>OY992783.1:19637444-20237444 GCA_963921375.1 Tiliacea citrago | reverse complement strand
GAAGAACGGCATGGATGTCAGCTTTACTGATCGGAAGGAGAAAAGTGAGTATGGGATTAGCTAGATAAATAAATAGGAATCATTTATAGCATATTCTTAAAAAGGAAAATCAAAGGAATGGCAAAAAGTGTTGTTATAAGTAAATTTTTGGCTAGAAAAAGTTCTAATGAGCCAGCAAAGTAGGTAAGTATAAGGCTAATACAAATAATAAACAAAAACCCTGGTCTGGCGATACGTGTCAACCATGCACAGGAAGACGGATGACGAAGTAGTTACAGATGATGACATCAACGAACTGAAAGGAAATGTGTCAGCACTCCGATACGAATTGCTCGAAGTGTTCGCGAAGAACGGCATGGATGTCAGGTTTACTTTTTTACTTTAGGAAGGGTGAGTATGGGATTAGATAGATACAACTTATAAAGGAATAAGATATGAAAATATAAAAGTGTTATTGTATAGTAGAATTTGGTATATCCAAAAACGGATATACCAAATTCTAATCAGCAAGAAAAGTAGGTAGGTATGGGGACTGGAAGAAGTTGGCGGAAAATTATAATGACGTGGATGCGATACTTCTAACCTCTCAACCTGGACGAATAATATGTCTTATGAACTTCAGCAATCTCACGAAGTTAAATGTACCGACATATTTTTTTAGAAGTTTGAAAATGTTTAGAATCTTCGAAGTGGCCAGCGGCACCAGATAACGTTATAAGAAATAATATAAAAATGGCTGACAGTGCCCCTGGCAACAACCCAATTTGAAACGTTTATGCTGAGTTTAGACTCATCCTAACTAGACCTGAATCTGTAAGCATGGTGTCTCCATTTTTCGCTTAGCCCAGAATTCACCTAAACAATCATCGTTTTGCTCACAGTGGTTCTTGGCAAGCGCATGAAGATATGGGAGCGTCGTCTGATGAAGGACTTCCAAGTGGCTCCGGTGGCTGTAGAAGATGAGAAACCAGTGGATGAAGATGGACTGGCCCGGTTCAGAAGGATTGCCAAGTTGGCAGTCGCGAGCACGAGTAACGCTAAGTGGGATCAGACGCTTGCAAGTACTGGAATTTCGTAAGTATTCTTGAGTACAGAGTAATTTCTGGTGTTTCTTTTGTTTTGAAAATGAAGGCAATTGGGTTATACTGTTTTGGGTGTTTGATTCTCCTGGCAGATTATTACCTTCTCGATTTCGGAGGGTTACGTGAAAACAGATTGAGGAATTATGTTCAACGATAGCGATTCTCTTTTATATACAGTACACGGCCGTTAAAGTATACATCGAATTTCAGAAAAAGCTCGGCTTCGTCGAGCGTCAACTCTGTCATTCATGCATACATATTTTATAATACTTAGAGTAGTTTTTCTGTCTGTGTGACCGAGTTGATCTTCAAAACTACGCTCCAGATTTTGATGCGGTTCACACCATCATTTAGAGAATTTATTACGAAAGCTTTGGTGTGTGTAATACTTTAATATTAAACTTACATATACTCAAAGAAATCTCGAGGTTTTGACAAGTCGTAACTACATGAATATAAAAATCGTTACTAAAACAATCATGATTACTGTGGGAATAACGGATATTTCATTGAGAGGAACACTATCTGTAGTCAAAGTTTGTAAGCATTATCAGCCTTTTATGTTGCCACTGCTTGAATACAGGCCTCCTCTCTTCGAGAGGGAGTGGGCTGTAATCCACCACGCGGGCCCAGTGCGGGTTGGTAGATGTCACATGTCTTTGAATGTTTGGTTCTAGGACATGCCGGTTTCCTCACGATGTTTGTTGATCCCTTCACCGTTTGAAGAGCGGTTGTCATGAAATTATTTAGACAAAGTTAAGCGCTTGCCTGGGTTCGAACCCACGACCTACAAACTCGTCAGTCGAAGCCATTACCACGGGGCCACCACTGCTCGAAGTTTGTAAGCTGATGATAAAATTAATGTTTCCTTCAGGTCTCAGATCGGCCGCTGTCGCAGTAGAGAGTCGTTCAAGAATCAACAGAACTTACAGCGAGCTATGGAAGAAGCTAGAAAGCTGGTGCTACGGTCACCACTACCAGGTGAGATGTCGTGCGGAAGCAACATAATTTTTAGGAGACAAACACCTGGTTTCTGAATTGAGAATTCGAAGTTTAGAATTTGTGACGTACTTTAGCATTACTAAAGGTCAGCTCACACCAAGAAGCTTATAGATAAAAGTGCAGGCAACACTCTAAATACCTAAGTGAAGACGACTGTGGGCCGACTCTCTCATTTTGAATACATACATAAGAACGAGACAGTGATATGTGTTTTCTTTGTCTTATGTATGTATTCAGAAAGAGAGTCGGTCCACAGTCGTCTTCACATAGGTATTTAGAGTTTTGCCTCCAGTTTTATCTGCACCTTCATGGCTCACACCGAGACGTGCCGCGTCCCGATGTGTCACGCGGCGGTGCACTGCCCAGCACGAAACCACTGGCCTCTTCAAGCATCGTCGCGTTGCGTCACATCTCGGTGTGAGCTGACCCTTAAGGTGAAAGCCCGCGAAATTCAAAATTGCTTGGCTAAAAACGAAAGAGATTTTGAATTTCGCGGTGTACATTGAATTACCTTAAGTAATGCTAACGCAATTTGACAAATTCTCTACTTCAAATTCTCAAAACAGAAAACGAGTGAAAATTTTCAAATTTCCTTTAGGTACTAAAATTATTGAAAAAGACTGTCCAATATACAGGGTGGCAGGGACATTCACTCGTAACCTGTTACTATGGATTCAGTACATGATTCTGAAACTACGTTGAAGTGTAGTCGTTTATTTAATAAAAAAATACTGTTCCATGAGTACATTTTAACCGCGTAGATATTGCACTTTTCTATGATACAGCAGAATTTTGAAGTGAAAACTTCTTCTTCTTTATTATTGGTAGGGTAAAAACTTATGGGTCCGCGTCACCGACATGCTAATGTTAACACTTTAATAGTGTAACTGTCACTATGCATAGTTTTAAGTTTTCACTTCTGGCGGTGGTCCACTAGACTGCCGATGTTTTTTTTTTTTTTTTGATAACTGTTTCTAAACTACGCTTCTTTACGTCTAGAATCGTGAGCTAAATTAATGGTTACAGTTTGCGCGTCGATGTCCCTGCCACCCTGTATGATTTGATTGTGTTTAAGAAGATACATACATTATTATACATAGAAAGTCTATGTATAGCAACTGATCAGTACTTCAACATAGAACAGACGAACGGGCAAGAAATGGCGTATTTCTTTTTGATTTTTCTGAAAAATATAATGTTTCGTCAGTAATCATCGTCGATTGGATATCGGAAATTATTCTTAAATAAAGAAAGAAAGAAACTACGTTTATTTGCCGTAAATATGACGCTAAGAAAGAACACAAACACAAAAAGAACAAGTGGAGGGTAAATATTCGTCACATCCACGCAAAACGGCCATCGCTCAGCATAATGCTGCGACCCTATGCGAGACAGAGCCTCAGCGTTGGTTTTCAGTGACAGCCGGCGTTGACTTGATGACGTCGATCGGTGCAGGCCGTTCAGCATACAAAGAGATGTAAAAAAAAACCACAATACGTACCTAATCCTAAATGTTTATATAAAATAATATTTTAAATGGCAACATTCCGTTAGTGCATAGTGAACAAGCTGTCAGAAATTAAAGAAATAGAAACACAAAAGCTCTTGAAATCGGTGCCACAGAGTCCAGTACGGCTGCCAAGTATATTCTTTTGGCACTGACTAAAATTAACTAGTACTCTTTGAATTTCGAGGCTGTTTTCTATTAAAAAGTTTTATTAAAATACTCTTTTCTAGGACTCTTCTCTTCACTAAGTGCTTTATATGTTTCAGATAAAATACTTAAGTGAAGCTAGTAGTGACTATCATTTTTATTCATTTGTAACTTGCATTTCCATTACTAATGTTTATAAAAACTTTCAGAAACAAGGTATCCTTCAAGTTTCTGGTTACACTCAGTTGAATCCCGCGCGGGATCTGGGACGCGGCTAAATTTAACGCGTCACGCGTTAAATTAAATTATTGAATTTTTTATTTGATATAATAAGTACACTGGTTCAGGTTGACACTTAATTTAAGCATGGAAATAGCCTGGTACAAAATAAATGATCAATGACCGCCATGATAGCAAAAACCTGTGACACAGGGGTCAATCGAGATCATCAATCGAGTTGACACAGTCGGCGCGAGTGAATTTTGTCCCCCATCCCGCGCGGGATTCGCCTCAGTTTGGCCACTCCTCCGTCAACCGTTTCTTATCGATTTACAGTTTTCTCATTGAAATCTAATAGGCTTCGTTCAGCAGGGTAATTGTCATCATCATTTCAGCCGAAGGACGGACATAAGCCTCCCCCAAAGGGGGGTTTGCCATAATCGCCACGCTTGGCAGGTGGGTTGGCGATCGCAGTATGGTGTTAAAATGCATAGAGAACGCTGCTGCCCATTCTCTAGTCCAACACCCACGGGAAGAAATAGGATGGTGCTATTCTTTACGTCCGGCACCACACGGACAAAATAATTACGGTAATTGCGTAGCACACATTTAGTGCCAATTGATTGTAATGGGTTTCGTTTTGACAGTTCCCCCACATCCATTGCATTTTTTACGTTGTTGAGCAGACGATTTTTTCAAACCTATGAAGCAATGGATTAGCAATATCCTTCAAAACTCTCGGATTGTTATTCAAACTGTGTTACGTATTTAGGGTGCTGATTAGGCTGAGTCAAACTGCTGAAAAGCTTTTTTTCAGTAGTTGACCACTAATAAGCGTAATCTAAACTAACACAAGGTCAAATAGTTTTCTATAAGAGCTAATCTCTGGAATTACTAGGTATAACTGTACCACCACTTGTTATAGCAGTATTATTTTAATATTAATTCACTAAAGGTATGTTAATAAATATAATGATGGAGCCATGCGTCCTGAATTGCTCCATCATTTTCCCACTGTATTTTAGTTTCTATAATTCGAACTCTTGGGAATTATTATTTTAAAAGATTTAATTTAATAAAAATATTTATAAAATAATTATTAAACTTAAAAAAAAATAAAAATAATTACAAATTATAAAATTTGTAATCATAATAATAATTGTTTTTATTAGGTAATTCCAAAAATTCTTGCATTGTTAGAAAGCTGCATTATTACCGAGTGTATTAAGATATGTTTCTTCTACGCGGACCAAGCGGGCAGAAGTTTTTATCGATACTACTAAAAATGATCCTTTGGTCAGAAGGTTCAAGAGCGGGAACTCCGATTGAGATGCCAATCAGTCCGGGACACACTCTGTTGGAGCTGATCAAGGATATATCCACGGAGGTCGCGGAGAGTGAACCGGAGCCGACCACGTCACCGCCTAAGTCACCTTGGAAACCACCAGGTAATTTTAAAACTTCATTAACAGTCCATAATACCTCAGCGCCACCTCAGTCTTTATCTTGCTCGCACACTACAGCTCGCGGTCATGCGAACAAGCGAGACGGGCGGCAGGGAACAGGGGGTCTACTCCCTAAGTCCGTTAACGAAGCAACGGGCCCGTCCGACAGTAGTCCGATACGTCGCAGTGAACCATACTCCCTAATGATTTCGAATTCATCAGTTTCCAACGGAATCATAGACAATCTTCGTGAACGAATGACGCATGACTATAGAGTTGCGCAATTTTACCGGTCGATTACCGGTTTACTTATTTTGTGGTTTTCATTAATATTTTTGTCGTTAGAAACGACCCCATTTTTAACAATATACTTTTTATTATGTCTAAATATAGAATTGAATTATTATTGCCATTTTTGTTCCGAAACCGGCATTATCCTGTTGATACCTTTGCCTATTTTGTTTTTTTGATGTCGTATCAACTGACATAACGAGCCGTCAAAACAAGTGTCAAGTTGAACTTTTCGGACGGGCAAAAACGCATCGGGAGTAGGGACAACTGTCAAATCGTGTTGTCATTCATTCTTCGTTCGGGCCCGGAACGAATCATCCGTCCGAAGGTGATAAGGAGTAGGAAACGCCCGTAACGAAGGCCGACACAACGGACTTCGTGCTTAGGGAGTAGACCCCCTGGCCCAAAGGCGCCGTTAGTTTAGGTAATTTCTTTTTACGGTGAAAATAATTTTAATAAAAAATAAACACAGGGTTCATATTTAGTTCAGTTACTATGCAAAGTTTCATAATCTAATTTGAAGTATTTTTTTAGTACTAGGTTTATTGTTCGGTTTAGAGGTAACTTTGTAAAAAATTTTTTGTTCAGAAAATTTTATGGAATCGTGTTTTCGTCAAACATAGTACTTAACATTAATCCTCAAATTTACCATTTATATGTTTTTATCGTTCCTCTTATATTACTTATTAAATTAAACACTTGATGCTGATCTAAATAATACTAGTTTTTTTTTTATGTCATATTTTTAATCCGTTAGTGGGCAGAATTGCTGATAGGTTTTGCAACTAATGGTTTAAAAAACCGGCCAAGTGCGAGTCGGACTAGCACACGAAGGGTTCCGTACCATTGTACAATATTTAGCAAAAAACGCCTAAAAAAACACGTTTCTTGTGGGGACCTTTAATTTTTTACTTTATTTTTATAATTTCTTGTTATAGCGGCAATAGAAATACACAATCTGTGAAAATTTCAACTGTCTACCTAATAAGGTTCATGAGATCACAGCCCGCTGACAGACAGACGGAAGGACAGACGAACAGCGGAGGCTTAGTAATAAGGTTCTGTTTGGCACACTTCGGGTACGGAACCCTAAAAAGAAAGCATGAAAGAAAGAAATTACGTTTACCACAAGTCAGTACGTATTTAAACACGTCTATTTCACTCATAGGAGAAGGAGTGACAGGCATTGCAGCAGGTGCATTACTGTCAGCAGCAGACGCTCGCAGTAGACCGGTGTCACCTAAACCAGCACCCACTCCTGCCACATCACCAGTTCCTGCCACATCGCCGGCGCCGACACCAGGACCTACTAAGGTAGGCTGCGGGGTGTTTGTGTTAAAGACACACAATTAATCACAATGTCTTTGACTTGTGATTTAAAAATTGTTTAGTTTGAATCATGGGTTTGAATTATGTTCATATGAACACTAGTACATAACCCTTATACTTGTATTAGGCAATACTGAGGTAATATTTTTCGAGGAGGAGCTTGTGGCTAAGTAATAACAGCCCCACGGGTCGATCAATCAGGTTAAGCTACGCTTGCCGCGGCTGGTCCGTGGATGGGTGACCATCTTTACATACCAAGACCCCGCTGTACCTCGGAAAGCACGTTAAGCCGTTGGTCCCGGCTGTCATTTGGGGATCTTTGACAGTCGTTACGGGTTGTCAGAAGCCTGAAAGTCTGACAGCCAGTTTTACGGGGTATCGTATTACCCAGTAACTGGGTAGTAGATGTCAGATAGGCAGTCGCTTCATGTAAAATACTGGTATTCAGCTGCGTCCGTTTAGACTGGAAGCTGACCCAACATAGTCGGGAAAAGGCTAGGCAGATGATGGTGATCGCAACGCCTCTCATTTTGACAGTTCCCCCACATTCATTGCGTTATTTACGTTGTTGGGCAGACGAATTTTTCAAACCTATGAAGCAATGGATTAGGAATTTTCTTCAATTTCATTGCTGTCAATTAGCCAAGGTGGACCGATGACCCAGTGATGGTCACGAAAATGTCACCAATTATTAATTTAATAAAAAAAAAAGTTTTAAATTTATGTTTTTTTTTATTTTTTACAGTGGAAATGTTTCAGCACATAGGATGACGATCATCATAACTATGACTGTTCTAGTAAATATGTTGTTGGCGTGCCAACATAGGGACGGACATACATACATCCATACATACATTCAGGTCAACACATAACCCTCCTTTTTTGGCTTTGCCACAGTCGGTTAAAAAATACTGCTTCATATTTCAAAGCATCAAATAAAAATACATTTTTAACGTTGAAATAAGCATTAAATTTGGTCAGAACTGGCATACAACCAATAAACATACATAACTTTGATTATAATGCTTTTATAAATTCACGTGTTTGACATTTTAATGTTATTAAAATGTCAGCAGTAGATGAAAATTCGTGAATACAATAATTAGTTTTTCAGTGACTCTTTCAGTTTTCGCTGTAGTTAACAAACAGTATGCAGACGTAATTTGAAATGCGTCAAAGTAGAAACTTGCGTGAATTGAAGTTAGCACTTCTCTTATTTTACTTTTTAATGAATGGAAACATACATGGAAGTGATTTTCCTGGTGGCGAAGTTGCTAGGGAGAATTTTTTATCACTCAAGCGTCCACGTATACTACAGTGGTAAAAAATGGTTACGAGGTCATTAAGGTATCACCATCTAGGCCATTTATAAAGAGACTATGACATGGGTCCTTCTAGATTTGACGCTTTGTTTTCCTGGGAATGGCATATATCTTAAACAAATCTGTTTTCAAGACTACGGCAACATTTTCTACTCCTCAATCTATGAACTACGCCGCTACAAAGATCTACAAGGATAAGTTACGCCGCTACGACAGTCTACACTGCAGCCCTTAAAAACCAAGTTAGGCAAACTGCCGATTATTAAGGCTGTAAAAATACCCCTCATATAATATTAATAAATATCATATATATTATCCTACCTCATATATATTATAATATATATTTGTAATTTGTAATAATTTATTTGTAATCTGGTGTTTTTTCTATGGGTGTAGGTACATATGCCTGAATGAAAAATTATTTGATTTGATTTTGATATAGACTGGACCGTACCTTTCACATTCAATATCTCCGTATCCAAAAGGTCCCCCCTTTCTAGTGTTGCCCAAATTCAGTCTTGGTCTTGCAGTCTTGGTCTTGTTCTTGCATTTTTGCAAGACCAAGACCAAGAACAAGACCGCGTATTTTTAGCAAGACCAAGACCAAGACTGACCGTGCAAGACTTGAGCAAGAACAAGACATAGCCTGCAAGACTCTTGCGTCTTGCAGCTAGGACTTAGCGCTATTTCACTGAGTAGTTAGGTGTAACAGTTCGGTGTATAGGTAGGTACGCTTAGGAATTCTATGAGACGCAAAAAACTGTATCAAAGAATATGAAAAACTGGACCTATGCGCATTACGACTAATACCATAAACATAGCGAATAAAAAAATATCTATTAAAATCAAACTGAGTGCATGCATAGTTATGTTTTAACCATCGGCACTTTGATAATGCGGCATCAAAGGTTTTGTACTTACTTCTCAAAGAAATTTGCCGCTTTTCGGAAGTACATGGTTATGATACACGCGCCGGCGGCTTCTTTTGAAATCTAAAACAATCGTTGCCGCCACGCCGAAATCATAACATTTGTGACACTATTTGATTGCCGCCATAGGGCGTAGGTATACTCATGCAAAATAATTTCGAATTTTTTTAAGAGTACCTACAGGTGTTCCAAAGAATAAATAAGTTTCAGAGTGCTTAGAATGAAAATGAATACATTATACTGATCACGCAAGTAGTATTATGATTAGGATAAAATGGTAAGGATAGGTAGTAGATGTCATATTAATTCATTCTAGTAAGTATATATTATAATATTGATTACTTATATGGTTTTAAACTAATTACTTAGGTACTATTATTGTACATTTAGTCATTATATTTCTTAAGTTTTTACAAGAAAAAATAGCAAAAAAGTGTTCAAATATCACCCGTTTAATAAATATTGTAGCCACTTTTAAATATACTTGAAACGTGTAAAAAAATTCTACAAAACTAATAAAATAATATAAAAAGCGTAGGTACTTACCTACTAATAAAATAAAAAGCCTGCGATAAGAGTTTTGTATTACTTACCAGCCCGAATATCTCTGAGAGAGATGATGAGAGTAAGTATTTACTAGCTGTGCCCGCGACTTCGTCCACGAGGAATAGTAACTTTGGAGGTATAGTGACGTTCAGGACTTATTTATTTATTTTAAAACTTCTGTCATCAAACATACAAACGAACTCTTCAGCTTTATAATATTAGTATAGATGTACGCCAAAACATTCACTTATATGTAAAGAATAGTGATTGGCACTAATTCTATTTTATTCACGCGTCGCGTCTGTACAAGTAGGTAATATTTAGTGTGTGTTTGTACGCCGCACGCGGCATTGTTTGATTTGCGGCGGCATCCTTTTCATAGAGCCGGCACGTGGCGAGGCAGCGCGGTAGAAAGCAAGGAAACGTACTATAAATAAAGGAATTATTTTAATTCCAGTCATTTCCAATTGAGCTGTGCTTCGAGTCTAACTTAATAATTGTTTTTACTAATTCTCGTTGTTTTCTAAAAACATATCACGTGTACAATTTAATATGAGTGACGAAGATTCAAATTATTCTAGTCCGAGTAACGAGAGTTTGAGTCACAGATCTAAAAGACCCAAAAGCAAATTTGAGGAGTTTTTCGAAATAATTCATGCATCCCAAACTGCCCTCTGTAAATTGTGCCAACATAAAAAGATTGAAATAAAAATGAAAAACAGAAACACTTCAGGCTTAAGGAAACATCTAATATCTTTCCACAAAAAGGAATCAGAAATATTTCTTCCTGTTAAACCAAAATTAAGTGGAGATATCACAAGCTTTTTAGTAACCGCTGGAAGAAGTGGACAGGTAAGAATATTTTTTTAACAGTTAAAAGAATTTTAACTCCGCGTAGCTATTCATGCGATACTTTCAAAAACGCCATTAACTTACGTAAGTATTTTTGAGTTAGTGGTGTTTTCATCTAGGGGTGCGACATATTAAGTATGTAATTATCGTCTTAAATATTTTTTATAAACACCCATATTTTCATTTAATCGGCCAGTAACAACTAAGTACTTTATTTTGGTAAATTACAGTACAGTGCAACCTTAATATAACAAATATCAATTTAACGATTTTCTCGATTTAACAACAACAAACCTCCTCCTCTTATACGCTCAAACCTAGTATGTTTTAAATAATAACACAAGATTTATTGTTTTGTTTCAGTCGGAAAACAGCAGTGACAACATCACGACAGCTACAGTTGATTGGGTGGTGAAAAAATATCTTCCCTTCTCATTTTTCGATGACGAAGCTACACAAGTATATTTTCGACGTATTTGCCCTAATATGGTGTTTCCTAAAAGGTCTACACTTAGAAGGAAAGTCAAAGAGCGATTTGAAGAGCTCCAATTGAATCTCAAGGAACGACTTCAACAATTATCATCTAAAATGTCTTTTACCATTGATGGGTGGACGTCAATTGCTGGTAGGAGTTACTACGGGGTTACTATTCATTATATAGACAACGAATGGAAGTATCAATCTGTAGTTCTTGATTTTATACCATCACGCGGTCGACATACTGGGGAAGATATTGCAACGATTTTCCATGAATGTTTATTGGAATATGGCATAATTGATAAAATACAAGGTATCACGGTCGACAACGCAACTGCAAATACCAAATTTATGTATGAACTGGGCAAACAGCTGCCGCCACACTTTGATTCAGACAATCAACATTTCCGGTGCTTTGCTCACATTTTAAACCTTGGTGTACAAGATTTATTAAAGACCTTAGCATTACACTGTGAGTCTGACACTAACGCGCAAGATCAGCAGTACGAAGACTATGCAGACGAAACTGAGGATGAGGAAGATGAAGAATCTGCACCAAATATTGCTGACTCGCGTACATCTGTAACAAAGTTACGCAGTATTTCCAGTAAAATAAAAAGAAGTGAGATAGTGAAGAAGAAGTTTCAGTCTGCTTGTGAAGCAGCTGGCGTGCCATCAAATCTAAATGCCATTCTTGACTGTCCAACGAGATGGAATTCCACACATGATATGATTGGATTTGGTTTAAAAGTGAGAGCGGGCATTGACATATTGTGCAGTTCTGTCACCGAATTAAATGATTTTCAAATCACAGCTAATGAATGGCAGGTACTCGAAAAATTACATAAATTTCTAATAAACTTTAAACTTTTAAGTACAAAACTTGGTGGAGACAAATATGTTACATTACCGCTAGTCATTGTATCATTCAATCTCTTGCTAGATAAAATTGAATCCATGGTAAAACAGTTAGATGAGAAACCTAATCGATCTGAAGTGGATGAAAGGCTCATTCTAGCTTTCCAAGCAGCTCGAGACAAAATGCTTAAACATTACAAGAAGAGCAACTGGATTTATTGTACTTCTTTAATTTTAGACCCAAGGCATAAGGCTCAGACTTTTGACCTGACAATGTGGGGGAAGCAACTTAAAACAGAAAGTCTGCGCAAGTTCAATGAACTTTATGAAGAATATAAAAGTCTACACTCACTGAACAAATCTCTGGAATTACCAGAAAAAGAAAATAAAGTATGTGATGAAGATGAAGACGTAATAGACTTTGATAAACTCTATGAATGTCCCTCGACGTCATCTGGATCTTGTCTTCAAGGCTTAGTGATAGACGAGTTGGAGGAGTACCTGAGAAAACCAAGAACTGCCAGCTCGGAAGACATTTTAGATTGGTGGAGGACGCATGAGACAGAGTATCCGATTTTATCGAAAATGGCCCGTGATTTTCTCTCAATACCTGCAACTTCAGTACCTGCTGAGAGGTTATTTTCTAAAGCATCATTAGTAATTAGAAAACATAGAAATAGGTTAAGTGATGAGTCAGCCAGATGGTTACTTTGTATTAATTCTTGGTCAAAAAAATTGATATAAAGTATCATAACCTAATGATAAAGCTGTTGATTTGTGTTGTATTTTATTTTTTATTCAAATAAATGATAAATCGTAAAACTCTTTTATTAAATTCCTTATAAGTTGAGGGTTCAATCTCTTTCTAGACAGATAAGTATTGTTCTTTAAAATACAGTCAAGTTATTGTAATTAATTTGTTTTTTTACATGTTTTAGCAAATGTAAGCTTATAAATCATAAATGTTTATTAAGAAACAGTTACTTCCATGGAAAACGACATATAGGTCAGTTGATTTTTCGAATTTCTTATCAAATCTTCAGTTATTTATTAATCTGCTTGATCTTTACTATGGCTATGTTAATTCAAGCTCACAATGTTCCAATTCTAATACGTTTTTCTAAGATTTAAAGTAAACTTTAATAAATAGTAATAGACTAATAGGTAATTGCAAGACTTGCAAGACTCTTGCTGCAAGACCAAGACCAAGACCAAGACTGGGAGCGCAAGACCAAGACCAAGACCAAGACCAGGTGTATTGGCGCAAGACCAAGACCAAGACTGGCTAAGTCTCGTCTTGTTCTTGCATTTGGGCAACACTACCCTTTCTTGTCAGTTCAGTCTTGAAAACAGATTTGTTTAAGATATATGCCATTCCCAGGAAAACAAAGCGTCAAATCTAGGACCCATGTCATAGTCTCTTTATAAATGGCCTAGATGGTGATACCTTAATGACCTCGTAACCATTTTTTACCACTGTAGTATACATGGACGCTTGAGTGATAAAAAATTCTCCCTAGCAACTTCGCCACCAGGAAAATCACTTCCATGTATGTTTCCATTCATTAAAAAGTAAAATAAGAGAAGTGCTAACTTCAATTCACGCAAGTTTCTACTTTGACGCATTTCAAATTACGTCTGCATACTGTTTGTTAACTACAGCGAATACTGAAAGAGTCACTGAAAAACTAATTATTGTATTCACGAATTTTCATCTACTGCTGACATTTTAATAACATTAAAATGTCAAACACGTGAATTTATAAAAGCATTATAATCAAAGTTATGTATGTTTATTGGTTGTATGCCAGTTCTGGCCAAATTTAATGCTTATTTCAACGTTAAAAATGTATTTTTATTTGATGCTTTGAAATATGAAGCAGTATTTTTTAACCGACTGTGGCAAAGCCAAAAAAGGAGGGTTATGTGTTGACCTGAATGTATGTATGGATGTATGTATGTTCGTCCCTATGTTGGCACGCCAACAACATATTTACTAGAACAGTCATAGTTATGATGATCGTCATCCTATGTGCTGAAACATTTCCACCATAAAAAATAAAAAAAAACATAAATTTAAAACTTTTTTTTTAATTTAAATTAATAATTGGTGACATTTTCGTGACCATCACTGGGTCATCGGTCCACCTTGGCTAATTGACAGCAATGAAATTGAAGAAAATTCCTAATCCATTGCTTCATAGGTTTGAAAAATTCGTTCGAACTTTCACATTCAATATCTCCGTATCCAAAAAGTCCCCCCTTTTGGATACGGAGATATTGAATGTGAAAGTTCCAACGTTTGTTGACGTTTTTACGAAATAAGTTTTAAATATTGTAACTTCGACATACTTTTCATACAAACGCTCGTACGTGATTATGGCGTTGTAACACATCTTTCTTTGAAAATTTTGAACCAATAGGTATCTTGTGCACTATATCTATGCAAGCAAAAAATAAAAAGCTTGAAAAACAAATTCAATATAAGCCTGCAAGAATCTGCTTTTTTGCACAAATTTTACCTGAACTTTGGCCATTCATAATGTACTCATAAATTGTAAATGTTAAGAAAACATTACGATAGCATGCAAATGTAATAGAGATTCTAAATGACCAACATTTATTTCACAAACTGGTAAGGCTTACTCAAAAACACGTATTACCTGGCAACAAGTTTTATGAAAATTCCGCACATTATTTTTCGTTCAATGTTATCGCGATCTCACTTGTTTGTTAATAGTTTTCATTTGCGCTGGATGAAACAACAAACTTTTCGACCATGCTCGCGTTGACGATAGACGGACCGGGAAGGGCCCTCTTAACTTAAATGCACCCACGATCCTTGTAACGTTGCACGCACCTATAAGCACAATTAAACAGCGAATTTTCTCCCAAAAAATTAAAGCAATTTATACAAATTTACTTAGTTTGATGGACTGAATGCGTAGTTGACGGCTTCTTGATTGGTCTTTTTACACCCTGTATTGTAAGCATTTGTGTAATGACGTCATATCTGTCCAGACTCCGTCCTCGGGGCCATCTCCGGTGCCTGGTGCATCAAGAGTCGCCAGTCCTGTGCCGACAACCACCAGTCCCACTGGTGATGGAACCACTTCACCACAACCAGGTAAATAATGTCACAATGCATCTTGCTATTTTCAGCCATGACTCTTAAACAACATTAGTTACTTTACCCTAAACCCGATATAGGAGTCATTTTACGTTGTAAAAAGTAGTACATTAGATTGTAGCTGCTCCAAACACTTTGTCGATTTATGTGAACACAAATACAGCGAGCCCAGTGCGGGTTGGTGGATGTCACATGTCTTCGAATTTTTGGTTCTAGGACATGCCGGTTTCCTCACGATGTTTTCCTTCACCGCTTTGAGAGCAGTGGTGATGAAATAATTTACACAAAGTAAAGCGCCTGTCTGGGTTCAAACCTACGGTCTACAACTCGTAAATCGCGACTGTCACCACTGGACCGCTAGCGCTCTTATGATACTGGTGAAGTAAAAGAGAAAGAGAGAGACAGTTTAAAGTATTATTTTCTAAGTAAATAATTTATAGTCTTTGAAGTCATCTGTTAATGGACAAACATAAATTAGTTTTTGTTTACATTTGACTCATCATTGACGCTAAAATTGTAAAAACAACTTTACTCTTATACAGAGTGGAAGGGACATCGACGCAAAGCCTGTTACCATGGATTCAGTACACATTACTTGACCCCCGTGCGTTAAAAAAATTTCTCGTCGGTAATTAAAAAAAAAAAACAGCTGTTTCCATCGAAGTGCATTTCAGGCATCGAAATACCTACTCGGTCAAAATGTATGGAACAGCGAATTTTTTTTTAATAACCGACGAAAAATTTTAACGTAAGGTGGTCAAGAATGATGTACTGAATACATGGTAACAGGCTTCGCGTCGATGTCCCTTCCACTCTGTATAATATTAAAGTTGTTTTTACAATTTTAGCGTCAATGATGAGTCAAATGTAAACAAAAACTAATTTATGTTTGTCCATGAAGAGATGACTTCAAAGACTATAAATTATTTACTTAGAATATAATACTTTAAACTGTCTCTCTCTTTCTCTTTTACTTCACCAGTATCATAAGAGCGCTAGTGGTCCAGTGGTGACAGTAGCGATTTACGAGTTGTAGACCGTAGGTTTGAACCCAGACAGGCGCTTTACTTTGTGTAAATTATTTCATCACCACTGCTCTCAAAACGGTGAAGAAAAACATCGTGAGGAAACCGGCATGTCCTAGAACCAAAAATTCGAAGACATGTGACATCCACCAACCCGCACTGGGCCCGCGTGGTGGATTACGACCCGCTCCCTTTCACAGAGAGAAGGCTGATTATGTATGTATGCTGAGTTGTGAAGCTCAAATAGGCAGTCGCTCCATGTAAAATACTGTATCAGTTGCATCCAGTTAGACTGGAAGCTGACCCCAACATAGTTTGGAAAAGGCTAGGCAGATGCATGTGTACTTATAATAGAGCCATCTTATTTTAGGAAACAAAGTAAAACATTTTGTTAAGAGCAGGCAGTCTAAATCAAATTTCGAACGCAAGCTCCGCCCCTCGCTCCCCGCCACTCCGTTATGTGCTAAACGCGAATACATCAGTAATAAAGTTGAACATCGCGTACGCTCTATGATCGTGTTCGAGCACGAAACTAAATAGCGTAAGTCTCAATTCTTATTTCGTTTATAACTAAAGTAATAATTGAACTAAAGAAAAAATATCTTGTGTCAGGATAATAAACTATATTTTCTTGCTGTGAATATTTATTTTAGAAATCAAAGGTAAACAATCTTGTTTGTTTTTTTTTATAAATATCATTAAAAAAGACATGGTTTTCGAATAAAAAAATTATACAGAGAAAATATTACAATTACGTAACTGTCTTCAACATGGAAAGAAAAAGATCCAATAAATCATATACTAAAGTTTAATTTTGCTTGTTTACCTGTGACTGTTTCAAAATATTCAT
Source organism: Tiliacea citrago (assembly GCA_963921375.1). NCBI lineage: Eukaryota > Metazoa > Arthropoda > Insecta > Lepidoptera > Noctuidae > Tiliacea > Tiliacea citrago. The sequence goes on along the minus strand of OY992783.1, from coordinate 20,220,433 downwards.
GCAAATTAAGATAAAAATAGCCTCCTCTTAATGTCTCACTATTTATATAAATATTTTGTTTGATTAACGATGTCCTAGATGGAGTAATGAAACGAATATTCACGCTAAAGTATGTTTTCCTTTCTCAACAAAGATGTTTTTTTTGGCAATAGGCCATCCTGTGGGCGTTATAAGAGACCTTTTAGGGGGATTCTTACCACAGGATGAGCAACGGAATACTTCGAGTCATTAGATTAACTAATGATATCTTAATATTTTTTTTAGATAATATACAAAATATGGCGGTCATTCACAACCTTATCCTCACTAATAATAAAAACGCGAAAGTGAGTTTGCCATTTTGGTTGTTAAGCTTTCACGCTAAAACGGCTGAACGAATTTGGATTAAATTTGGTACATGGGTAGTTCATAAACTTGGGTTAGGACATAGGACTTTATTTTTTTTTCAACAAAAAAAAAGAAGGACATAGGAGACTTTTTATATCAGTAGTACGGACGTAGTTAAGTACTCACCTATTCTGTTAAGGATTGGACAGTCGGGGAATAATTTCTTTTAGTAGCTTTTTTTTCTGGAAATATTGCTTTTATTAGATACCTGGTCTCCTAAAAAAATATGTAGGTGGCTCTACGTATAAACCCACTCTTCAAATTTAAATAATTTATTGTGGATCATAGGTTCATAAGATGTTGTGTTAGTTGCAGGTAAGTCTGCTATGTCCCGCCATTAAGGCATACAAACTACACACACTTAAACATACTCACTCTCACTATCTCTGGCATACTCTTGAGACCATTTAATGAGATAAGTTAATAAGTTCGTCTGTTGTAGGAATTCATTGGTCATATTTTATATTTTTCTTCTCGCTTTAACTTATAAGTAGTACTATCCTTTTCTAACGATAGAATACAAAGTTTTTTTTTTTTATAAAATATTTTTTTTAATTTTTGTGTAAGATAATAATTAAAATTATGGCTCTGTGTTTGTTATCAAAGTTCTATATTTTCAGAAATTACTAACGTATTATTAATTCTCAATTATAATTCTAAGTAAACATGGGGCTTATAAAGTATGGGGCATATTAGCTAGTTTAAAATAGCACAAAAATAAAGTTTCAAATGCCAGCTTTATTTTGTTTATCTAACGCTCCAATTGGTTACTTATTCATAAGACAAACAGTTACTAACAAAATAGTTAGCATTTACTTCGAAATTCCGAAATATGAATCCACGGTTACTGGTAATCGGTTACCTAATACTATAATATCGTTCGTTATTTACTATGTAACTAGTTGTTGCCTGTGGCGTCGCTTGTCTTTGCAAGATTAATGGTTATGCCTATCGCCAGTTGCCACTATAAATTGGGTTATGATGTATCGATAAGCTTTGTTCTAATAGTTGAGTAAACGGGAGAGAGTTCAATGACCCACTTGGGCATTGTATTTCAATGGAGACAAAAAGAAATATCAATTTTAACTCTGATAACTTATTTACATGTTTATCATGAAAAATACTTTCAACTTTCAAATGAGACAAATATTGCTAAAAAAAAATTTGATCAGAAACAGTTTAACAAATTTGATTGTTGGTTCCAAAGTAGGCAATATGTATTTTTGCTCACACATCTTGAACAGTTTTGTATAAGAAACATCCTCTCTTTTGTATAGATCCGAGTCCCTTGAAAGCAAAACGGGTTCCAGGAGAATCATCCCCACCAAAGGTGATCAAGAGAAAGTCGCCAGGACCACCGTCATCAGGAGAAGAATCGGTAAGAGACATTAATTTCGTTTGAGAATAAATGATTCTGCCAAAGTGGCCTTTTAGACGTCAGGAAATGAATCGCTTTTAGATGAATTGCTTAATGTGGCTGCTTTAGTAAATGGTATTATAAGAAGAAAGAAGACATAGATTACCTACTCAACATTCGATCTTCAAAAACGGCACAATGTGACACTATTAGATGACACGTGGAAGTAGGTCGGCATGTCGTAATTATCGGGAGCGTAAAAGAGAAAATACGAAGAAAATGTGGCTAATAAGCCAAATTGTGACGTGGCACTTGCGGAACATCATAATATCCTATCTACGTCTTTATATGCCTATCTACCTCTATGTATGGGTGCATTCATATAAGGTGCTAACAAATTAGGTACCAATACTTTTAGAGCTGATGGTACTCGTCTCTAGGAGTAGACTTACGTATGAAACATTGAAAAGTTTATGTTACCTTTTGGAGATAATTAGGGAAACAACGTTACTGCGTAAAAACATCCTGTTAATAGATAGTCAACAATCCGTGACTAAGTCCTCTTTGATTATCTTATGAAACCTCTTGACTGTCATGAGTCAATGGCCACTTCACTTAAATAAATAAATGTCAATGTCATTCTATTTCCAATCATTGACGTTAGTCACAAACGAAGATGTTCACTTGACAGAAAGTGTGTCTTGTCTGTTAAAAGCACAGGATGATTATGTTTGGGCGAAATTTTAATTTATTTATTTTGTTCCGTAAATTAAAACAAAAATATCATATAAAAAGTTTTCTTAATTTCTGTTTAAAGTTAATTGTTTTGATGTAATGTAACACCTCTTAAAATATTGGTACTTAATTTGTTAGCACCTTATATAATAGGAGTTGTGTATTTAAAATTTAAAAAGTAGGGAACATTTTATTTCGAGAAAAAAAATAAAACAAATGATGGATCATTGACCTAAAAAATCTCCGTAACCAGCACGTTCCCAGGTATGGTCCTATACAAAATAATGATCATAATAAAGGGGAGAACAAGTGACGCTCGGCTTCGTTAAGCGTCCTTTTACACCCGTTTTAATATCACTGTGATTTTTGTATGACACAGCCGCAAGATAAACCAGAAGAAGCTGATGCTAAGCCAGCAGAAGTAATAGCTGTGGCCAGACCAGTGGCTCCTGAAATAAAACCCGCAGACGGAGCTATACCTCCACCACCAGCGCCTGTGAAGGCTAAAGTAAGAACACGATCAATACTTAATATTAGAAATGCGTAACTAACTCTGTTTGTGTGTCTGATACCTTTTTACGCCTCTACTGCTGAACGGATTTTGATGAAATTTGACACACTGATAAGGTAGACCATAACTTGGGAACATAATGATAGATTATTATCCCGGGACTAAGTTTCCGTGGCCTAAGCCGCGGGCAAAAGCTAGATCAGCATAAACCATTTAAATAGTTTCTAAGCCAATAGAAATGTAACAGTTTTAGAAACTAGAGAAATCTCTTTTCGACTTTGGTACAAATTAGTTATGAACAAGGTGAGTGAAGCTTAAAATGGAGTAAGAAGGAGTCGAGGGTTTAATGAAGAAGAATCCAAAAATGTCATATACCTTCAAATGATATAACAACAATATCACAATAATAAAATGTATTTGTTTCAAACGTTACGTCAGAGCCTTTTAAACCTTTAAATGGTAAAAATAGTACATTACTGGAGCGGCCAGCAAAAGAGGCATTGATGGACGAACGTGTCAATGATACGTGAGTCCATCAATGCCTGGTGGCGGCCAAGGCTTGTATATTGCTTTTCTCAAATAATGCGCGGAAATTCAAACTAAGTAAATTATGTATAAATTCCAGATTCAATGACGAACAACGATCATTTTTCACGCGCCAATATGTTCATAATTTTTTTTTTTTCAATAAACAGCTTTATATTTGCAAGCCAGTTCGAAATTTAAATACAACCTTTGATAAGTTACCTCCTTGGTGGCCATATTTCGGAGTAAAAGATCGTTCCATTTTTAAATTTCACGATAGTTAAGAGTTTACTATGTAATTTATTTGGCCGTTTAACCACTACAGATATGGATTTTCATACTTCTTTTGTCGGCTGCTGCTCGCATGTATTTGGCTAGTACAACAATTTCGATTCATCTCGAAGAAGGTTGTCAAAATAATGCTCAAATTTCCAAGCTTTGAGAAAATATATATTTTTAAGAATTATTTTTATTACCTGTTGCTGTGCCTTACAGGGTCCGTAATTGTACCTTAGCTTTAAGCCGCTGTCTCCATTGGCATTGGCCATTGTTGTGTAACCTTTAAAAATTATGGAATGCAAATAAATATAATATAAAATCTGCAAAAAAAAAATCTCTAAAGTCTTTCTATTTCTTCACGCAGGCCCCGGCAGCGCCCTCCATGGAGGTGACCCCCAGCACGCCCCCGCACGCCCCCCCCGCTGTGGCCGCCAAGCCTCCGACACCCCCTAAGGTCGCGCCACCACCTCCGAGTGTCGCGTCTCCACAGCCTTCCACTTCTGCTACTGATGCTGTGAGTATTGTGATGGCATTTTATACAGGAATCTAAGAGGAGGGCAGAAAGGGGGAGGGGTTTTTTGTAAAGTAAAAAAATTGGTAAAAGAACACAACACAACGCTCTCTTGGACGCTAAACCAGTGGGGTGTTTTGACAGTTCAACAACATTCATTGCATTATTTATGTAGTTCAGGAGACAAATTTTTCGAAAATATGATAGGCTAGGATCAGCTCGTGGCTAAATAATAACAGCATTACGGATCGATCTTCAAAATTAAGCAAAGCTTGCTGAGGTGGGTCCGTGGATGGCTGACCATCCATTACATCCCGAGACCCCTCCGTGCTTCGGAAAGCACGTTAAGTGTTGGTACCGGCTGTCATTTGTAGATATTTGTTAGCCGTTACGGGTAGTCAGAAATCCGAAAGTCTGAAAATTCAATATTACCAAGGGTATCGTCTTACCCAGTAAATGGGTTGTGGAGGTCCGATAGGAGTCACTCTATGTAAAATACTGTTATTCAGCTGCATCCGGTTAGACTAGACGCCGTTTTTTTTTTAAATCATTCAGATTGTGATGTGTTCGCGGATGAATGGAAGACAATCATCTCAGTATGTCTGGAGTTCTGTGAGATGAGTGTATGAAGTTTATCTTTAGCTAATATATAATTATATTGATTGCCGTTTTATGTTAAAGTAAAAATAAATAAATAAATTAGGATAAATAGTAAATATAGGATAAATATATAGAGTAGATTTGTAGACAATTTTCTGTTTTATTCAAAGTCAAAGTCAAACCATTTATTTCAAATAGGCACATAAGAGGCACTTTTGAACGTCAAAATTTACAAAAAAAAATGGAATTGATTCTAGTTGCCCCTTCCAAAAGGTAGTTTCGTATGGAGAAGAATGGGCAAGAAACTCCACCGGTACTCTTTTAAAAATGTTTTACAATATTTTGTTTGATACATTAATTATATGATTATATGTGAAGACGATGCACCTAGAATAAAATTACTATACCATAATAGGTAAAACGAATTAAAAACTAAGCAATGAAAAATAACTTAATTATTAGATAGATACATGGTGTTCACATATTTACAAACATCATAATTATAAAAAAAAAATAAGTCAGTGTGTGAGTATAGGTTATCACAGAATGTAAAATCAATATCATAAAAATAACAGATTTTACATTAAAAATAGCAACCAGTTTGATTTTGTTTAGACTCTAGATTGTCCTATGGAGCTGGACCAGCATGTTTCCAAGCATTCCTGTCCTGGATATAATCCTCTAACTTGTAATATGCTTGTTTACAAAGTGTACTTTTAATATGTGTTTTAAATTTTCTCTCATTTAATTTCAATATATCACAAGGTATTTTGTTGTAACATTTTACACAGTACCCCATAAAAGATGTCTGTACTTTAGATAATCTGAAAAATGGTTGATCTATTTTATCTTTATTTCTAGTATTAAAATTATGTCTATCGCTTATCTTGTTAAAAATATGTAGATTTTTCCTCACATACATAATATTTTCATAAAGGAATTGGCAAGGTACCGTCATAATATTAATCCTTTTAAATAGTTCCCTAAGACATTCGCGGCGACGGAGATTATAAATTGCTCTGACAGCTCTCTTTTGCAAAATATAGATGGACTCAATGTCAACAGCCCGACCCCACAGTAAAATGCCATACGACATAATGCTGTGGAAGTAACTAAAATAAACCAAACGCGCGGTTTCTATATCTGTTAGCTGTCTTATCTTTCTAACAGCATAAGCGGCCGAGCTTAGCCGCCCCGCCAGAGAGGTTATATGTGGTCCCCATTGCAGTTTCTCATCTATAGTGATTAATAGAGAGACTCGTCTATAATTATTAAGTACCTGGTACTTGTTGATGGGCCTACACTGTCCTCCCATACCTACTATCACTGTAATTTGAAAACATTGTAAAAGCCAATTATTTTTAAAACGAGTAACCGTGGACTTTCTTACCGGCTCTTCTCCATAGGAAACGACTAATTTGAATTGTGCACCTAGCCGCTGACGTTTTGATACAAGACTGCAGTACTAAGCTCAGTATCAGACCATCAGATAAATACGGCGAATAGTCCTTCCCAGTTATATTTAAGATCCATGGATCCAGTCTATGGGCTGCTACTAATGAATTGCTAACGACAAAACCCAAAAATACTTTTTCCGACCTGGCGATTGATCCCAAGACCACAGCATCCCATGTTTCACAAATTATTATAACTTGTACGGACTGCCTCGTCGCAAGCACTACTGGTGCTGATTCCTGGGTCGTACAAAGTGTTATCGGGTTTCCCATCAGGAATTTCTCAGTAGCAGTCTGGAGTCTGGATTTTTGCTCGGTTGATGGCAATAGGCTCGCCCCCTTATTACTTGGGACTTAAACATAACTGGCGAAATGTGGCTGTACCCACGCGTCAGGTCACCTCTGCCTAACCCTTCGGGGAAACAGGCGTGAGGTTATGTTATAATAACTTGTGTATTTAATTCACCAGCCCGCCAAAACACCGTCGTCTCCACCAAAGCGGCTAACTTCCACCTCTAGTACGGAGCAGCTAATACCACCAGCCTCACCAGAGCCGCTGCGACCAGTCCAGAAGTTGGAGGAAGTCAAGACTATCAAAAGGCAACTGAAGACTGGCTGGCTTTAGAGCACTGCCTGGTTTTATTTACTCCTTGTTTGAATAGGGTAGACTGGGCTTTGTTTGTTTAGATTTTTTGACACCTAGAAAAAAAAAATTGTTTAATTATCTCATGCCGAAGTTGTATGCGTTTTAAAGTCTATGCTAGACAGAGACAGTGTGTAACTTCTCAATTTTTTCAAATGATTAAAAAAAAACACATCAACACATGTTTTTTTTAGTAACCTCTCTAAAATTAGTATTAATTTATGTATTCATTTGGTAGTAGTCAAATACTCTATTGTTTTAACACCCCTTTTTTTTTAAACTTTCAACAGAGCCTCGGCCAGCCATTTCATTTAACTTATTGCAAGGATTAATAAAAGTCTAGTTGAGAAGCACCGAAAAAGAAATAGTGTGTAGTTGATCAAATTACACCAACAACTGCTGGTTTTTTCTGAACAAAATCTGCTAGATGCTAGGGATTGACACTACTGACGGCTCACTTCAATGAGCTGTCAGTAGTGTCAGGTGGAATGATATGTCACTTCACCTAAGTTTTTACGGTGAGATTTTTACAGGATGGACCGGCAGGATTATTCCATAATATATTAAGCCTCGTCCATAATAACACGGTAAATATAATGCGGTTCATTTTATTGTCTTTATTTCTAAGTTTAAATGTCTATTTACTTTAGTAAGGGTTGCTTGCATGGGTTGCGTGTCATCCATAAAAAAAAAAACATATTTAACGAAATCGTACGAAAGTTCACTTTTGATTCTTGTTACTCAACTTTTAATTAAATTAATTCCATTTTTGATTTCGGTTTATTTTGTGTGGATTTGTTTATTTTTTGTTTTTACTTTGATTAATACAATTGACAAAATATGAAAATCTCTTAAAGATATTTCTTAAAAAAGATACGATATCTTTTTCCGTATCTTTTGCAGCAAGCACACCACAATCAATAGGGTCTCGTATATTTTCGTAGCGAGCTCGCGTGTAGTTTCAGAGCGTCAAATTCATGACTAATGTGAATGTCTGATAGACCGCGGTAGTCGCTAACGTTATACGAATCCTTATTGATTTGGTGTATTATTGTACCCCACCTGGATTCGTTTTAAAATATACATAGTATTTTTGGAAATACCTAGTGATTTAGAGGCAGGTATTGCTTACGGGCAAAAATTAAAAAGATTGTAATTTTTAATTTTATATTATCTTTTTAATAAAAACGTGTTTTTATAAATGGCATCTAGCAGGTCAACCTTGGAGGTTGTCTGCTTAACCGGACTTTCCTGTGGGTACCTCAATAAATTAAGGCCTCCAGCCAGGGCATAAACTTGTAAACTAAGCGACTACACGCTAAGGGCACCCCCTGTGGGGTACGGACTTCGGCTTAGGGCGTCGCTGGGGGAGGACAGCAATTGACAGGTTGGATCGGAATAATAAAAACGCGATGCGTGTGTTTTCTTTTTAACCTTTATTATTTTATTTGTTTGTTTGTATTATTTGTTCTGGATGTTTTTGTTTTGTTATAATTTGTTTAATTTGTATGAACTTAAGATCTGATATTAAATACTATTTCTGTTGGTTGCATGTCTGCTTTATTTTTCATAAATCATTGAACGAATTAAAATATTTGAGTAAGATTTTTTAACTTATTGTGCACATTGCTTGACCTAATTCAAAAACACTTCCCAACTTTTATGATAGAAACAATAAAACTAAAAGATTGAAATTCAAGAATCGACCTAACATTTGGGATGGATCCAACTTTTTATTATCTGTACTAGTTTTAAGTTTCATGAAACTGTAATAAAGTCAATTTAAATTGCAAATAACTCATCCTACTTATTACGTTAAGGAAGTGTTCTTCTTATCTTTTGTGACAAAAAAAAATATAAGTAAAGTAAAATTAAGGAACTTTTCTTATGTTTGACGTTCTTGAATAATATGACATTCATACTGGTTTACCTTAGTGAGTAAGCACAACCAATTAGAAAAATAAAGGTTTGGAAGACAAATTAAAAATTGTCAAACGTTTTTTACGAAATTGTAATACGAGAATAAATATAAATAATCACTGTATGATTTTTGTTTTACTTACTAATTACGTAACGTCGACCAGGGGCCCAAGTCTGCTATTTTTATAAATTCAGTCATTCCAACACGATCCCATTGTCATGCTATTGTCATTTTGCTAAAAGTTCGTAATCTGGTAAATTCATAATGGTCGATCATTTTCTTTGCAATTTCTTTCAATGTAGTGTCAGTTGCCGACCATTGGAAAGTCATAATGACGCCATTATAATAGTAGATTACCAAACTTGTCAAAATCAACAATTATGAAATCAATGATCGACCATTCTGACACTATTGTAATAGCAGACTTGAGGCCCTGATCATTGGTTCACCACCCTACGGTAGAATGACACTTGCAAGTCATAAAATGACAAGATATTATGTTGTTCTATGTGACAGATAGATTCAGCCATAGTGAAGTTTCAATTTACTGGGAATTATTTCGTCATAAAACGATAAGGCCTATTTTACCTTTTCTACTTATTAGATGTGGTACCTACTTACCCCACACAAATTTAGGAACTTATACCATAACATCATCACACAAATGTATTATTGAACCACACTCAAAAACCACTCGCCAGATCTTCACACAAAGAATTTTCAAAATCGGTTCACAATTTTCGAAATATCGATGGACATACATAAAAAAAAAATACAGACGGACATAGAACGTCCTCCTTTATTGAATTCGATTAAAAAGCTGGATATGTCACGTTAGAGAAATATACTTGACCAGGTTTAGACCCACCCGCGGCTGTAAAGCCTTAGATAAAGATGATGAACCAAATTGGCGCGGCCGTAAGACCCACCATGTTTTAATTTTATGCTAGTTTTTAATTTGGTCAAATGTGTACCTTGCATGCGGTACCTTGTGCCAAATAATATATCTTTTAACTTTCTTTCTTTTGGTATAGTGGCGCTGAACATGACGTTCTGGGTTCGATTCCCGGGTCGGGCAAAGTGTTATTGGGTTTTTCATCTGAAATTTCTCAGTAGCAGCCCGGAGTTTGGATTTGTGCTCGGTTGATGACAATACGTTCGTTTCCTATTACATTTAAGGGACTTAAACATAACTAGTGAAATGTGGGTACAATTCGCCAGCTATGTTTTTAAGTCTTAAGTAACAGAATAACCAACAAGGTAGCCAAGTTATAGTTAATGCTTGATAGAATAACCTTTAGGTTCCTAGAAGCATCGATTTGATTGCAGCGGTCAGGCGGCAGTCGCTTTGAGGAAATAGAGATTACAGGTGGATCTCGTTCGACTGGGACTTGATGCGAATAGGTTACGAAAAAGGTGTTTCCACCTAAATGTCGATGGTTATGTAATCAGTCTATAATTGTTCCCACTGCTGGGACACGCCTCCTCAGTCTGTGACAGTGTGTGTCCTCAGTGTGTGTGAGGGAGTGGGCCGTAATCCACCACGCGGGCCCAGTGCGGGTTGGTAGATGACAATTAAATAGTTATGATTAATTACGGTCTTATTACAAAACAATATTTATCTTTTAGACTCAGGTTTGAACCATCGAATTAACTTTGATTTTCGAACTTTATTCCAACTCATTAATAAAGTTCTAAATACAATAAACTTATAACACCCCTCTGTTTGCGGCAGGGGTTGGTAATAAGGTTCAAAATACAACAACTGCTTACGAGAGGTAGAAATCATTTTGTAAAAACATAACCCTGTCTTTTCTGTTGCGCAGTTGTGTAATAAGACAGTTACCTTAAGTTCTGAGTTGAGCTGCACGATTACTGACATTAAATACCTGCACTGATTGAACAGGTGCCAGGTATGGTGCAGGACGTAAAGAATAGCACCATCCTATTTCATCCCGTGGGTGTCGTAAAAGGCGACTAACGTAAATCCCTTAGTCGCCTTTTACGACACCCACTAGAGAATGGGCAGCAGCGTACTCTAAACATTTTAACACCATACTACGATCGCCAACCCGCCTGCCAAGCGTGGCGATTATGGAAATCCCCCCTCCCCTTTGGGGGAGGCCTATGTCCAGCAGTGGACGTCTTTCGGCCGAAATGATGATGAAGATGAAATACATATTTGATCGTCGCGAATCATATTTTGATCAACATACAACCTGCAGAGTAAATGCGAAACACATAGTAGCATTGGGTTTCATTTTGACAGTCCAACAATATTCATTGAGTTATTTAACAAAAACAAAACTAAATTTTTCGAATATATACTAAGCAATGGATTAGCATTATACTTCAAAATCATTCAGATTGTGATTAATAGTGTGTTTTTTGGGGATGGCCTATGTCCAGCAGTGGACGTCTTCCGGCTGGAATGATGATGAAAGATGAATGAACAGGTCCACTCAATCTGTGTGGTTCTTTTCTCAACAGACCATTTCAGACACCAATCTGCATGGCCTTCACATGATCTGACCAAGATTATATCTGAACTTTAAAAAGAGACTTTGTTTGACTGAGTTTGTTTCGGCCTTTCTTCTCAGAGTAGTCAGATAGGAAACGCCGACCTCATCTAGTTTTTAAAATATGATTGACGTGTAAAAGAGTTTGTACAAACCTACTTACAGAAATAAAAGCATTTATCATTTAGCCCGCGTTCTATTTCAAAGCGTTCGTCGCGCGAATGCACGTTCGTTCGAACACGTTTGTTCGGTGAACGTGAACGCTACTGAGGGCGCTTTCCGGTTTTCCGAACAAATAATGACTATAAATAAATAAAATACTTTTATTTCAGACCTAAGTAGTTCATAAAGTTATTAGAGGTTGGTAACAGATTGTGCTTATATGCTATTTCAGTTTTATTAGTAGATACTTAATTTCATTTAACTTTAGCATGATCCTATAACTACCTTTACCCAGTGGCTTTGGATGGGGCAGTCCGCTCTGCCAAATTATCATTTTCAGGATGCCACTACGATTGTTACGCAAGCGTTGCAGTAAGGAAGCCGCTTTAGGAAGCCGCTTTTCTACACATGATAGCGTGAAAGCCATCCGTGCGAGCTGCAGCAAACATTCCCGATGCATTGCAACGCCGCGACAACTGCAACAGCATCCTGAAATGAGCATCTTGTATTTAAGGCCGTGCACCTCAGTCAGTTCTCCTGGATCTTACCAGGAGAACTCCTCAACAATTAACGCCCCTGCATCGGGAATTCCAATATTTTGTAAAAGGTGATGAGCATTTGACATTAGGCTATTGTAAATTAGATAAATTACAAACTGACCCACTAAAAAGTGAAAAATAAAAACTTTCTACAAAAACAAACAACCGACTTCCAAAAAAAACATTAATTAATTATATTTTCTATTTATTTACCTACGAATTAAGAATATTAGAAAATAATACAGAGTCAGCTTAGCAGAGCTGACAGAGATGTCATGATATAATAAAAACTTTTTACAAAAAAAAACTTTCTTATTCTTAATTCGTAGGTAAATAAATAGAAAATATAATTACTCGAAAAAGAGCGTAGCAAGTGGCGTTCTATACCTTCTGCTAACCCCCATGGGAAGAAGGCGTGAGTTTATGTTTATGTCTACTCGAAAAGGTTGCATGTTAAAACCACGCAGATCTCTACAGTACTTATGTATAATTAGTATTCAAATCTGTGTAGATAACTCCGCATCTCATCGGAAACGTTTTCCGAACGTAACATAAATATGTTTTGGGGTATGTAACAACAACTTTCATAGCTTGTTTAAAGTTACCGACATGTTACATATTACGAAGGTTCAGCAACTAAGTTAAAAGCGATGAAGCTCTCTTGAGTCTCTGGCTTCAATTATATGAAGCCCGAGTTACTGAATCCGCATGAAAACCACCTGCACGGTAATTGCGTAACACAATTTGAATCACAATTCGAGAGTTTTGAAGGATATTGATAATACTAACGCTTCATGGGTTTGAAAAATCGTCTGCTCAACAGCGTAAATAACGCAATGGACGTGGGGGAACTGTCAAAATGAAACGCATTGAGATCGATTGTCGTTTTATGTGTGGAACGTAATTGCCACGCAGCTCTTTTCACCAAAGAACTCTTTCATTATAGACCAATGACCTTGGTTTACTAATCACTTAGGGATCTGCTTATCTTAGACATTTCATTCACTAACGTGAAGACGGGCAGAACGTATCACTACGTTTTTACATTGTTCAGAAAAATGAGGTCAAATACCTACAAAGTTTCTTGCCTTTTATTACGCTACAAAGCGATTTTCTCCTAAAGTAAGTATTTGATAGTTATTTGATGGTGTTATATATAAGTATTCTGAAAACTATACAATAAATTATGAAATACTTATGGTTGTTCTCAAAGTTAAAATTTTATTTCACCAAGAAAACGCTATTGAATTATGAGTAAGGTACTTTGTTGGGTTTGGGTAGGTATCGTTAAAGGTGGTTTTGACAAAAAGATAAATATACTATATAATATATACTTAGCTGATGATGAGATGGTTCTTATGTACCTACTATCACGTTTCATGGGTGTCCTTGTGCTCTGATCCATTACATAGGTACCTACGTAATCTATCCCAAAGATTAGGCAGGAAAATACAGAACACCACGTGCTAATAGTTATTTTTGAATTAATTTCACTAGGGTAGACCCGCACGCAAAATCTTGTAAGTAAATTAGTATCTCCTACCGCCAAATAAGATTCTTAAGAGACCTATGGACTTGCCGTACTTACAAAATTAGCATGCATACCCTAGATATAGATTAGTTCATTCGACCATAGACTAATATATAAATGAGACATTCGACGTAATAAAGTACAGCACAGAACACTATCTGGGGGCACGGTAGTGCCCCCCACCAAGTCGAGCAACAACAAGCGGCACGGCCGTACCATCCTTTTCTCGAAGTAGTTCAGGCTATTTTTGACCCCCCTATAACTTCGTTGTGGATAAAACTAAAAGCCTGAATTTTCAGTAACCAAACAAACATTGTATAAACTCAGTGTATTTCAAATTTCATTCAATTTGGACTAGTGTTTTAAGAATTATAACTAGTCAAAGTTTGTTAATTTGTCACTCACTCACTGACTGACTGACCGATCATCAAAACTCTAAGGCACTTCTAGCAGACATAGAAACTTCAAATTTAAAATACAATTAGTGTTTAGTGTATAAATCAAGGAAAAACTAGAATATTTTGAAATTTCGGTCCAGTTTTCTAGATACACCAACTGCATAAATAACTTTGTAATCCCATTTAAATACAGCAGATTTATATAGGATTACAAAGTTATTAAAGCACTAACCAATCTAATTTAATATAGGTATTATAATATGTCTTACTTGTGAGATACATTGTGTTTTCATGCGATGGCCAAGTCAATCTACTTATTTAAATCTTAAAAGATTTTTAACGTTGATATTGATGGTCACTATAAGATGTTGTTAGGTTAGCTAATTACGTTGGGCACGCCACAGAGAGGCGCCACGGCGGCCTCACCTTCCGCCTGACGCAGGTCCTCACCGGACACGGTTGTTTCGGGAGGTTCCTGTTCAGGATAAAGCGGGAGGAAACGCCCGGGTGTCACCACTGTGTGGATCGCCCGGAGGACACGGTGGAGCATACGGTGGAGGTCTGCCCAGCTTGGGCGGAGCACCGTCGTGTCCTAACGGAGGCGATCGGCGGTGGCGATCTCTCGCGTCCGGCCCTGGTTCAGGCCATGGTTCGGAGCGAGAGTGCATGGGAGGCCGTCACCTCCTTCTGCGAAGCAGTAATGCTCGCGAAGGAAGAGGCGGAGCGCGTGAGGGAGAGGCAGGGTTCGCACCCTCACGCCCCTAGTCGCCGCACGAGACGCCCTGGGCGTCGGGAGTCGCAAGCCGATTTCCGGCCACCGTGGGCGCGGGCTTGCGGACGGTGAGCGATGGGTAGCTCGCCGTCCGATAAGGACCAGGCCCGGGTCGACGGCGCGTCGTGTTCCACGCGCGCCTCAAAGAGACGTCAGCACGAATTGACGGGGTCCATTAGGGCCAATGCCTGCCAGGGTTGCGAGTTTGTCCGAAAGAGATATCGTGGCCCTGGCACACAGGCAAATGAAGGAACACGGGTAGGTTTTAGTCAGTAAAAGCGGGCGAAGTTATTTGATAATTTCCCACCCAAAAAAAAAAAAAAAGGTTAGCTAATTACTTAATAACATAAGACAGAAGGATCCATTAGTAGGGACTGAATAAATTGACCGACATGGTATTGTATGGATCTCACAACTTTTTACGATAGAAAAACTGAGTTGCGAGACTTATTTTTTTTACAATTTAAATTTTTGATGGCATTACTATTACTCCTAGCGGAGAAGTACAGTCAACAATACAGGTTATACCAAACTGTCACACAAAAATACAGAAACTAGCTCTTTACTTATAGGTTACAGGAAAACCTATAAGTATAAGTCATGACCTTAAAACAACATGGTAAATCTCTCAATATTGTACGTACAAACTTACATTTACAGTTGGAATGTTTGAGGGAACATGTTTTTCAACTATAATATTATTATAGCTTTTAAAACTGTTTGCATGCCCTAGTTAAGTTAGTATAAGGATTATTTTAAACTCAACATCTGTAACTACCTACTTTCTGTGCAAATAAAGAACTATTCTATTCTCTCAGATTCTAATGTTAGGTTTGTTCTTGGGATAAATTCATCCCCACTACGGAACCTTCGTCGTGCATAGTAGTAATGGCAATTATTGCGATTTCGTAATAATTTAACTAGCATGGGAATTCTTCAGTCTTAGCGTGTTAATTGCTATTGCTATGCTATTTGCTAAAGACTATAATTTAAATATATTAAACAATCACATTCACAAGCATTCATTCAATATACAACCCTAAGTACGCGCAAATCAAAGATAATATGATAACAATTGCTTAACCCATTCTTCGCAAGTTCGCAGTACCTGCGTTAGTAAACTTCACTCGCGAACGAAGTCACGTTCACGTGAAACCGATAGATTTAGTATTCCCGACTTCCCGTGGGTGCGACGGAGAGCACACGTTACCGCTGCGGTTTCACCCGCGTAAGTCTCGATCCCGTGGGAATATCGGGATAAAATATAGCCTATGTCGTAATCCAAGGTGTCAGCTACCTCGCATAATTTTTTTTATCAAAATTTGTCCAGCTGTTTGAGCGTGAAGAAGTAACAAACATACAAACATACACACACATACTCAAAAACTCTCACCTTTATAATATTAGTGTGGTAATAAGGTATACGAGTATGTAGGTATTAATACTCCGGTCCCAAAGACAATTAGATCTCACTTGGTAAATAAATTAGATCTCACTTGGTAAATAAATTAGATCTCACTTGGTAAATAAATTCAGACAAGAAAAAAAATAACAAGAAAGTTTCATTTGATCTTTCATTGCCTATATTGTCCTTTGTTGCAAAGAAAGGCTGTGTGTTTAATAAAACAGTGGCTAACGTAAACCAGTGGTTTTATTTTCTTTATTTCTTTATTAAACATACGCTTAAGACTATGTCAACAAACTACAGTACAATCTGGTCTTATAAAGGCATTTTGTAATTCGATTTGTGTGCTCAATACATGGCTGACTTTTTTTTTACTATGTTTGTAGTTAATACGTATCTATTTAAGGCATTTTTGTAATTAAAATGTTACAATTGGAATTACAAAGTTTTATTTATTGTACTACACATAATGTTCGGGTCGGCAATTCGGCATGATTCAGTCAAAATCGAAAATATGTTATGTAGACATGTGTTCGGGAAAAAGCCGCTTCAATCAATCAACTCAGCCTATCGCAGTCCGCTGCAGGACATAGGCCTCTCCCAGGCTGCGCCACAACACCCTGTCCTCCGCCTTCCGCAACCAGTCTGACCCAGTCAAAAAAAAAAAAAAGAGAGCCGCTTGGCTCTGCTCATTTTGTGCCAAACCGTCCATAACATGATTCAGCAAAGGTAGCAGCCGAACAAAATTTCCCAATCCGCACGAGCCGAATTAAAACCGAATTTGTAGTAATTCATTCGGGTCGGCTTTGTTGGTCAACAAATACTGCCGACTTTAATGTGCCGACCCGAACACAAATGTGTAGCACCCCCGACGTTGTGTTTATTTTTAACATTCTGGTGTTTCTAATTGAAAATGGTTTTCAGTACTTCTCAGTATTACTCATTCGTAACCTGAATAACTTCTACATTTCTAGTTTATTGAACATCGTTTTCAGTGTAACTTTAATTGGTTTTCATTGCAACATTTATTGATAGTATCTACGTATTTGAGGTTATTAGAATATCAAATAACATAATCATAAATGGCCCAATTAATTCGGCGCCCGATAAAAGGACACTTGATCTCGGTTTAAGTTTTACACTATAATTAGGTACTATAAATCTAATAGTATTACGGAATTCCAATATGTTTCGAAAAATAATCTTAGATACACCCACAATAAACTACGTGTACAGCAGGCTTAGCACGACAACCGTAGAGAAGCGTTTTGTCTACTCTTGTTGACAGTTTTCTACCTGTTTCGTTTCTAATTGTAGACAAGCGATTTCTATTGTACAGTAGAGTAGACATAGAAAACGTCATGCTACGCCTGCAGAACAAAGTTGTTGAAAGCAGACTTTAATCGTAGACACAATACAATGGCTTTAAGGCACGAATTTTTGTATGATTTTTGAGGTGCACCAAAAGAGACCATTCTGAAGTTCTCTTCATCTGTTTTAAAAGCTAAAATTCCTTAAAATCTTTGTATATCACGAACTGGCGTCGGGAGGCCTCCCACAAGGTGGACCGATTACCTTGTGAAGACCGCAGGAATCCGCTGGATGCGACAAGCACCGAACCGGTCAAAATGGCGACGCTTGCGCAGGCCACGTGATGATGACACTGTAATATTTGTATGCCACTTACTGTGGCAGGACACAAAGATACCCTTAAGGCTCCCGCAGACAGGTGTGACGCGACACTTGTTGAACAATTTCTGTAAAAACTTCATGAAAATTCTTCTACCATAATCGCGTCGCGTCGCGTCCCGTCACGTCGAGCTTGTCTGCGAGAGCCTTTATAATTTTCTAATACCCTACTATATCCTGTGTACCCAAATAAATGTATTTGAGTTGATAATGCTTAAAATTAAAACAGATTATACTATAGAGCCATTTCAGAATGTATTTCACAATTCGTTTGGTTAGGTGCTTGTTACTCGTTACGTATCGATACATAATTATATATTATTTATTAAGTATAAATATTTCTAGGCCACGAACTACAACAAGATACAGAAAGCAAGGCATTTTCTTCACTTGCTTAGAGGAATTTAACAGTATTACATTAACACCTGAACATTCATCATTACGGTATGTTAACTGTGATATGTGGAAGTACATTTCTTAAAACAATTTCAATACAAGGATTATAGTTGTCGCGTTTTAGCATGGCAAAATATAGCAATATATATATGGCAATAGCGGTCATTGCCCTTTCCCTAATATCCCTCAGTAGGAACCCAAACAAATAAACTATTGTATAAACAATAACTAATGTATGGTTTTTCGTTATTGGAACATGTTGAAGTTCTCCACAGATATTGATTCAGGGCGTTAACGGACTTTATTTCAGTTTTTTAAACAAAAAATGATATAAAATTTAGGTGGGTCAATGAACGCTTTTGCTACGCTAGAACGCGGCAACTATAGTAGAGTCGTGAACTCGTGACCTAGATCGTCCTAAGTTTATCGATGACAATATATCGATAAAAACTAGTTATTGCTATAACAACAGCATATCTCACTAATACGTCGATTCGGTAATAAGAACACAAACACTAGAAGACTAGAATTACTTTCTCAACTCCCAAAAAAAAACAACAATTCCCAAAGAGATCTACAATCAGCTTAAAGCCATCCAGAAACGACCCTTCCCGTCACTTTCGACTTGCCTTTATCTCTGCCATAGCTCGGAGAAGCTGATGGACTTACTTTAGCTGATCTAGGAGTACTAATCGAAGGTCTGGTGGGAGACCTCTCAGGATCACTGACATCTGGAGTAATGACCACAGTAGGAGGCTCTGAAATCATCTTTTTATACTGGGATTCTAAGCTAGAAGCTGAAAGAATTTGTTCAGATTGGGAATGGATGCTAGGAGTCGGAGTTATTGGCTTCTGGAGATTCGAGTCCTCTTCCTGAGTGATGTATAAGGTTTTTGTTGGTGAATCCGGTTCTATGGTGATGACATGGTCTGTGGTCTGAAATTCTGCTGGCGGGGGCAGTCGGCTGCCGTCGATTGGATCGAAAGCTGGTGTGCTTGGCTCCGATGGCTCTTGGGACGAAGATTTCAGTGGGACGGTCTGTTCTGATCCACCTTCTGAACCTGGAGGAATAGAGTAATGTTTTATAGTAAACATTGGGAGGGACACGGCGAGACGTAGGTTATAATAAAAAGACCCCGTTCTCTTCTCGCATTTTTTGTCTTTCAAATTTCTGCTCAATCTATTGTATAGAGTAGGCATTAAAACTTCTTGATTAAAGATATGTAGATAATCTCGTTAGTCTTACGGAATGCAATAACCTTAGTTAAAGAATTAACCAAACCCCTTATTGTACTGGCGATGTAGAATAATTGTATAAATTTTATTGTAATTATTGGGGAAAAATTATGACAAATAGTCATTAACTAACGAACACCTGCGACTTTTATTTATCCCATGTCTTTGACATTTTCATTGTCAGTAAAAATATAGCAGGGACATTTATATACAATATTAGGTTTAGTATATGCGAAACCCGAAACACGTGTCTAGTATTTTTATGTACAGAATCTATGTACAAAATTTCAAAACTGTATCATAAAAAATCACAAAGTTATAAGGTTGTTATGTTACCGGGTTGTCCGTACAAAACATGCTATTGGCGCCCCCGCGCCTCCAGGGTCGTCTTGCGCTCATTGATAATAATGTGGCAGTAGGTACCTAACCGTACGGAGATTGTATTGTAAGTAATTAAATGGTGATAACATTTTCCATCACACTTAAATATTTTTGGGACAAAATATAACATGGTGTAAAAATTATTGAAATCGATTCAGTTCCTTATTCTGAACAAACTATATTCAGGTTTCGCATATAATACAAATAATGTTGTATAAGTACAATACCATCGTCATTTCGATAATCGGTAAATTAAAACATTCAATCCCTACAAAAAAATGACGTCAGTGCGACAACATAACGGCGTCTAGTAAAGTAATAGAAAATTGAATGTTTCACGTCTTCGTTCAGTACCGGAAATTGTGTTTTTTTTTGTGTACTTCGCAAAAGAGTGGTTTATTTGATTACCGCCTGCTTAGACATACATCATTTTAACGTTACACGTCTCTTAACTATACGAGTGAAACGTTTATAAATAAACCCCAGAATGTTTAAGGCGCTGCCGCGCTGTGAATAGACGTCGTTCATGTATTTGAGGGAGTGAAGCGGGTGAAGTGGGGGACGAGTAGTCCCGCCTACCGCGGGGTGCACCGCGCGAATCTCGCCGATACGCAACGTCAATTTTATATTTTATGATTTTTTTCTGTCATGAAAATTTACCGAAAACATGTTTTGAATACAATGGTCCACCCATAAATATGATCAAGATTAACATTTTTTTTTTTGCTGCTCTGTAATGTATACATTTGGCTAAAAAACTGTTTTAGTCAAGCCTATTTTGACTAGGTACAGCGCCTTAACTTTCTAGCTTCGTTAAGATGTTAAGTTTGCCAGGAAATTAGAATATCTATGAAATAATTACTTCTAAGACTTTTTATTTACAGGCCAAGAAAATACCAGATGATATATAAGTATAGTACCTAAACCAAATAATACTGCTGTCCCCCTTTAATTATTTTCTTTTTTTCCCCTTCATATACTTGTACATAATATAAATATTTTAGTGTTAGATTGTATATTGTATTTAAATATTTATGTAAATAAAATCAAATATAATAAAAATAAAAAAAAAACTGGTTAGTTCAAAGCAGTATGTTCATACCACACAAAAATTAAAGAATCTTAAACAGACAATATTCCCACATCTTAATTTATTCATCCATCGATTGTGGAAAATGAATTAATAATATCTTATTACAAAATGGCAGGAAATTCATCCTATTTATTAACTCTCTAAGGTCAAACTCTTGGTTAAAGTCAGTAATAACATTATGAATGCCGAATTGACAGAAACATTTGATTTTATCTCCCACTACCTTATGCCCGCGGATTCGCCCGCGTGGAGGTAGGAAATCATCCAACAGAAATTGTACTGTCGGGATACATGAATAAAATAAAATATCCTATATGTTAATCCAGGTTATTAACTATCTGTGTGCCAAATTTAACCCAAATCCGTGCAGCCGTTTTTCTGTCGTAGTAATAGCAGAGGAATAAGTGACAGCCGCGCCACCGTCAACCATAATTATTTTGTTGTTTCTTACGCATAATTTTGAATCTGTGGTATCTTGTAAATTATTCATTTAAATGATATGTTGTACAGGTATATTTTAAACTAAATTAAATGCCCAATTTAAATAACATATTTTATTGGATATGGATTAATATAATACCGTTTAAAATAGAATCGGAAATAACAATTAAATTTATATCAAATTCTGAAAGATAAAAATGGTCTGTGGGTCATCCTTAGAAGATAGACATAATATGATATTTCTGTTGAACTTTTTAAGATGTACAATCGTGTAGAACATAATATTTGATGTATCTTGTACGGTTTGCGCGGGTCACGCTAGTAAAGCTCCCGGTCGGCATGATGTTTTCCGACATCTTCAACAATAATCATCATATTTCAGCCAATTTACCTTTAACCTTAATGAATAACACTTAAACATTCCTCATGAATTACTTCGTCCATCGGTGAAAACCGTTTGAAAATCCGTTCAGTACTTTTTGAGTTTATCGCGCCCAGACTGACAGACAGACAGACAGACGCGGCGGGGGAATTTGTTTTATAATTATGTAAGTATCACAATGTTTATTTGTATATTTCGAGGACTTATGAAAGCAAACGGGCATCCCTTTTAGAATTACGGTACGATTTGATGGAAGTTTATTACTTTTGGAAGTTAATACAATAGCTCATTCATTAATTTTAAATATAGGCGAAGGGAAATATTATATACAGATAAATTTTAGTGGGTTAGTAACAATTTTATTATCTAGTCTGCCTATCAGCTGGCAGTCCGTTTTTCCCATAATTTCTCATGTATTCGCGATAGTAGTCTTCAACTGTCAACGGCCATTTTTGCAAAAACTGACATCTGTCAAGATACGTCGTGGGTGGTCCCACGGCAATCGGCATCGTGTGATTAAAATAACGGTAAATCTTTAAAGTTTTGTATGGGAGCTGTTTATAGGACTTGTATTTGAATACGTCATCCCAACCATGTTCGGGTCGACTTGCTGTCTAACCGGATGCAGCTGAAGCTGATTTTACATGACGCGACTGCCTATCGGACCACAGCAATTCAGTTACTGGGTAACACGATACCCCTTGGTTAGACTGGTTGTCAGACTTGTAAATAATCAGCTCTTATTATGTACTCAGTCGAATTAAAGTCGTTTTATCGCGACGAGATTACCTACCTTCTTGTCTAAAGTTAGAATATTTTTTTTTTGTGATGTTTTTTGATTCGCTTTTGATTTTCGTATTGTATTTAGAAATGTTGGCGTACTCAACAGTATCTGCGATTTGATACGGATACTGTCTTGTTGGAGTTTTTGTTACTCATGATGGTTAAAATATTATATTAAATGATAAATATTAACTATTTATAGATAAACTGGATAAATAAATTTAATTAAAAAAACGATGGTTTTTCCTTATGTGCCGTTGAAGCTCTTGAGTTGGCTCAGTATTTTTGTAACAAATTTTGTATAGGTAGGCGTCTAAGACTTCCTCTTTTCGCGTTAGGATCCCGAAGTCATATGCCGTGATACCAAATCTCTCACAGATTGCCTCATACTGCATGCGATCCATGGCGAATCTGAGGCAATCTCTGAGGAAAGTTAGAATATTAGAACGCTGATAGAATAGTTACTGGTTTGCGGAGCGGCCCGTCTCAAAAACTAGTTTAGAATCTAACCTAAAAACGTTGGGAAAAGACGAAAAGGTTAAGACGAACAAACTAACACAAATAATGTAGTTTGATTAGTCAAAGCGTATTAGACTCTTAAACCAAATTATTTGTAAAAGTAAGCTAGTTAATTTTGTTAGTTTTAGTTAGGCGAACTAGAACATTGGAGATTTACCTAAATATCTGCTGTAACTGCGACACATTCAATTCTTGAACTCGTGGTTTCATTTTGTTCAGGCTGTAATTAAGTTGACAAGTTATCTAGTTTCAATGAGGATACAAACTGCCACTTGCTAACTTCAGATGTCGCTACTTTCTAACGTCTAAGAATTTGGCATCTAGCTGTCACAATCCATACATTTTTTGTAAAAATGCGGCTTCTTTTACTTTTTTTTTTTTAAATGCTCCGTTGCGCAGCTCTTTCTTGCAAAAATACGGGGACGTGTGTATTTGCCAAAGATGTTAAAAGACGAAAACTGTGGAAGAAAGCTCTCGGGGCAAAAAAACGAGTGTGCTTTAGACCACACGATTGAAGTAAAACTTACAAATAGTAATCCTAATTATACTTACAACAATAGGCCTGCACTGTGTCTTAGATATACGAAACGCAACTGGCTATGAGAGAAAAAGAGAAAGAAAATGTGTGCTTGCACCTCTCTCTCTTGCCCCTACAGTAATATTGGAAGCGTAACTCTCTCGCTTTCTATCTTCACTAACTTATATCTCCCTCTCAACTTCCGTTCGCTCGCTTCCGTAACGCTCTCGTCACGCATTCACCAGCTTACGTCCCAAGTCAAGCGTGCCTAAAGAAGTTTTACTTCAAAAACGGAAACCCGATATTTCGTCGATACTATGTGCTATCCTTTTGAAACCTGAAGACTTTTATCTATTTAAATGTCACGTCACCTTTGTCCTCAATATCGGCTTCGACTTGTATTTCGTTCTCATTCAGTCCTTCGTCATCGGTTTCGGATTCAGGGATCGGTGTCCTGCTACGGAATGTTCGACCTGTTGAGGAAAAAAAAGGGTTAGTACTTAATTATGTGACAAATCCTACGAAGACAGGTCGATGTAGAGAAATTCGCTCAAACGGCGAATTTCATCAGTGAAACTGTGCGCGATCCGGACATTTAAACCGCGTTCAGGAGCTGTATAATAATTATTTTTCAGGTTAATAAGACCTATTATTACACGATTCTAAATATGAACTTTATAACAGCTTTATTTTAAGTTTTGAAGATTTAAGTGAGAATGGTTGCTAACCAACCTTAAATCACTATAGATCCTAAATGATCATTCAAAGTGAAAAATTATTAGAGAAACCTATATATGATTTTCAAATAGCTATTCAATGATACCCCACTTGACATACTCGTATTTCGTCGACTTTTAAGTTTTTTCTTTTTCGGAATAATTATGGCGTCAGGTTGTCGCCATATTGAATTTTGATTACTGTCATGTTTTTAGTGACACTCACAAAGTTAAGACAAATCGATTGACGAAAGAATCATCAAAATCAGCCCTCGCGTTTTATCTCTAGAGCACCACAAAGGAGCAAACATACAATCATACCCTTAAATCACTATAGATCCTAAATGATCATTCAAAGTGAAAAATTATTAGAGAAACCTAAATATGATTTTCAAATACCTATTCAATGATACCCCACTTGACATACTCGTATTTCGTCGACTTTTAAGTTTTTTCTTTTTCGGAATAATTATGGCGTCAGGTTGTCGCCATATTGAATTTTGATTACTGTCATGTTTTTAGTGACACTCACAAAGTTAAGACAAATCGATTGACGTAAGAATCATCAAAATCAGCCCTCGCGTTTTATCTCTAGAGCACCACAAAGGAGCACACATACAATCATACATACATACATAGGCAGCTAAACACATTACCCTCCTTTGCATCGCGGAGTCTGGTAAATAGTTTAAAGTTTAAACTTAAACTCATCAACCCTTAACTGACACGGAAGAACGTAAAGTTAGCAAACAGAACTAACTTGATCCAACGTAACTTTGAGTTTAAAATAGCGGGTTGAGCTGTAAATGTAATCAGTAAGGCTGTTTAATTAGTGGAAGTGACTGGCGTAGTGACGTCACGGGATTATCTGCTTGTGAGATCTGTGTCTTAAAACGGGCCCATGAAACAATAGTAGATTGTTGCACCAAGCGCAAAGTGAGTTATTAATGCACGAGTGTTATGTTTAGAGATTGGATATTCGGATGCATATTCACCTAAAGTTTGAGAGTTGACTAGTATGGAGTGCGCTTCGGTACGGGAAAAAGTGTCGGTTTCCAGGACTGACAAGTTTTTAAGAACTACTCTTTTGTACTGTGTATCCCCGAATAAATATATTTCATTTTAGAATAAAAGGTTTTGAAGAAATATTAATAGTGTTTTTAAAACGTGTTATATTTTCCACAAAATTCTTGCCTAGTTCTAAATAGGTAAGAAATATTTGTTATACTTAGGAATACAAAATTGTATACCTACACACTGTTATTATTGAAACCCCGCGATCTCGGAATAAAAATATATTTTAAGAAGCCGTTTCCATACTTTGTATCCTTTGCCAGGAACAAAAACGTACTTTAGGTAAATATGCATCCGAATATCCGATCCCTGTTATGTTGGTGTTCGAGCGCATGCGAGGGCACTAAATTAGCACGATTGCATTAATTACTCATTTAACAAGATGCGTAATCTACTTTTATTTCAACTATCAATCTACCTACTCAAAATAAAAACTCAAGTTAATGAAAACAAAGTTTATCACCAAGTCGGTTTTATTCAGCCGATTTTTATTTTCAGCCAGTATCTTTTTGATCTAATGCATACATTTTATATTTAACTTAATGGGAGACATCCTCTTTGGTAAATTTATATCTAAATAATATATACAGGGTGGAATTTTGTAATGCCACCTGGAGGGAAAGTACTCTTAATACTGCAGATAGAAAATTTTACTCAAAGGAAACATTCCTTTATTTTTTAATAGAAAGCAAACTGCATTCAAAGATTTTCGAAAATTCTCTTCTCCCACACCCGGGAATCGAACCGGCTAAAATCTGAAAAAATTATACCGTGTACTTTTATTGCATCGATCGTTAGGGTCAATTATAAGGATGAAATCTCTCTAACCAACATGATAAATTAAATGAAAGGAAAACCAGGAAATCTTAAATTAATTTAATTATTTACAAAAAATGGTAAACTAACTAATTAGTTGCTCGAAATGGGCTCCATTCTCTTGGATACACAAATTTATTCTTTTAACAAATTCATTTCTAGTAACCTTTAATAGTGTTGTGGTGAATATTATAAATCGTATTCTGGACTTCAACTCGCAACTCGTTGTCATTCGCATAAGATTTCATGTAAATTTGATTTTTTACATATCCCCACAAAAAAAAAATCTAATGGGGTGAGATCTGGCGATCTCGCAGGCCATCTGATTGTACCGTTTGTACCAATCCAGGTATTAAAATGGTTATTAATGTAGGCAGTAGTGATTCTGCTGTTATGTGCCGGAGCACCATCTTGCCGTAGAATTATTTGGTTTCGCTCTTCCTCGGGGAAACCGTTTTAACTCGTTTCTTAAGAGATCCAGTATTTCAATATACTTGACAGTGTTTAAATGACCTTCGTACACGTGGACTAACACTACATTTTTTCTCATAATTCCGCACCAAACGTTGAAATAAAATTTTACTTGATTGTTAGTTTCATGAACACGAACAGGATTCACTCGAGACCAATAATGGTTATTGCGGTACATGCCATTATTGCTGAAGTTGGTTTCGTCAGACCATACAATGTTACTCAAAAAATTAGGGTTTCGGTCAATTTCTCCAAGCATGTTTTCACAAAATTGTAATCGTCTGTCACGATCCCCAATATGCAATTTTTGCACCAACCGACCTTCACGATAGCATTTATACTTATACTTTTTCAGCACTAGTGTGGGTTGTTCCTAATTCATCGGCAGCATCTCTACTTGAAGCCTTTGGAAATGATTCAAAGTATGTTAAAACATCTAGTTCAAAATCGAAATAGTTTTGCTGAATAGTTTGCCGTCTCTTCTTGAAACCACCCGTATTCTTTCAATTTTCTACCATTCTTTTTAATACGAACCGAGTTGGTGCCTGTCGGTCTTGATATCTCTCTCTATACCACCGCAGAGCTAGATTCACGTTTTTGTTACTTAAAAAATAAGCTTCCATTAAATCAAACTGTTCTTGATAAGCCATTTTCACCGTGAGACAAAATGTGAAATGAATTGTAAAAACAATCAAATGTGAATAACAACTATGACAATCTAATTTTCAAATTTTAATCTAACATTCCATATTTAAATTACCTCATACACGCAGCTACGAGTATGTCGCAAAGGAGTCTGCATTACAAAATATAGATGTTAGTTAAAGAGCTTTAACTTGACTCATTGAATTTGTAGCTTCAGATTTCCTGGTTTTCCTTTCATTTAATTTATCATGTTTGTTAGAGAGATTTCATCCTTATAATTGACCCTAACGATCGATGCAATAAAAGTACAGGGTATAATTTTTTCAGATTTTAGCCGGTTCGATTCCCGAGTGTGGGAGAAGAGAATTTTCGAAAATCTTTGAATGCAGTTTGCTTTCTATTCAAAAATAAAGGAATGTTTCCTTTGAGTAAAATTTTCTATCTGCAGTATTAAGAGTACTTTCCCTCCAGGTGGCATTACAAAATTCCACCCTGTATATATATAATAATATATAAATAAAACAGTGCAGAAGTGTTGTATGAAATTTCATTGTTGCACTGGAAAACAGAGCAACAATAAGATTTCATACAACATTTGAGTTTTGGTTCTAAACAAAAAATACGTGCTTTGTGATCGGTTTTGTAGTGATTAATGATAACATTACTACGTAGTTGAAAGAAAATGAATTTTATTACTGATTTTAAGAATTTTGAAATCAACATATTATTATTATTTAAATGTTTTCTAGTGATTACATACCTAAAACATATTACTATGAGGGCTAAGTGTATACCTACATATTTGATTTATTTGAATTGATTAATTTTATTTTGGTTTAACTTATTTTTTATTCTTTAATTATTTTAATAAATAATATAATTTGAAAGCTACGGCAACAATAAATAATAATTATTCTATTGGTTTTAAATTGTAAAAATGACACAAATGATATAAAATGTATTGTATTGAAATGTATTTTTTTTTTTTTTTTGTTTTGCAGTGCCCTTACAGGGTGCATGTTTGAAACTTTTTTCATAATAACCTCTGTACAACATGTTTGCAATAAAATGATTTGATTTGATTGATTGATTTGATAACAGCCGCACGGGTCGATCGATCAGGTTATGCAAAATATGCTTAACTATGCAACAGTGCAACAATACATTGTATACAAACTCCGTATGCGTAAGGAAGTTGTACAAAACAAAAATTTAACATAACATAACATCACAGCTGTAATCCCCGAAGGGTTAGGCAGAGGTGTAGGTACCTATAGTAGACTTCGCCAGTGATGTTTTTAATAGGGGGCGAGCCTATTGCCACCAACCGGGCACAAATCCAGGCTCCGGGCTGCTACTGAGAAATTCGTAATGGAAAATCCCAATAACATTTTGCCCACCTGGGAATCGAACCCAGGACCTCATGCTCAGCAGTACCGCTTGCGACCACTAGACCCACTAGGCAGACAAAAATGTAACTATTTTTAAATTCCACAACAGCTTTTGATTGAGGAGGTCCACTTAAATTTGTGTGGTTATTTTCTCAAAAGGCCATTTCAGGCACGGATTTACATGGTCCTCACATGATCTGACCAAGATTATGTCTGGACTTTAAAAGAGACTTTGACCCCTGAGTCTGTTTCGCCATTTCTTCTCAGGAGTAGTCAGATAGGAAATGTCGACTCCATCTAGCTTATTTTTTTAAAAATTATTTATGTGACGTGTAAATAATTATGATTCCGATATCCTATTTACATAATAAATAATATCATTCCATTTAATATCATAGCTAAAGCGCTGTCACTGTCGAACTGCCTAGAAAAGAAAGAGAAGCGCGATGACACAACGCTTGTAATTTATTGCAGAATATGAAGCAAATTTTTTTTTATGTGTGGGTGCGTTTATAACCATTTAAACTCACATACACAAACAGCCAGACCCGGAACAACTACTTAAAGGTCATACAAATATTTGTTCCGTGCGGGAATCGAACCCGCGACACGCAGCGCAGCAGTCAATCGCTTAACCACTGCGCCAACCGTGACAAAATAATTATTTATTAACTAAAAAACTCGTAGAGTAGAATTGAAAAATAAAAAAAACAACCAAGTTCTGCATTCAGATAATATGTTCTTGTTAATTTTAAATACTAACGTAAGTTTGATATTTAATACAGATATTTTGGATTGGAAGTCGAGGTTGATTAGTTTACCGTTAATTTGTATCGAGATTTTTTTTAAAACGTGTTTTGGTGACAGCCAAGTTTTGAAAATTGTTCAAGATTAACATTAGATATATATTTCTGCCACTACCACAAACTATATAGATTCGGCAAATTTTTTTTTTAAGTTAAGCTTACTTAAGTTGTCCATTTGGCTCTTTTCAGGGCCTGAAAGCTCTGATCAGTAACTAGTAATTTTTTTTTTTTTTTTTTTTTATTAAGGCACCAAGTCCCCATAATAATGAAATAATGAACTCCGCCATATTCCGTAGTTCATACCGCAACAACTTACTGAAATAATTGAACTGGCTAAATCAATTATGTAAATAATTCATGCTACCAATCATTCGTAATTTAATTCAAAGTTTGTGTAAACCTATGCATTTCATATTAGATTATAATAACCACAATTAGGCAAATAGATTTGCATTAATTGATTGCAAATTTTAAATGATCTTTTATCTACACCAATATTATAAAGAGGTTATAGTTTGTAAGTTTGTATTTAGGGGGTATCTCTGGAACTAACTGTTGGATTTGAAAACTTATTTTTGTATGTGATAGCCTAATTCATGAGGAAGGTTATAGGCTATTTAACAGCACGCTACAACCCTTAGCAGCCGAGCAAAAAATGTCAGTAATAACTTTAGTGAAGACGAAGAAATAGCGCGGGTGGGCGATGCAATGCGAAGCAGTAGGTCGTGGGATCTAGAAATTTCACGCGGACGAAGTTGCGGGCAGAAGCTAGTGATAAATATACTTGAAACGAGTTGATATTACATTTTAATACATTTTGTACACGATACTTTCAAGACAGTTTAGCAATAGGTACCAGAATTAAAAACTTTTATTTTACATTATTTAACACAAATATTTACACAAGGTTTTTTTTTTTATTATTCGCGATGGGTTTGCTCTTGACCTTAGTCTAGGTCAGAGGTGACAGAGACAAAGTCGACGATGGAGTGAGCTTACCCAGAAGAAGCCTGTTCACTCTCACTTTGAAGAGATTAGGGTTGTATGCGTTCGGAAACACAGACGCAGGTAGAGAGTTCCACTCTTCTCGTTCTTCTTAAGGTAAGGCAACCTATTTGCAAATTGATTTTAGATTAATTTCATAATTTATTAATTTTCGCTCCGATGGTTCCGTACGTATATATGACGTTGATGATTTCTGGAAAACTGTGCTATTTAGAGACATCGTTTTATTTTTCCTGTAATCTTTACATAAACTTCCACCACATAAAATATTTTCTGATTTTTGTCTATGCAAACTTCGGAGATAACGGGGGAACGGTATTTTTTTTTACATGTTTCATCAAAAGTCGAAAACTATGATGCATAAAAAAAATGAGGATGTGCAGACAAAGCTCTTTAATATGATACCCTACATGCCCTAATAGACTCCATTCGAATTTTAAAGACCCCCCCTTTCAGGCCCTGTTGCAAAGATAATTAAAAAAAAAATCTTTCTTGTTTGCAAAATAGTTGGATAAACGTCATCTAAGACTATCCCAAATTTCAAGTTGATAGCATTAGTAGTTCTTGAGATATCCAGCTGTGAAAGACAGACAGACAGACAGACTTAGTCTCACCATAAGGGTTCCTTATGACCATTTTGGTACGGAACCCTAAAAATGGAATAAACTAGAGCACGGATCAGTCGTATTTTAGTATACCGATGGATGCCACGATTCTTCCAAAGTTTCCCTAGACTGGTCATTACACTTTTGGCCATACCAGTACGACGGCGGATTTCCTCAAAGCAGCTGCCATTCGTGATCAAAGACGCAAGTTACACGAACTCGCTGACTTTCTCATAGCCGTCGAGTAGATTTGACGTCAGAAGACGATGAGCACGGTCTACCACCATTACTTACTTGGCTTAACATAGCGCACTTTTTATTATCTTTAGGATATACCATTATTATTGTACCTATGTTAAACAAATGACTTAATTATGACTTAATATTTTAGCAGCCCCCCACCCCCCCCCACCTAGAAAGTATTTTTTTTCTGACATTTTTGACGCCAGCGCCCGCTCCACTCGTCCTATGGAAAACCCGACCCTGCGTAGATTTTCTTAGACACCGTTCCGTAATCGCATTATTACGACTCGTTATTAAGTTACCGATCAGTTCCGTGCTTGCACTACTGTTTTGCAAGTATCTAGGAAATAATCTACTCAAGCAAAATCCTAATATTATATGAGATAACCCTCTCTCACCACTGCATCTCCTACAACTGTCCCTCTCTTTTTTCTTCGGCGCATCAAACACCTCGTCTTCAAGGCTGAACTGCGACAGTCTGCGGCCCTTCTTCTCTCTCTCGTTGAAGTCCGACGTGATCTTGCTTCTCATGAACTTGGCGTACGCTACCCTGGTGCACGGAGACACCGTGGATAGTTGCGGGTTGTATTCTGAAAGGGAAATTCTGTTTTAGATCATTCTTCATCTCGTTTGAGGGTATTTCATGTCATCCATCATACATTCAAGTTTCGTCATTTATATTTTTGATTTTCACCAGCGTTAAGACAACATTATAAATTAACGTCATTATGACATTTAATGATAGGCTGAAAAATGAGGTGATAAGGCAACGGTGCAGTTTCAAAGAAGATGTAGTGACTAAAAATGAAAAGAGTATGCTTAGATGGTTTGGTCATGTTGAGAGGATGAATGAAAGGCGACTAACAAAAGGTATTTACAAGGCAGTCGTGAGTGGTAACGTCGGGAGGGGACGCCCTGGGAGGTAACGTCGGGAGGGGACAATAATATAGTGACCTAATTTGTAATGTTCTTCAGAAAAGTCAGGTGCGTAGTACTCGCAACCGGCGTGCGTGTATGACCAGCTATGAACGTAAACGAAGCTAAAGAAGTATGTAAGGAGCGTAGCAGGTGGCGTTCTATAATTTTTGCCTAACCCCAAGGGAAGAAGACGTGAGTTTATGTATGTATGTATGCATTGGCGAGAATAAGCACACAATTGAAGGAAGTGGAAGGAATGGGGAAGGCGTTTGCCAATAGTGGAACAGCGAAGGCTAATAATACAGGGTGGCAAGGATATTGACGCGCAAACTGTAACTATGAAAACAGCACATGATTACAGACCGTTTTTTCGTCAGTTATCCAAAAAAATATCATCTGTTTATACAGTGCAATACCTACGCGGTCAAAATGTATAGAACAGCATTTTTTTTTTTAATAACCTATGAAAAATTTCAACGTTGGTTCAGAATCATGTACCTACTGATCCATGGTTACAGTCGGATGTCCTTGCCATCCTGTATAATATCAAATTAGTAGTTTCTAATAATAAATCACTATGTATGTGTGACGTTTTCCAAATAGTGAAAATCCCTCAAAAAAATTTCTTTGCGAATGAAACGCCTTGCTTTGTGATTCCTTAGCCGCCATTTTAGTTTATGTGACGTAAGCTCGGCAACAACATGACATGTGCCTCGATAAACCATCATGAACAAATTAAAGCCATCAACTGCTATCTTTGGGAGAAAACCGTCCTCTTTTTCCGTCTATAAAAAGGAACTTCATACAATCAAACTCATTTGAGCTGAAACGTGACTAGTTGCTAGAATTAATTCTGGTGTTCGTTCGTTGTTTTATATAGTATTCAAGCAAGGCAAAACCATATTAAACAATGAACGGACAGCAGAATCATTAGTTAGCATTAATATTTCAGAGAATGCGTTCCTGACAACTGTCAGTTGGACCATTTCTAGTAATGGTGGCCATACACCATCCTTCCTATCGTCCAATCGGCATAACGCTACCGATTGAATTAGTTAGAACTGACCGTGCGTGGGAGTGGATTGGCATGACTGTTATACTTGACGGCAAAATCGAATTTCGATTTTGGCTTGATCATGCCGATTGGACCGTGTATGGCGGTCGGCGATCGTCAGTACAGTATAATCAAATCAAATCATTGTAATCCTCAATTCTTTTAATAAATTTGTATGAGTAAACTGTTTTTTTTTCAATAACCACTGTTTGCACCACTCTGCTTGATCTTTTCTTTTTTTTTTCATTTTCACGATTAAAATGCCCAAAACGGCTAAAACATCGTCGTCTGTCACCGGTAACGCCATGGTTTCAACTGAACGTCACTGCCGATTGGACAATTTAAACTGATCGTATGTGGTGTATATAGACGCACTACAGATTGGATCAAGCCTGCAGCGTCATGCCGATTGGACGGTAGGAAGGATGGTGTATGGCCGGCATTATTTAACAGGTGCGTAGAACAGGTGCGAACAGGGAGTTAAAAATAGGTAATGTCATAAATGTAATTTTGATTTGACACCTTATGTTGTAGACTCATACCGTCTTATTACAAAACAAGGTTTATATTTTGACATGGCTTATATTTTGGCATGGAGCCAGTTTTTGTAATAAGAACGTAACTGTGATTGAAATACCGTTCTTTATACAAAACTGAAAACTTACTTCGGTACTAAGTTGTCAGTTTTGTATTAGGAACTTTACCATAGACGGAATAAAGTTCGAAATTCAATAATGGCTCCATGGTTTAAACCTGGGTCTAAGGATAATCCTTGTTTTGTAATAAGACGAGAATTAGTCGACCATGCAATGGAGCGATACACACAGGACGAGCAACGATAGAGATTTTGAATAGTTCCGGGCCATGTGGTCTCCCGTTTTGGCCAATTGAACTGGCCGATCAGATCCGAGAGAGATCAGAGACCAGAGGGCTCTTTGAGGGTCACATTTACCACAGCAACTGCAACCCTTGCAAGTCTTGAAAACAAACGTTGAAGAAGAAACCACTAATTTGTAGCCAATGTTTTGCTAGCAACAATATTCAAAATGCCGTAAAACGAGCATAAATGTGCATCAACTCAGGAGGTCGTCATTTGATCGATATAATTTTTTAGACTTTTTATCGAATTTTAAACCATTACATAAACTTTATATGAAAACACACCAAATTTTTTTTTAATTGTATTCAATTCTCATTATGAAATTACTTTTGCGCCACCTTGTAGATACTAGAAAATTTTCAACTATCAGGTATCAGGCATTCTTTCGACGGCCGGACTGTAGGTATACCATACCTAATAGTTTCTGCGGGTCAATAGTCCTGGAAGCCATGTTCTCCAGGATGTGAGCCCTGAGGGACTGCCGGCTTCTTCGGGTCTCTGCTTCAGCAGTGGTGCCTATAGGATCCTTGCGAATGGTGTTCGTTCGGACCAGGGCGTTCCAATCACGTTTTTTGCTGTAACATATTATGAATCATTATAGTCTACAGTTTAAGGAATGTTAGATAGATGTACAGGAGTATGCATTTGCCGGTTTTATGGCTTAATCTGTCGGAAAAAATTAAAGAATCATTATTTTCATTAAAAACTAGCTGACTGTTAGCCGTTGTCTTGTCAAATTTTCAATTATTCATAGAAAATGCACTTCCCGGATTTTCCAATTTTCCCGACAACTTTTTAATTTTTTTTTCTTCATAATAACCGTCCTCGGACTTCAGCAAATATTACAAAAAAAAATAGCCGAATTGGTCCAGCCATTCTTGAGTTATACGCTTAGCAAGACATTTAGCCATTCATTTTTATTATATAGATCAAGAAAAAGTGATAATGTTGAATGCCTACACTAATTATTTATAAAATATCTTAAACCTTCAATGCGGCATTCTTAACATGCATTGTGTAAATAAAACATGGTAGGCGTGTTATTTTCAAGGCCGATAATAGGATATTTGACTGTTTTTTTATTTACATTTTTCGAAACCAACAAAAATATTAAGCCATGGAAAAAAAAATGTTTCAGTATCTCACAAAATGCCGAAATTGTATGCGTTATAAAGTCTAGTGTAGACAGAGACAGCACTGCTGCGATTTGACACCACAACACAGGAATGCCATAGTAACTTCGCGCCATTCAGTATATAGATCGTTTTGCGTGCCAAGGACAGTAGAATAATTTCGATAATTTCAAAAGCGTGTAACTTCTCCATTTTTCGCATATCGTCTTTTTTAGTAACACCTTTAAAAATAAGCATTAATTCATATATGTTTTTGATAGCAGTCAAATACCCTATATTAAAAAGTAAAGCAAAAAACATTGGCAGCCTCGACAGTTCATTCACCAATAATATAGTAGGTACCTACTAGTCGCATCTGCTACTTTTGCTATGGGTCGACGAATCTAAGGACGAACAGCTAAAACAATTGTTTTATCACTTAAATATTTTTTCCAATTTTTCGTAGGGCATTAGGCACCTGTCCCACCGCACCGGCGATTAACAAAAAATAGCGACGACGACGAGGGATTACTCACTGGTATGCGTATGTACCAAGTGTGAGTCTCTCAGCGAGTGTTCTCAGAGCCTTATAATTTTCCTACTGTTGGGACCCAGGCCTTCTCTCGGTGAGAGAGAGTGGGCCGTAATCCACCACGCGGGCCCAGTGCGGGTTGGTAGATGTCACGTGTCTTCGAACTTTAGGTTCTAGGACATGCCGGTTTCCTCACGATGTTTTCCTTCACCGTTTCGAGAGCAGTGGTGATGAAATTAATTACACAAAGTAAAGTGCCTGCCTGGGTTCGAGCTCACGACCTACAACTTGTAAGTCACGGCTGTTACCACTTAACCATCACTGACACCATGGCCGACACCATTTTCATTAGCTGGGTCTATCTGCCTGTTTCATATTTACCTACATAGTTACAGCATAATGATAATACCAGTCTTTTATTGGTTCACTACAGGGCATAGGAGTATACGAGAAAGCACGCTTGCTTAAGGCGGGTAGGCGAATTCATTCCATTGTGTGAACAATGATCAACTATAAAATATATATGTGATTCTTTTACATACACATGATCTAGAATCGTTTGTACGTGTCTTGAGCGAGAATCATTGATAGTCCCTTCCTCGGCAGTGGGGCAGGTGCTCAACCAAATGGTTGATGTTTGAAAACAAAGTCATGGGCTAACAGCTGCTTAAGTCGTTATAGCTTACCCGTCAGTACTCCCTCTCCTGACAATAGCTTTAGCGATTTGACTGAACACATCCTTAGGTTTGTTCTCCTTGGATATAACGTCTTTTATGATGCCCTCCACTATGCCAATGTGGAAGTCTTTCAGGATTCTTCTCTCCATCACTTTGCCCTTTTTGCCAGCGACTGTAACAATGGAGTTTAAAATTAATTGTTATGTTTTAGACTGGATTGTTTTGGTATTTTAAACTACATTATGATAACAATCGCCTTTTCCAGGTTCGAAAGCATCTAAAAAAGTTTTTAAGGACAAATTCTAGAGTTCATAAAATAATTTGAGAAACTTCAATTTCAACTGACTTTTACATTGGTTTACATCTAAAATAGTATTAATTTATGAGGAATAGACTATGACATCTACACGAACACTGGCTTTATTAGTTATAGAACCAAATTAACTATCAACTGAGATAAGCCTAAAGATCTACTAGAATCGTAACTTGACTAATAACTTTTTAATTTCTTTTTTATTGCTTAATGGGCCTGCTCCGAATGGACCTGTCTTAATGGGCCTGCTCCGAATGAACCTGTCTTAATAGGCCTGCTCTTGATGGGCCTGCTCTTCACTGATGGAATGCGATGGATGAATATAGGAAACGCTCATCCCGAAAATAATGATCTAATGAAACAACTCAACAGTATCTTACCCGTAGCATCCTGCATGCTAACCCTAGGCGTCTTCATCCCATTGTTATGCAGTATATCGATCAGCTCGTATCGTAGCGTAGATATGTCTTGTCTGATCTCCATGACGTCATCCTCGGTCACTCCGGTCTCATCTCTGGCCCTCTGTTCTGCTGTGACATATCTTCGGACTAGAACTCTCATGACTGCTTCGTGCTCCTGTCGGGCTTTCTCGCGGGATTTGTTCTGGGGAACATGAATAGTGTAGATGGAAGCCATGAAATTAATTTTAAGTTAGGAAAGTGACATATGTTTCGGACAGAGAGATGGAAAGTAAAGGCTAAAGCAGCGCAACGCATTATAAAAGTCCTATTATATCACTTTCGTACATTTTCTATGAACCAAAGCACACTATAGGCGCCGCACCGCACTTTTTTGTGTCAAAATACGGGCGCAGCGCAACGGCTATGCGGCCCGTTGTGGATGTAATGTGCGTGTGTCTTTACGAAATAAAACATAAATTACATTTGAACAGAATATAGCATCATTGTCTTTATGGAGCTCTCTGGATCTTTAAGATTTATCATCTGAGTGCATAATACTGAATGCCTAGCATCCACTTTTTAAATCATCTTTATACTATGATATTGAAATTGTTTGCCATTTTAAAACCATGTCCTTCGATCAGATAATTTTATTCCTACCAATTTGTCACAGTTAGCTACTTATATGTATTTATTACCAAATACCACCTGGGATTTTACTTAGACAAAAAGACATACGGTAAAATTAAAATAGTATCTTACAATTATCGACCCCCGATCCCTATTATAGCAGCATCGTCTGATCCAGCACATGAAATGCTTGGGGGTAGGAATGATGTTGAAGGGGGGCGGCACCGTGTCCCCATCCTCGAAGTAAGACATCCACAAGTTGCTGCGGGCGAATTTCCACTCCGTGTCGGCTCGTTCCTGAGAAATACATGTAATGTAATGGCTCCATGTTTCATAAAATATTTCTTGGTAAAAGATCTGATTATTGGAAATATCTAATGATTAGAAACGAAAGAAAACATAATAGGAAATTATATAAAACTCAGTTGGTCGTGATTTGCGGAAAGCTAACATAATGGTGCTCGAAGTGTTTGAAAACCAAATAGCACATTTTTTTTTGGGTTTCAAATAACTTCTCCCGCTCTGGGCGGAGCGGGAGGGCGTCTCAGACTTTTACTGAAAACCCACCCGTGTTCTTTCAGTTGCCTGTGTGCCAAGGCCACGGTATTCCTTTCGGACAAACCCGCAACCCTGGCAGGCATTGGACCTAACGGACCCCGTCAGTTTGTGCTAACATCTCTTTAAGGCGTGCGTGGAACTTGGACACTTGGATCACAATTTTAGTTACCAAAGTCGAGCGACACACTTGCCGAAAATTACGGCGCCCAAGGCCCAGAAATGTAAGCTTCGACGTATTCGGTTGCTATGACTATGGCAAAAATTACGTCTCATCTTCCTTACAGAAACAAACCAATCGCAAACGGAAACCGAAGTTCCGACCGGACGATATTATGATTACGCTTACATCAAAATGTAATTTTCGGTTAGTGTGTCGCTCCACTGACGGTCTACGATTGCTACAATGGCCGATCCTGCGCCTAAGGCTCAGAGCAGGCAATTTTAGCTGCTGATCAATAATTGTTTGGTGGTATGAGGAACAGGGTGTAAAGTTCACTCATCCACCATAGAAAAGGGGACGATCCTCCGACCAGACGGGTGTTGTGTCTGGTAGGCAACTGCCCAACGGTTGGTGTCGGGACGTTGTATATATTATTTGCTATCTGCGCGGTAAACTCTGCTTGCGCGATGCAGGATTTGTGTGACGTCAGTGTGACGCGTAGTTCACATGTGGCGATGTTGATGCCACTACAATTGAAAACTAGTTTTACAAATTCAACATAGTTCTTACTTACCGAAATAATTTGGTAAGAGTTGGACATCATCGCAATCAGCATGTTCAGGAGTACGATGATATTAATCACCGAGTAGGACCCGAAGGTCAGGAGAGCCCAGAATCTAGTGAAGCTCTTGATGCCAGTCAGCTCGAAGGTGGTCAGGTCTACCAGACCGAAGGATGCCCAGAAAAGGGATTGGGATGTTTCGAATAAGCTGGAAAGACACATGATATCAGAGGGTGGATTCATGAATCATATTGAGAAAGGAATAAAGATTAAATAGCAAATTACAAAAAAGAAAAATTGTCTTCTCAGTTACTTATATGTTTTTGCAGTCGCGTTTTAGTTTTTTTTTTTAGTTTTGATAATATAGATATAAGCTTGGAATCGACTCATTTGATACCAACATTGTTGTAATTTATTTAAAAAAAAACATTTTTTTTTGTATTTGCAGATGCATTGTGACGGCACGGTTGGCGCAGTGGTTAAGCGATTGACTGCTGCGCTGCGTGTCGCGGGTTCGATTCCCGTACGGAACAAATATTTGTATGACCTACAAGTAGAACAAATATTTGTAAGACCCTTGTGTATGTGAGTTTGAATGTTTCTAAACGCACCCACGATACAGGAGAAATTCCAACGTTTAAAAAAAATTATATAAACATTATATAGCCCATTTCACTCCCACAATTAAGACGAATCTGCATACTCTCTAAAAACATTAACCTCCTTCTGGGGCAGTCGGGTAAAAATAAATTTTTGATGGATAGGTAAAGCTATAATATTCAGGGCAATAAAAATAGAACAAACAAAATGACAGTTATCAAAGGCAAGATATGATTCTATATGCTATCGAAGCAGTTATTGACAACTCAAAAAATAATTCTAATGATTCAACATTGATTTATTCATGTTTCTGTGTTTCATCTATCAATAATCAAATATTTTGGTAAACATTTCTAAACAGCCAACGAAATACATAAAGTGTCTTACTTAGCATAACGTCTCCAAATCGTGCAAGCTCTTTCTTGCCCATCAAAATCGGGTATACCATTCGGAAGATGGTAACATTTGTTCTTCTCCAGTTCAGCGTAATACCACATCAGTTGGTTTAACCCTGCATAAAATTAAGAGTAATTTTTTTACCCAGCCATGAGTATGTCACATCGAGCGTTAGAGACAGTCAGATGCCACCCAGGTATGAGTGATAAGAGACGACGGTTTATTATAACGGTCTTGTCCTAAATCTCGATTTGCCTGTGGTACAGTCAGGGAAATTAATTGTTATCTAAAGTGACACCCCACGTCAATTTGACGTATTATCCATTTCATTCAACAAACAGTCAAAGTAGCCTTGCCCCAACTATGATGGGGTCGGTTTCCAGTCTAACCGAATGCAGCTGAATACCAGTATTTAACATGGAGTGACTGCCTATCTGACCTCCACAACATAGTTACTGGGTTAAAATTTACTCAGTTGCGATTTGAATATAATAATATACGGATAATTTAAGTTGGTAGTCAATTTACTTAATAATAAATTTCCTGGACCATACATAATTATGTACTCAGCATTTCATCACATTTTTAATGTTTTTTTACTTACCACAGCCAAAAGCAAAGAGCACCAACATATAAACGAAGAAGAATTTCAAGATATCCAGAATCATTCTTCCCAAAGACACCTGCAGCGGTCCAAGGTATGGATTGATGGAGAAGATATGGACCAGCTTGAGGAAGGAGAAGATCATGCCGGCTGCGAAGGCACCTTCTGATAGCAGCATGGGGTCGTAGGAGTCCCATCGCTCTCGAGGGTACCAGGGGTCGGTTCCGGTGCCGTAATCACGCTAAAAGGTGACGACAATATTTAATCTGGAGCACCAATAAAACCTATAGCTACTTTTTTAATATACGGGGTGTAAGGGGCATGAAACTGCAAACTGTTACAAAACAAATCTGCTGTTTTATACAAAAGTACCTACACGGTCAAAATGTTTCAGGGTTTCGTACCTCAAAAGAAAAAAAACGGAACCCTTATAGCATCACTCGTGTGTCTGTCTGTCTGTCTGAGTCTTACAAGAAATGTTACAATTTGTAAAGCTCCCATTTCGGCAGTTTAGTTTTAACTAAGGGCCAATTTAACTGGCAGACACGGCTAAAATTGAGATGAGTTTATTTTTCCTTACAATAAAGGGGAGATTCTGTAGCCAAAATAAGCATCCTAATCTGACTAGACTTTTCTCGACTATGTAAATAGATATATATTTATATAAGCAAATAGATACCTGTATTTTACATTGAGCGATCTGACTTCCTAAAACTCAGTAAATGGGTAACACTATAACCCCTTGGTAGGGCAGGGTGTCACACTTTTGGGGTTCTGACTCCTGCCGTATAGCTTTTATTCGCAGTGTTATATGCTTTGCAAAGATATAAATCACCGTTAGATTTGCCCTCACCTCACCAAGTCACGCGAAAAAGTGTTTGTAGGCTAAGCTGCCTATAGTTCGGCCGCTCTGCCAACATGAATCTCCGAACAGTAACGAGTTTTGCCGAACCGCGTGGCGAGCGGCTCGGCGCACCGCATCCTCCCCGCGCTCAAGATGGGCCCCCGAGACTAGTCGCTCTCGGCAGTCCACGCAAAACAACGTATCGAGCATGACTATTGACTCGCGGCATGTATCAGTGTTTAATTCGTAATTTTTATTGTGTTAAGTAATAAACTTAGATAATCGTCCGAGCTGTGTTTATTTTTAAGAGTTCCCAAACCACTAATACAGTCAAGTTTCTGCAACATCGTGTGTGTGGTCTCAAAACGAAACTGAAACAAAACGCGACCATAGTTTGACGCGTTAGGGCAAATCTATGATTTAAACCTTTACATAACACAAATCAATACGTTAACAGCGCACTTATAACTTTTTCAAAAACTAGGAACTCAAAACTACATACCTGAACGATATACCAAGAAGAAAATCGCAAGCTAATCCAGGCAATGTAAAAGGCATTGGTGATGAAATCGACAATGTTCCACAGATCACTGATGTATTCAGTAATGCCACCTGTCCATAGTGATCTTATTTCTGCCCAAATTAGACCTGGAAGAAGGATATTGTTAGTTTTTGTGGCATCATCATCACCCTCCTACATAGTTGGTGAAAGAGTAGGCAGATACATGATAAATTATTTTATTTCTGTGTAGGTTTGTACATACACTTTTACACGTCCATCATATTTTAAAAATGAGGTCGGCGTTTTCTATCTGACTACTCTGAGAAGAAAGGCCGAAAAAAACTCAGAGGTCACAGTCTCTTTTAAAGTCCAGACATAATGTTGGTCAGATCATGTGAAGACCATGTAGATTGGTGTCTGAAATTATCTTTTGATGATGATCGTCCTGCCCATATCCCAAAATGATTGGGGTTCTTTCATACATCTCTATCAACCGTAATAACAGTTGAAAATTTGGTTGAGTGTTAAAAAAGTGGAGTTTATTATAAGTAAGAGTGCTTTTTAAAATTGAAATGGATATTTAAGCAAGCGATATTGAAATAAATATGATAGTTTGGAATATTATGCAGTCTACCGGTAATTTCCGTGCATCGACTAAAGTGGTTTTTAGGTTAATGGAAATATTACTAAATGCATTTCAAGCTTTGCATAGGTAACCTGAATTTATTGGTATCATGGTATGAACGGATTTCAGAGTTTTGTGTTTTAAAAAAGTGAGAATTAAAAATAAACTTAAGAGTCAAAAGACAGAACAAAATTAGAAAAAAATATGAAGATAAAATTGTCGGAGAAAAGTTAAAGAAAATCCAAACTACATTCCCCCGTTTCTCAAAGTAATTACTTAAGTAAGCAATTAAGATGTTCACTCGTAGTACTTCTAAAGGTCCTATAAAGGCCTATTAATAAGCATCTAAAACGCGACAAGGTTCTTTTGGCACGTAGCCAAAATCTGAACGAATGCCGCCATTTTGATTTGTCAATTTGACAAAATGTTTAACAACAACCTGTCAAAAGGCGCCAGAAGATCTTTGTTATATTATTAAAATCATCACAGAAAATATAGAAAAGCATGCTAACAAACGCAAATTTACTTGCTATGTAGATGATGACGCTGAATTCGATGATGCTGGGCAGGGAGCCCCGTTCTCGTTCCTTCCAGTGGTCTACCAGCTCCTGGAGCCAGGTGATACCAGACCATTCCAGGATAAGATAGTCTGCTCGTTGAGATGCAAGGGATAGAAGAGCTGAAAGTGGAAAAGATTTTTTCAACTGACTTTCGTGAGGAGTTGAATTTAGGGGTCGATTCGAAACAAAATACAATCGAAAATTAAAATAATAATATAATACTTAATTTTTTTCAAAAACATTCGTATTTTGACTGGATTTTGTTTTTTAAAGACTTCGTTAGATTTCGCTTGACTACTTTAAAAAGGAGAAAATTGTTCCGTCGTTTATGTCGTGTAATATCGTCCGATCTTGCAGACGTAGTCGATGACTTGACGGGACATTATTTTGTCGCTTAATAAATACAAAGCTTGAAAATTACATATGAGATGTACTGCACATAAACCCCACGCCTACGCCTTCTTCCCATGGGGGTAGGCAGAAACTACAGAACGCCACCTGCTACAATCATTACATACCCCTTTTGCTTCGTTTACGTTCATTTATCTGATCATACACGCACAGGTCACTAAAGGTATGTCCTCCTAGCTAGGACGTCCCCGTACTAGGGGTACTTCCTGTACATAAAGTAATGGTAAACATAATGTCAATCAACTCAGCCTATCGCAGTCTACTGCTGGACATAGGCCTCTCCCAGGCTGCGCCACAACACCCTGTCCTCCGCCTTCCGCATCCAGTCTGACCCAGCCACCTTCTTAAGGTCGTCGACCCATCTAGCTGGGGGGCGTCCCACACTACGCTTGCCGATACGCGGTCTCCACTCCAGGACTCGTCTGCTCCATCGGCCATCGGTCCTTCGACAAACATGGCCAGCCCACTGCCACTTCAGTTTGCTTACTCTGCAAGCTATGTCGG
This sequence comes from Tiliacea citrago, assembly GCA_963921375.1. Taxonomy (NCBI): domain Eukaryota; kingdom Metazoa; phylum Arthropoda; class Insecta; order Lepidoptera; family Noctuidae; genus Tiliacea; species Tiliacea citrago. The sequence goes on along the minus strand of OY992783.1, from coordinate 20,176,132 downwards.
TAACTCCGGTTCTTTTCCGGATAATGATGTAATAATGTAATGGTGTATAACAACCAACTTACACAATCCACACTTCATCTGACCTAAAGGGGAACACAAAACCGTATCGGGGTTAAAATACCGTCAACGCAATGGAGCGAATTATACCTCAACTCTTATGACTTAACCAAGAGCTATTTGATGAATTTATATTGTAAAATGAATCATCTGTGTGTGTGCGAGATTTTTGTTTGAGCTATTTTCAGATTATCAAGCAGACGAATCCAGAGAGGCGGACATTAAACTCATAGGGGTATCTATGCAGAAAGCTCAGTTTTTAGTGGTCCGTACTACAAAAGATTATGAGCAGTTGCTCATAATCTTTCTCACGGGCACTTTTTCTGTTGATCATTTATTTATTTAATTTTAGGCTCATCAACAATGAGTACAACATTATTTTACAATTTGTACATTGCCAACTTAAGTCTAAGCGCCTCATTACTTATTAGAAAAACACAGCGTGCACTACATTATGCGCAAATAATAAGAAAATTACTTAATTAAAACAAGAAAAAAAAAAAGATCTAAATTGATTACAATAAATTAAAATAGATTATATTTTATTTGTGATCATTTTTAAATATAAGATTAGGTTCATATTTGATTTTAGACTGGAGTCGTTTATCTGTTTGTCTGTCATGGTCGCATGGCCCATTTTTTTTCGGAACTTGGGTTTTTCCTTGGCTATTTTATTGTGAACAGTTGAAAGTTAAAAATTTGCTTGCTATTTTATATAGGTATGTAAGCCTGTCATGAAAATCTTTATCGTATCATTATTCATCATCATAATTTCAGCCGAAAGACGTCCACTGCTGGACATAGGCCTCCCCCAAGCACCGGCACTTCAACCGGTTCTGTGCTTCCCGCATCCAGTGAATACCTGCAGCCTTCACAAGGTCATCGGTCTACCTTGTAGGAGGCCTTCCAACACTACGTCATTCGGTACGCGGTCGCCACTCCAGAACCTTCAGCCCCATCGGCCATCAGTTCTGCGAGCAATGTCCCACTGTCACTTTAGCTTGGCAATTCTTCGGGCTATGTCGGTTACCTTTGTTCGCCTGCGGATCTCTTCATTTCTGATTCGATCACGTAGGGAAACTCCAAGCATAGCCCTCTCCAGCTCTTTCGGTGACTTTTAGCCTTCGGATAAGGCCCATTGTGAGCGACCACGTTTCAGTGCCATAGGTCATGACTGGCAACACGTTAGCGTATCAAGGCCGTAAAATATGTGAAGGTTACATTGTGCTACTATAATTGTGAATGCGTGTATCCCACGCGTGTCCTTTCCTTAAGATAAGCAAAGCCTGGTGTCAACATTAATCTCGGAAACGTGTCGTGTGTTGTGTTCGTTTTTCAACTGAAAAACGAAACGACTGTTGAATGAAGATGGGAGATTAATAAGTTGAGATAGAAATACTAGGTTGGAAATATTTATCAAGCACAATTACCAAGAACGCAGTATATCTAGTACTAGCTGGTGCCCTCGACTTCATTTGCAATCCAGGATAAAAGTAGCCTACTTAGGTCCTTCTTCAGGTCACCAGCGTTTTTGGTAAAAAAATTGTTTAAATTGCCCATTTTCTTTCAGACTGTAATTTATTTTCAAAATCTATGAATGCAGATCAAAATGTCTCTAAAAGTCAGTCATCTGTATGACTGTGGCTTCTACCAACTGGGCCCGCGTGGCGGATTAGGTTAGCGTGTTACACAATTGGCGTGTATCCATCTGTTATGTATCTCCCTACAATCGATGGCCACCTCACCAAACAGATTCGCCGACTGACTAAACAACATCTGCGTACAGTTACAGCAGCTATAACTGGCCATGGGTCATTTAATAAACACCTCTTTGTCATAGGAGTCACAGACAGTCCGCTGTGTAGGGCCTGAGGGAGGACGACGAGACAGCAGCTCATACAACTAAACTCAACTCAACAGCCCGGTAGTCGCCAAATACAGGGCCCTGTACTTCGGTAACCCAGGTGCCCTCCGTGTGATTGTCAGTAACACTAAGGCGTTGCTGGCCTTCCTTGAGGAGCTGGGGAGGATCAAATAACCGATTTTCCCACCCGTACGCAAAATACGCGCATTGACGTGGAGTTGCGGACACCAGCCCGTATTACCTATTACCTATGCGTCTGTTATTGAAACTGGTGTCCATAGCCTTCAGTGACTTACCATCAGATGGGCCGTATGCATATTTTGACAATCAAAATAATACTTATTTAGAAATAGCTAATAGCTAGAAATAACTATCTTATAGCTAGAAATAGCTAATAAAAATAGCTAATAATACTTACTTAATAATTAGAGGAGCTCGTGGCTAAATAATAACCGCCACGTGGTTCGATTCACCAGGTTAAGCTACGCTTGTCGGGGTTGGTCCATGGATGGGTGACCATATTTACATACCGAGACTCCTCCGTACCTCGGAAAGCACGTTAAGCCGTTGGTACCGTTGGTACTCTCATTCGTGGATCTTTGACAGTCGTTACGGGTCGTCAGAAGCCCGAAAGTCGGCCAGTCTTACTAATGAATATCGTATTACCCAGTTACTGGGTTGTGGAGGTCAGATAGGCAGTCGCTCCATGTTAATAAATACTGATATTCAGCTGCATCCGGTTAGACTGGAAGTCTACCCAAACATGTTTGGGAAAAGGTTAGGCAAATTGATTGACTTACTTAGAAATAGCATGTAAGAAGAACTGTGACAAATAAATTTGACGAAAGGTTTCTTCATGAATCTGCCGTACTCTGAATTAGGGGCCAGCATGTAAATAGTGCAGTATACTGGGAACATTACCCCTAGTTTCGCCACCTGCCAAAAAATAATATCCATAAAATATAAATCAGCAAAAATATCGGTTTTATCTGGTCGAAATAGGAATGATTAGAATGTTGACATGTTAAAATTTAGGGGCAAACTAGCTGCTGCCCGCGTAGTTTAAAAAAAAATAAACGTAGCCTAAGTTACTCCTTGTAACAACAGCTATCTCCCAGTGAAAGTCCCGTCAAAATAAACGTCGAAAGTCGAAATGAAAGTCTAAAAGTCTAAGTTACTCCTTGTAACAACTGCTATCTCCCAGTGAAAGTACCGTCAAAATAAACGTCGAACGTCGAAATAAACGTCTAAAAGTCTAAGTTACTCCTTGTAACAACAGCTATCTCCCAGTGAAAGTACCGTCAACATAAACGTCGAAAGTCGAAATGAAAGTCTTAAAGTCTAAGTTACTCCTTGTAACAACTGCTATCTCCCAGTGACAGTCCCGTCAAAATCGGTCCAGCCGTTTCGGAGTTTAGCCGGAACAAATAAATGCCAGACAAAAAAAATTAAGATTGATTTTTTGTTATAAGTAAGTACCTACCGTATATACTTTCATAATAAGCATTTAGTAAAAAGCTGTTATTTTGACATAACAAGGAAGGAAGGTAAGGATGTTAGATATCGCTTTTCAAGGCATACTGCCAAACCTTCTACATGTGCAGCTTGTGGGTGAAATTTCCACAGAGAGCCTACAGCGTCCTGCGCGTGCAGTTTAATGGATTTAGGATGTTGATGGGGCTTTCGCGCTTCTGCAGCGCTTCGCAGATGTTCGCGGATGCCCGTGTTGACGATTTTCATGCCATTATGAGGAAAAGAACAGCGTCAATAATGGGTAGGTTGCGCGGAAGCTCCAACAACATCCTAAAAACATTATTAGACAAAATTGACAGTCCCTTCATAAGGCACTGGGTACGGAGGCACGTGCCAACGCGTGTTGAGCCACGTCGCTGTTAGTTGTTTTAGTTTGTAAAATGTTACTAACATAGTTTTAAGTCATTGTTACTAATACTATATGGATAAAGTATATAATATAATATAATAAAACAAATAGACACTTCAATTTTATTTATTTCTAAAGATTCAAGTTTGATTTGTAATAATACTGATCAGGGTAACTGCGTAACACACTATCAGTAGCAATGGGTTTCATTTTGACAGTTCAACAACATTCATTGCGTTGTTTACGTTGTTGAGCAGACAAAATTTTCGAACATACGAAGCAATGGATTTGCAATAAACTTCAAAATCGTGATTGATATTGTTACGCACTTGTGCTGTAGTAGTTCCACTGCTTAGTTAATGCGTCTTCTAACAAGCGTTTTCACCTACAAACAAGTTGTGAAACTCGTTTTCAACAAGTTTTGTAATAGACTTGTCAAGAACATAATCGCACCTTTATTCAAAAAAAGTATCAAATTTAAAAAAAATCTCGAAAAAAGTATTTTTTAATGTTATTTACATTAAAAAATACTTTTTTCGAGATTTTACCATAATGTGAATTAACTTTGCACGGAGAATAAGTCCAGTTTAACAGCTGACTCGATACGACGAAAATTACAGTGCTAAATGTTCGTCGTTCTCTTTTTGATTTACGCGCGCGATCAAGTTGGTACTAGTAAAGTGATCGAATTCAGTGATGCGCCGTCTTTGCTCAACGTAAGATCCCGGAAGAAAGTTAAGAAAGTGGAGTAAAACGAAATAAGCTCGGTGTTTTACTATCAGGTGATTATTTTACATGCTCTTATTTATTCAAAAAGTGCAATTGTATTACTTATTTCACTTTATTAGAAAAGTAGAAGTAATTTATTCCGATAATATTGTGACTTAATTCAGTTTTGTGTAAATTGTTTCGTATCGATTACGAAGCCATTTCTAGTTGATGCAGTGTTATAATAAAATTCCTAAGCAAACGTAAAGTGAATAGGTATTATTTCTGTATTGTACTATGATTTATCAGAAACGTAGTATTTTTTTTGGTTTGTTGCTATTTAAAGTTTAATTTGTCAGGTATGACTTTCTTTTTATTTATAGTTATTTTACTCTTTTAGTATAATGACGATTGTCGGATTTTTTATTAAACATTAACAAGAGTACCTATTTAAAAAAAAAGAAGATTAATTTTTTACATTCTCATGCACAAATTAATCATAGAAAGGTTCACAGGTATATATGGGAAAGGCAAGGCTGTAGAAGTATGATTGACTTTGTGATTGTGGATGAAAGATCAAAATGCAAAGTTACAGATACTAGAGCATATCGGGGTGTTAATGTAGGGACTGATCATCATCTGGTTATGTGTCGGATGGATGGTGTGTTCAGGCATTGGCGTCGCCGAGTCCGAGTTCCTGTAACTGCTCTAGAAAGAATAAAAGTGGAAAGACTGCAAGAATTGAAAGTAAAAGAGGAATATAAGAGGGAAGTAAAAGTGAAGACGGATAAAATATTTGATGATACGAATGATTACAGTCTAGAAGAAGTATGGAATATAGCGAAAAATAGTATGGTGCAAGTAAAAAAAAGTACAAAAGTATGTGGTCTGGCGCAGAGGAAATGTGGTAGTAGAACAAATGATTCTTGGGTAGATGAAGAAGTTAAAGAGGTTGTGAGGAAGAAGAAAGAGGTCTGGCTACATGTTAGCCTGTAAGGCCCAAAATAGGATGAATCAGGCAACGAATGTGGAAGATGATTTGGAAAAGTGAAGAAGAAATACTCTGAAATAAAAGCGAGAGTGAAAGAGATTGTAAAAATGAAGAAGGGTGAAAAGAAAGAAAATTATAACAGGAAGTTCTCTGATAACTTCAGGGCCAATGTTAAGCTGTTCTGGAAACAAGTAAGACTGGCTCGCGGAGTGACAGGAACATCGAGTATGAACGTTATAAGAGCAGAAGATGGATGTTTATTAAGCTAAGAATGTAAGGTCTTGGAAAGCTGGAAGGGATACTTTGAAAGTTTATTTAGTTGTCAGGATAGTATGCAAGGAGTGGGTAACTGGGCAGAAGCCAGTTTTGATGACCCAAGCTCACATGCAGATGAGTGGAATGAAATAGAAATAGATGAGATTGTAAGAGCGTTGACAGGTATGAAAATTGGGAAAGCTGCAGGGTATGACAGAGTGTTTGCTGAAATGCTGAAGGGTGGTGACGGGATGGGAGCAAGCCTGTTGTGCCGGATCTTCAATATGTGCTGGAGATATGGCCATGTGCCAAGGCTGTAATCGTACCACTATATAAGGGAAAAGGCTCTCAGCAGGAGTGTAAAAACTACCGCGGCATTAGTCTTTTGAGTGTTGTCGGCAAACTGTATGTGAAGGTTTTAATAAATAGAGTGGTAAGAATGACAGATGAGAAAATATGGGATGTGCAGGCAGGATTTAGAGAGGGAATTTTTTTCGTTGACTTGGAGAAGGCCTATGACAGTATGTAGAGGGAAGAACTGTGGTCAATACTATCAGTGTACGGTGTGGACTGAAGCTTGGTACGGGCACTGAAATCTTTATACAAGGATTCCAGTGCTTGTGTTAGGTTAAATGGGGCATACACGGACTGGTTCTGCATTTCAAGGGGTGTTAGGCAGGGTTGTGTAGCGTCACCTCATGTTTAACTTGTACATGGATAGTCGTCTGATAGGTTTGAAAGAGAGTGAGTGCGGATTGAGAATGAATGAGTTGCCTGTCAAATGCCTTCTCTACGCAGATGATCAAGTTCTACTTGCTTCGTCTGCAGAACAGTTGCAAGATATGGTGACTGTGATGGATGAAGCATATAAAAGTAAAGGGATGAATATAAATGTGAATAAGATGAAGGTCATGGTGTTTGAAAGAGAAGAGGATGTATCGGTGTGTGATGTGAAAATAAGTGATAAGAGTGTGGAGCAAGTAAGTGAGTTTATATATTTGGGGAGTCAGTTTACAAGGGATGGAAAGATTGATGAAGATGTGGTAAGGAGAGTAAATGCGAGAAATAAAGTGAATGGTGCTATACATGCGATTGTGACCAATCAGTCGATGCCCAAAAAGGCTTGACTGGCTGTTCACAGTGGTGTGCTGGTGCCTACGCTTATGTATGGAAGTGAGTGTTGGGTGTGGCAAAAGAAGCATGAAAGTAGAATAAATGCAGTGGAAATGCGTTCCTTGCAAAGCATGTCAACATGATAAGGCAACGGTGCAGTGTAAAAGAAGATGTAGTAACAAAAATTGAAAAGAGTATGCTGAGATGGTTTGGTCATGTTGAGAGGATGAGTGCAAGGCGACTAACAAAAGGTATTTATAAAAAAGAGGTGAAAGGAAACCAAATTGGTGATGTTCTTTAGAAAGGTAAGGCGCGTAGTACTCGCAATCGGCGTGCGTGTATGACCAGATGTATGAAAGTAGGCTACGCAAAAGGAGTCTGTAAGGAGCGTAGCAAGTGGCGTTCGTCGATAGTCTCTGCCTAACCCCATTGGAAGAAGGCGTGAGTTTATGTATGTATGTGTGTTTATTGTGTAATTTTTGTGATAATAAAGTCAAACAAATGGTCTGTTTAGGGCTAGTCTCAAACAATTTTTTTGTTGATACTCGTAATAAGTATTTTATATTTTGTTCATTTCACAAAAAGCTTTAGAAGAAGAAGATATTAGAAAGATTTTTGCACTGTTTTAATTTATAATTGCCTTTAATACACATATAATATTGTTAGTTGAGTTTTTATAAGATTCTACATTCAAATTGAACCATTTTTGATAATAAATACGGATAAAACGAAGTAATCGTCCTTTTTATGAAAAAACAAAATACGTCTGTAATTATTTGTCAATTAAAATTAACACAGAAACAATTATGAATATTTTTCTGACAGTTTTTGCTTCTTAGGTTAACAATGAAAAAAATCTAAATATTTCGTTTACTTGCAAGATGATTTTAAAATAAAACTGCAACATTTACTATTACTCCGTCCGAAACTAAATTATTTGTTTACATATTTTATTGAAAAGTGAAATAACAACGAACTTTTTTTTAAATTATTTATTTAAGCGGCTTCCAGATAAAAAAATATAATATTTTTTACGAAAATCTACTAGTTTATTAATAACGCTACCTATCTCTACTTTTAGAATTGACCTAAACGATTTCTTAAATTTTTTGTGATAAATTTAAGTCCTATAGAAAAACATGTCAAACTTTGGATGCGTTTTCCCACAAAATAGACATTTTTAGTTATTTCTTTTTTTGATTAAAGGTATCGTGAAGAAGATATCGTGTTTATAACATGTATTGACATTGTTTCAGCCATGACTTGTTAAGAGCAGGCAGTCTACATCAAATTTCGAACGCAAGCTTATATTTAGCTTTGAGCACGAAACTAAATAGCGTAAGTTTCAATTCTTATTTCGTTTTTATCTAAAGTAATAATTTATCTAGAGAAAAAAATATCTTGTGTCGGGATAATACACTACATTTTCTTGCTGTGAATATTTATTTTAGACATAAAAGCTAAACAATCTTGTTTGTTTTTTATAATTATCCTTAAAAAGACTTGATTTTCGAATAAACAATGTATTGAGAAATTATATTACAATTACGTAACTGTCTTCAACATGGAAAGGAAAAGATCCAATATATCATATACTAACGTTTCATTTTGCTTGTCTGTGTGACTGTTTGCAAATTAAAAATAGGGAGCCTCCTCTTAACTGTTATCTAAGTATTTTGATCACCTTTTTGACATCTTTGACAAGTTTCCTACAGGTTTTCTGACTAGTCTATAAAACTTGATGTAAACGTTAAATGAAAACATTTGGCCTTGGTGTAAACGCACGGTTATACCGACAAGGAATTAGCAATGATCATCAGCATCACCATCATGGTTCCTAATTATCTACGTGTTACCGATGAAATCACTACATTAGGTATTATAAAATAAACTCCCCCGCCGCGTCTGTCTGTCTGAACGGGATAAACTCAAAAACTGCCGAACGGCTTTTCATCGATGGACGGAGTGATTCATAAGGAAGGTTTAGGTGTATAATTCATTAAGGTTTTGTGTAAATTGACTGAAATAGGACAATGATTGTTGAAGATGTAGGAAAAAATCATGCACACTGGGAGAGCTTTACTGGCGAGCGCCGCATAAATCAATAGTTTTATGAAGGCCGCGTAAATTAGTAGGTACGTTCCCGTGGGATATGTTCCGACACACACGCGGGTGAAGCCGCGGGCAAAAGCTAATATCAACATAGAATAATATAAAGAAAGTAAAAAAAATCACCTGTATGCATTGTCCAACGATGTTTTTTCTCTTGAACCCAGGTAGACCTTCATACCATATAGCGCCTAATAATTGTTGTACGTTCGGATGGGCCACGAACTGGAAATAAGATAATTTAGGTAAAATAAAAATAAAACAACACAACATTAAAAAAATCGAAAGAAAAGGCACTGAAAACCGAAATACAGGCATTGCCTAGTTCGGTTGCACTGGCTACATCCATTTTATTAGAATTTAATACTGACAAACTATTTTATGTAAAACATTACTAAGTTTTTTGAGAAATAAATTATAAAAAATTACTTTGTCGGCGTGAATAATACATACATACATAAATGTGATAAATTAAAAAAGAAGATTAGTCACACGAAAGAAAAATAGGTTTGGCTCCGGCAGATCGGCGCAACGCGACAGCACGACGCGACACTGGTAGCACAAATTCTATGAAAACTTCATGGCAAGTGTCGCGCGATATCGCGCCAGTCTGAACGAACCTTAATTTTATGATTTGCCACACGAGAGTAAATAGGTTTATTTGAAACACGTGCATAAAAAAGTAAGTTAGGTCGATTCAAATAACCGGCCAAGTGCGTGTCGGACCACGCACAATGAAGGTTTCCGTAGTTGGGATGAATTTATCCCAAGAACAAACTTAACATTATAGTTGAAAAATTCCATACATTCCATCTGCAAATGTAAGTTGGTCGACTCATCATTTTTTTCAGCCCATAAACGTCCACTGCTGGACATAGGCCTCCCCCAAAAGGAAGGGGTGGTTGCCATAATCGCAGGCGAGTTGGCGATCGCAGTATGGTGTTAAAATGCATAGACAACGCTTTACATTTTTCATCAAAAGTCGAAAACAATAACGCCTAAAAAAAAAAAAAGTTTGAGAATGTGCAAACAGCGCTCTTTCATAATTATGATACCCCACATGCCCTAGTAGACTCCGTTCGAATTTTTAAGACCCCCTTTTAGGCCCTGTTGCAAAGAAGATATATTTTTTTAAATTTCTTTCTTGTTTGTAAAAAAAATAGTTGGGTAAACGTCATCTAAAAGTATTCCAAATTTCAAGTTGATAGCATTAGTAGTTCTTGAGATATCCAGCTGTGACAGACAGACAGACAGACTTAGTCTCACCATAAGGGCTCCTTTTTACCATTTTGGTACGGAACCCTAAAAAAAATATTTTGCTTGACGAACTGTTATATATTGAGTTATGATGGGTGAAAAAAAACCGGTCGAGTACTCCGAGTATGCATCGCCTATAGTTCCCGTATTAAAACGTGACGGTTCCATTCGTCTATGTGTGGATTATTCGGTTACAATCAACAAACAGCTGTTAGTGGACGTACGTACGCATCGAGGACGTTGAATTCGGCCGAGCGTCGATATTCCCAAATACAGAAGGAAGCGACAGCAATCATATTCGGGGTACGCCGGTATCACCAATATCTTTATGGTAGGTCGATTCCTTTTATACTCAGAACGGATCATAAGCCTTTAATCTCAATAGTTGGACCCCATCGCGGCATACCGGAAGTTTCTGCAAATAGGTTGCAACGATATGCAATGTTTTTGAGTGGTTACAACTTTAAAATTGAATACATTCGTAGTGCAAATAACTGTGCCGATTATCTGTCTCGCGCGAGTCTGACCGATGAAACAGAAGGCCATAAAGTGAATGGCACGGCTGAACTTATAGAGGATAGAGCCTCAGCCTCGATATCCCACTCGATGGATTTTTTTTTCGTGCCTTCCTTTATGTGTATGGGAACCCCCCTTAAAAACATTTAAAAATATTTTTAGACTATTTGTATGACTTTGGGTCAACAAGATGCTTATGCTCACTGTGAAAATTTGAAGATAGTAGCTCCAACCGTTTGGCTGTAAAACCTGTGTGACAGACGACGGACGGACACGTGAGTGACAGCAATAGGGCTCCGTTCGGACCCTTCTACGGAACCCTAAAAACCACTATCACTTTGCTGACAGACCAATATTTTGACCTTGGCATGACCTCCCATAGTACCCCCTGTATGTCGACATGCAATCTTAAAATCAACACCAAAATAATTCAGTCACTCTTTAAATTGTTTAGACTACTGCCCAGGTGGCAGATGAAAGAAAAGAGGTGTTTTGTAGATAGACCATTAAATACACTTGTTTGCTTCTTAGCTCCAATGTTGATTGTTTTAGAGCAGCTTTTTAGCTTTAAAACAGTGTTGAGTACGTTTGATGATTGAGCACAGTTTTTAATGTGGTTTACTGAAAGAAAATGTTACTGTAACTCTTGTAAGTATTCATAAAACTGAATATTCCTCATTCCAGACGCTTCATTTTAATGAAGTAGGTAAGCAGGCATCAAATGTGGTGCTGTTTCACAAACAATGGGACACTCAATATGGGAAACGTGATCGGCCTGGCCATTTCACGATACGGCGCCATTTCACGATTTGACCACAGAACAGATAAACGATTTGACCATCTAACATCTGCCTTAGAGTTCAACGCTCGGCGTTCGACGATTTGCCCAGCGATTCTCGGGCATATCTACCTAGATACGCGTAAAAGACATAACCCTTTCTTTGCTGCCACGCAGTCAGGTAATAATTCCTATTTTAGGGTCCATTATACACTAAATACGAAGTAACTGCGACCAACTGGGACGTAGCGCTCGCTCGGCTCGCGCGCGGTTGGTCACAGTTATAACATAACCCATTTGGTCGGGGTGTCACTAACGGCGTGAAATACAACTTCTTTGCGATATGCCCAGTGGTCAGCTGGCAATATCGATAAATAGATTGCTTTCGTCGATCCACCCGCCTTTCGATTAGGCGCATTGTGCTATAACCGGCCGAATCATGAAAATAATGGCGGCGTATCGTGAAATGGCCAGGCAAATCACGATATTGCCATATTTATGATCGGACCATGACTTAAGCATTGTCATGTATTTAATGAATTAATTGGTTTTTGGGTTATCATCGGCCAGTTCATGTCCAAGTTTTGTTTATTTTTAAAACACGATAGAAGTCCATTCTCTTCGTACAAGAGGCGGTTTAGTCTTTTCAAGCATAATCATAATAAGTTATAGGCAAGTATTTTTGTTTTCATGAATGATCAAAATAATATTTTCTTTAACCAAAATTACTTTCACTAACTAAAATGAAGTAATCCGATGACGACATTTGTTTTATTTAGAACAGTAATGTGTTTGATACTAATAATATTTTTACTTCGAAACGGAAATGGGATAAAGTGGTCACAGCGTGATTGAAGTTAAAATATTTTGTAAAAAGTATGTTAAAATAACAGGTGCAGGAAATCATCGGACAGAGACGACTTTAAAATTCTTAATAATTTTCTTTAATTTGCGAGTAAAAAAAAAAAACAGAGGTAGGTTTAAGGTAATTCACTGTAGAAGACTGGTGCCTAAGCTAGGCTTTAAGGGCCTGTGTTTCAGGTCACCAGATCTCCACTCTCTACCAGTTAGAACATTAAAAAAAAAAGAAAAGAGTGAGTTAACAATTTCAAATTAAGTCTGTATCTCACTCAACACAAAAGTTTGAGAAATCAAAAAGGAAAAAATAAAAAAATATATAGTATGTTTTGGTGATGTGTTAGTATTGTTAGTAAACATTTGTAGTGAGTAGATGGGTTTCATGTGTGTATGTCTGAGAGTGCGTATGTGGGGGTGCGTGTATGGGGTGTGGGAGAGGATTTATTAGGTAGCATTTGGTCATTTAACAACAACATTATCAACAATAACCGATTGAATTCATTAATTTGTGGTCGTAGTGAAGAAGTATGTAAAATAAGGAAAAAAAGTAGCATTAAAAAAAAAACTTATGTACCTACTACCAGGGATTTCTTTTTGGTGTTTTTTTAGAACGGTCTTAAGGTCTATTATATGCTATTTTATGGTTATCCGTTCGTTACCGGACACCCTGTATACTACTTTTTTTTTGTTAAAATGTTGCGAGCCCTACCGCCACCTATTTGACATCTGCATTACCAAGGGCATCGCAGTGCGTTGCCACCCCAGGGACAAAGCTGGAAAAAGTCTCATACAAAATAATATTCTTCAAATGCATTTAATAAATGTATGGTATTTTTATCCATTATGGCCCAGTTCATCAGTCTCACATTTTCTACAGAAAATAATATTTATTTTGTTTATGTCTTATTTTATGCGGTGAGAGCTAACGTTCAGAGACAGACTTTACTCCGCTCCAAATAGGTACAAATGATCAGTCCAGGATGCTATAATGGTAGGGACACATTATTCGATTTTTATTCTTATTTTTTCTGTACTGCGTCTTTACTTTATATTAAAACTAGCTTTATCCCACAACTACACCCGCGTGGAGTTCGGAAATTATCCCACAGGAACGGACTACCGGGGTAAAATGGAAGTATCTTATTTCCTAATCCAGAGGGCTAATTGCGTAACACACTATCAGTAGGAATCGGTTTCAATTTGACAGTTCAACAACATTCATTGCGTTATTTACGTTGTTGAGCAGTCAATTTTTTCTAACTTATGAAGCAACGGATTAGCAATATACTTCAAAATCATTCCGATTCCGATTCAAACTGTGTTACGCAATTAGGGTATACAGGTCTTCTACCTATGTACCAAATTCAATCGAAATCCGTTCAGCCGTTACGGCCTGAAAAGGTAACAGACAGACGGACAGAATTTTACTTTCGCGTGTATAATACTAATATGGATGTGCTAAAGATGCTTTTTAATTAGATTTAAAACATATATGAAAAAATACTGGGACTGTTGGCCTAGGTTAAGCTTTAACGGAAAGCTATAAAATGTAATATTACTTTCTGAGAATGATAACACTTAAAATAAATACATCCTACCAAAATTCAATAATGTGTACGGGTTGAGGGTTGCAGATTATTTAGTAACTTTTTTTCTGAATAAACTTCCAGAAGACTTGTAAACGTTATACAGAACCAGTTCGAAAAGTTATAGGTAAGTACAAATCAAAACGTTTCCTTACACAAAATTTCTCCTAATATATGTTTCAATTATTATCATATCTTTATAAAATTATTTTATTTTTAATTGTAGTAATTAACATTTTTGTAGAATTTTAATGAACGGCTTGCCGGATATCGTGGCCCTGGCACACAGGCATCTGAAGGAACACGGGTGGGTTTTAGTCAGTAAAAGTCTGACACTCCCTCCCGCTCCACCCAGAGTGGGAGAAATTATTTGATAATTTCCCACCCAAAAAAAAAAAAAAGCACACAGATATACACAGAGAGGTTTTCGTTGTGTGGCTAAAACCAAACTGTAAAAAATAAATAGGGTAAGCGTTTTAGAAATAAATAAATAAATAATAATATTTCAGAAAAATACTGTTATGATTACCGTCTCCAATACCTATTCCCTTGTTTTTTTCTTCAAAATTAGTAAAAATGCACGAATAAAAAAAAAAAAATAATATAACAGCACATCACGCCAGTTTTCCCGGAAGGGTTAGGCAGAGGAAAAAATATATAGTTAGGTGTGTGAAATTATAATTATAATATGTGCGTAATATTACCTATAGGAATCGACAACCACCAGTTTTAAATGATTGGATTTACAAAATTAATACGTAAATGACTTCAAACTTCTTCTGTACATAATATTACCAGAAACCAATGAAGTCTCACTTACACATCACCGATCACAATCTTAGAACTGATCGCATAATCACATACTAGACAATTGTAACCACAATATGTCCTACCTAACCATCCGTACGCCGATAATGTGGCCACATCCTTACACGTCTCAGGTACTTAAAAACGAGAAGTGACGAGACTAGCACTGGAACATATGGATATGTACCGTCAAACACGTCAGTAGTAACATTTGCTCAACGAAAACCGATCTTAAGACTGCGGCATAACAGCGCTGGGAAAACAAACTTGTTACTATGGAAGGAGGATGAGTGTACGTAGGTAAATTTGAGACTTGAGCATGTTGAGATGTGGACGTAAAAAGTGTATTTATGTGTTTTTTTATGCCAGGATTATAAAAGTGTGTTTTAGTGGGAGAAAGTTTGACTGAGTAATTTTACTGTTAATTTGATATCTTGAAGAAAGTAACGGGTAACTTTAAAAATTTACTGGACTAGATAACGGGTTGGATGGACTAAAAATTGCTATTACAATTTATTATTATAACCATGTGTTGGTCGTAAGTTCACCAGAAATTATAGATGAATTAAACAACCCCCTAATTACATTAAAATCCATTGCTCATCAATGATATTGAAGTTATGAATACTGAGACTTTCATAATATTTTTAATTAATTGAAATAACACCGTTAGTTCTTTATTTAATAGAAACCTTAATTAAAATATACATGGTAACACTAAAATACATAATACTTAGGTAAATTCAAAACAGACCCACTAAAAAGTGAAAAATAAAAAACTTTTTACAAAAAAATAAGAACCGACTACCAAAAATAACACTACAAAGTGAAAAATAACTTTAATTTCGGAAGTCGGTGTCTATAGTAGGTACTAGTTTAAAATAAAACAAAAAAAAGGGGGGAAGAGCACATTGGGCATCAAAAAATTCGTCCGCATCGCTGTCAATGGAAAAAAATTATTTAATTTGATTCTTATATAATCCCCTTTAACGAAATATCCAGGTCGGGGACTAACCTATATCCTCAATCTTGCTTGCTGTCGGAATTCTTAGAATAGAATAGAATACCTAGCCAAGCCTAAGCCTTACCAGGCTGTGAAATCTGAAATTTGCCAAAGGCTGTGCCTTTGGTAAATTTAACAGCTATTTGTAATAGCTGTTAAATATTTAACCAGTGTCAACATAGATAGCGATCGCTTTACGACCGGATTCGGTCGCAAAGTCCTAATGGGGTCTCTAGACGGTCAAAATTGCTTGAAAAAATTGTGATTTTTTCGTGCTTATCAAGCAATTTTGATTTTCTAGGGTCCATTAGAAATTTGCGGCCGAATTCAGTCGCAAAGCGATCGCTATCCATGTCGAGACTGCAGGCCCAGGGGGCTAATTGCGTAACCCACAATTGATCGCAATGGGTTTCATTTAAAAAATCAAAAGTCATTTATTCAAACATGGCTAAGAATCAGTCAGTCCCCGAATAACGCCTGCCCTTCACCACTTCCTACTGCTTTAGCTGGGAAGAAGAAGTAGCGCAACAAACTCCCCAGCAGCACAACTCAGTTCGGCGCAGTTCAGTTAGAAAAACTTTTAATAATAATTTGTTTTAAAAACTAGTATAGCCATGTATTAGTAAGTTTAATATCGTGAGTTAACCAGAAATTATAGTGAGCCTTTGGGCCGAACGGAGCTTAATCTTGTTAGACATGATGTGTTAAATTGGTTAGTAACTCTCATAATATGGATAGTATTGGATATGGTACCCATAATTAATATAAATTTCTGTGCCAGACTGACATGGCAAAACAATAAGGGTTTCTTGTTGACTACGGAACCCTAAAAAATATTGTCTAAACCCATAATTTCAAGTAACTACAGCGGCCGTTGACCCCGACAGCTGCAACTATTTGAAATTAAAATTGATTTAGATAACAATACCATCACATCTGCAGAGTGTTGCTAGCTAATTTATTTTGGCCTTGCATAGTAAATTGTCGGTAACGGCAGCATCTGTGGCACACATCTTATTGTCGGTAACTGCAGCCTCAGTGGCACACATCTAATTATCGGTAACTGCAGCCTCAGTGGCACACATCTAATTATCGGTAACTGCAGCCTCAGTGGCACACATATTATATAAATTGTCGGTAACTGCAGCCTCAGTGGCACACGTCCAAATCTTTAACCTCCCAATTATAAGCTGAAAGTCAATGACCCGTACAATTATAGTTTATTCAAATTTTCTACCGCGATCCGTCCGTGGTAGTGAAATACGGTGACCGCGTGACGTCAAACGTTGAGGGCTAGACAGCTAAGTCTAGCTTCTTAGAATTTGGCTAAAATTATGGTTCGATTTTGGCAGCAATCTCTCTTCTAAACAAACAATCTAAATAGGCAATATTGTTAATATGATTGTGTACTTAAGTACAGGGTCAAATTAAATTAGCTAGCGTGACTCCGCAGACTTTATGGGTATTGATATCTAAACATGATAAAACATTTAACAACAAGTTGATGACCGCAGGTAGTGTAGTCACTTAAAATATCAGATTAATAAAATATGTTTTTGTGTAAACTGCACAGACATTTTCGATATCTAAACAGAATAAAACAACAAAAAAAATAGATTCTCTCAACTATGTCACTTCCAGTAACATCACACTACAAGAAGTCAGATTTAATTTGACCCTGTATAATGTTTCTGATCTCAAAAATTAGGTATTTTGCTACCAAATGCGGGTTGGGTTTTTCTATGTTTGTATTTCAAGCTTTTGCCCGCGGTTCGCCCGCCTGGAGGACGGAAATCATCCTATAGGATCGCGCTACCGGTATTCATGGTCCAATCTAAGGTGTGAAAAAGTAACAGACAGATAGAATTACTTTTGTATTTATAAAATTGGTATGGATTTAATCATTCTCAGTAGCAGCCCGGAGTTTGATTTGTGGCTTCTTGTTAAGGCTCCCGCAGACAAGCGCGACGCGACGGTAGGACGCGATTCTGTTAGAACAAAATCAATGAAGTTTTCATAGAAACTGTTCTACCAGAGTCGCGTCGCGCCTCTCTGAGCCTTTACATGGTACGTATCAATACGAATAACTGACGATATCTGAATGTATATAATACTATGTGGTTGTTATTTTAATTGTATAATTTGTTTTTTTTTATGATATTGATTTTACATTCTGTGATTACCTATACTCACACACTGACTTATGATTTTAAATTTTTTAGGAAAACATA
Organism: Tiliacea citrago; assembly: GCA_963921375.1. Lineage (NCBI taxonomy): Eukaryota > Metazoa > Arthropoda > Insecta > Lepidoptera > Noctuidae > Tiliacea > Tiliacea citrago. The sequence continues at coordinate 20,158,117 of OY992783.1, read as the reverse complement.
TACTTTTACGATGTTTGTAAATATGTGAGCACCATGTATCTATGTGATAATTAAGTTATTTTTCATTGCTTAGTTTTTAATTCGTTTTACCTATTATGGTATAGTAATTTTATTCTAGGTGCATTGTCTTCACATATAATCATATAATTAATGTAATCAAACAAAATATTGTAAAACATTTTTAAAAGAGTACCGGTGGAGTTTCTTGCCCATTCTTCTCCATACGAAACTACCTTTTGGAAGGGGCAACTAGAATCAATTCTATTTTTTTTGTAAATGTTGACTTTCAAAAGTGCCTCTTATCTGCCTATTTGAAATAAATGGTTTGACTTTGACTTTGACTTTGCTTAGTACTTAATTCTTTTTTACCTATTGTGGTGTTGTAATTTTATTCTAGGTGCATCGTCTTCACATAAAATCATAATTAAATGTACGCACGGCTACACATCAAGCTATACAATTCCAGTATACGCTGACCTCTCATTGTACGGAAATCCTACACAATGCAAAGATCAGATTATACTGGAAATTTATAGCTTGATGTGTAGCCGTGCGTACATTTAATTATGATTAGCCGGATTGATTGGTAGCCGTGTGTACTCAAACAAAATATTGTAAAACATTTTTAAAAGAGTAACGGTGGAGTTTCTTGCACATTCTTCTCCATACCAAACTACCTTTTGGAAGGGGCAACTAGAATCAGTTCTATTTTTTTCTAAATTTTGACGTTCAAAAGTGCCCCTTATGTGCCTATTTGAAATAAATAATTTGACTTTGATTTTGATCTCCACATGGTCTACCCATTTATGCAATCCAGACAAAATATTATGTTACATAATTACAATCTAGGGAACAGGAGAAGCTCGTGGCTAAGTACCTAATAACAGCCGCACGGGTCGTTACGGGTTGTCAGAAGCCCGAAAGTCTGACAACCAGTCTTACCAAGGAGTATCGTATTACCCAGTTACTGGGTTGTGTAGGTCAGATAGGCAGTCGCTCTGTGTAATATACTGGTATTCAGCTGCGTCCGGTTAGACTGGAAGCTGAGCCCAATGTAGTTGGGAAAAAGCCAGGCAGATAGATTTTTATATAATCTGGGGAAAACTTACCATCTTCTGCTTATACTTGATAGCTAGCTTCAGTCTGCCGAGGGTCTGTCGCTCCCCTGGCTCCCAGCAGTCAATGTCCCAGGGATTATAGTTCAGCATGATCTCCAGTTCCCTTGAAGTCCTGGTGTGGTCCAGCAAGGAGGTCGCGAACTCTTGAGTTTGTGTGCGTAAAGCCTGGGTTGAGAAAAAAAAATGTCGTTAAAAAAAATGTTGTACCTATTGAGTTCTATTAGGGGACGGGGGTGGTTCTAGTAAGGCCTATTGATTGTTTGTGGTTTTTTGGTCTACCTCAGTATTGTCTCTTCTTCTCCATATAATCCATCCAAAGATTGTCATTAAAAGATCGCTCTGAGCGATAATACTGCCCTTTGTGTCACCGTTATTTATGAGAATTTATTTCAGTAAAGTGCCACATCTTTACTGAAACTCAAGGGGAGCGGGCGGGTGGGTATCATCTATCAAGCAATTCATGCATCATTACATCATTATTAAACAAAGTTTATAACTGAAAGAAAGAAAGAAAAATAATTTTATTTGTCACAGAAAGAAACACGAAGACTTGGCTAAAAGGTTCCAGCAACCAGGCCATTAAAATATTTAAAAAAAATATAGTTGGCGATGACCGTCAATGTCGAGTTAATGACATTTTTAGATACCTATTAGTAAAACAAAGAAATAAAAAAAAACCTGCATCATTATTGCGCCATTTCGAACTAAAAGCAAACATGTCAAACGAGTGGATGTAATATTTCAACATTTATATTAATAATAAGTCATATTATTACTAGCTGTGGCCCGCGGTTTCACCCACATAAGTTTCGATCCCGTGGGAATATCGGGATAAAATGAATCCATTGTCCTAATCCAGGTCATGGTCTACTCATTTGCCAAATTTCGTCGAAATCTGTTTAGCGGTTTAATCGTGAAAGCGTAACAAACAAACAAATAAACTCGCTTTCGCATTTTTAATAACAACTAGCTGCGCCCTGCGGTTTTACCCGCGTAAGTCTCGATCCCGTGGGAATATCAGGATGAAGAGTAAGTAGCCTATGTCTTAATCCAGGGTGTCAGCTACCTACATACAAAATTTTATCAAAATTAGTCCAGCCGTTTGAGCGTGAAGAAGTAACAAACATACACACACACACTCACAAACTTTCGCCTTTATAATATTGGTGTGAAGTGTGATTAGTGTGATGATATACGTAACATAACACAATCAGCCTTTAATGTTCCCACTGTTGGGACACAGGCCTCCCCTCGGTGAGAGGGAGTGGGCCGTAATCCAACACGCGGGCCCAGTGCGGGTTGGCAGATGTCACATGTCTTCGTTTTTTTTTTCTAGGACATGCCGGTTTCCTATTTTTCTTTGCCGTTTTGAGAGCAGTGGTGATGAAATAATTTACACAAATTAAAGCGCCTGTCTGGGTTGTTTTCTGCCAACATTATTTTTAGTATATGCGAAACCTGAATATAGTTTGTTCGGAATAAGGAACTGAATCGATTTCAATATTTCTTACACCATGTTATATTTTGTCTCAAAAATATTTAAGTGTGATGGAAAATGTTATTACCATTTAATTACTTACAATACAATCGCCGTACGGTTAGGTACCTACTGCCAAATTATTATCAACTAGCTGCGCCCCGCGGTTTCACCCGCGTAAGTCTCGATCCCGTGGGAATATCGGGATATAGATTAGCCTATATCTTACTCCAGGGTGTCAGCTACCTCCATACAAAATTTTATCAAAATTGGTCCAGCCAAAAGCGTGAAGAAGTAACAAACATACACACACACACACACTCACAAACTTTCGCCTTTATAATATTAGTGTGATAATGATGAGCGCAAGACGACCCTGGAGGCGCGGGGGCGCCCCCGCGCCGTCGCGCCGTTAGCACGTTTTTGTACGGACAACCCGGCTACATAAAACCTTTTAAGTTTGTGATTTTTCATGATACAGTTTTGAAATTTCGTACATAGATTCTTTACATAAAAATACTAGACACGTGTTTCGGGTTTCGCATATACTAAAACTAATATTGTATATTAAGGACGGTGTACAGAGTGTTCTACTTTATCTTTGTGGTCATCCGGGGAAGTACCTACACCATTCCTATTTCTACCCCTAATCAAGATCGCTATGTTCCGGTTTGGAAGGGTAGGTGCATGGCAGTGTCAATACGCGTTAGTGATAATTAGGGCAATAATTATGGTCCTTCATTTTAGTGGTAATTGAGTAGCCTCGGTTTATGGGGCGCTTAGAAAAGTCATCAACATTTTATTTGGGCCACATCTGCCTGCAAATATTCAGACAGGTTAACGATCCTACTAACGTAAATCTGGAAGTATTTTATAAGCTAGCATAAATGTCTACATTTTTTTTCTGTAGCAGTGTCTTAACTGCCTGTTGCGTCGAGCATGTGGGGTAAGATTAAAATGTAATTGATGTTTTTATTGTGTGTTTGGACATTATGCTGAGCTGAGGCCCTTTTGGCATTATAATAATTGTATTCTGTTTTTATAGATAGAAGGTGTATTTCTTTTTTGCTGTAATGCCAATAAACGCATTTTTCTTTCTTTCATGGAATAAGTAAATATTTTTTATTGATGTAGGGGGTAATCTCTGGAACTACCAGTCGGATTTGAAAGTAATAGTGCGGGCGGACGATGCGAAGCGACGCAGTGGGTCGGGAACAAGACATTTCACGCGGACGAAGTTGCGATCAGAAGCTTTATGCATTAGCTTTAGCATTATGAACAACTTTTACTATGGGACCAAACCTGAAATAGCGAAAAAAAAAATCAGCTCTTCCCTACATTTATGTTTGAATAACTCGTCAAAATGTAGGAAACAGGAGATTTTTTTTTCACGATTTCAGGTTTGGTCCCATACTAAAAGTTGTTCATAATGATGAGTACAATGACCCCTTAAGAGGTTGTGCGTTAATACTGGGACATGTTGTATAGATATAATTTTCGACCCGAAAGTTCACATTCTGTATTAGTATAAAATAGACCACTTACCTTATATTCAACCCTGAACTCCGTCTCCATCCTGCTCAGCCTGCCCAATTCCCAAGACAACTGGAAGGCAGTCAGTAGGGGGTCAGCAGAAGATAAGGCGATGAGGGAAGGAGACGACAGAGCTCGGTACGCGTTGATGCGAGCCTGGGAGTGACGGAGGGAATCCTCTTGAGAAGATTTGACGCACTCGTCACAACCGCATCTGGGTGGAAAAATGAATAGGAGTCAGATAATTATAGGTTCTTTTTAGGGTTCCGTACCCAAAGGGTACAAACGGAGCGCTATTGCTGTCACTCACGTCTGTCCGTCAGTCACACAGGTTTTACAGCCAAACGGTTAGAACTACAGTCTTCAAATTTTCAGTTTATGCATCTTGTTGCATCTTTACGTGCTTTCCGAGGCACTGAGGAATCTCGGTATGTAAAGATGGTCGACCCATACACGAACCAACCCCGGCAAGCGTAGCTTAACTGATGGATCGACCCGTGTGGCTGTTACTACTTAGCCACGAGCACCTCTTTATATAGGTACTTACATAAATATATTAAACTAATTTCAATATATTTTTATTTGTATACATCTAGGTTATCAGCTTTGTGCGTGTTTTATTGGCTGACTGGTTTCGGAATTGTGGTGAATCTTGCTGCTAGCTACGATAGCTACGTTTCAGTTTAAATATAAGTTATCCAGAAGAAATAAAGACTGCCTTTTCCAAATGTGCTTCGATTCTGATTCTGATTCCATCATTAATATGTATGTATTTAATAATAATATCCACTTAAAAAAAAATATGATTATTTCGGCCCTATTCACATGAAAACTTTTCCACCTTTGAGCTTAAAAGTTTACCACCATTCTCGATAGATGGCGTTGTCTATGTCATGCACGTTTCTGAATCGCGGTGTAAAGATTCTCCGCGAGTGAATGACCACCCCGGATTTTCAATTTTACGGTATCGCTTCTCGGCCTTTTGTTGGCTAAGATCAAAGTGTAGTATCTGTTCTTTTCAGCTTATTATCTGAACGTTCCCTCAATGCGAACCAGTATATTAATCTGATTTATGTAAGCTGACGGGATGTTCGGGGCTCGCTCCACTTCCGTCGCGGGTCGGCCCGACATTGCAGTGCCGCCGGGATCGGCCTACATAATAATTATATTCACCTGATGATTAATAATAACTGGCGGTTTTCTATTCATCGGGCATTCGCATTCGGGCCTAATGTAAGGCCTACATAATCAGCCTTTAATGTTCCCACTGCTGGGACACAGGCCTCCTCTTTCTGTGAGAGGGAGTGGGCCGTAATCCACCACGCGGGCCCAGTGCGGGTTAGTAGATGTCACATGTCTTCGAATATTTTAGTTCTAGGACAGTTTTCGTTCACCGTTTTGAGAGCAGTGGTGATGAAAATAATTTACACAAAGTAAATCGCCTGTCTGGGTTCGAGCCTACGACCTACAACTCGTAAGCCACGGCCGTTACCACTCGGCCTAATGAAGTTTAAATAAAAATATAATATTTATTATAAGTCACTTCTAAAAACTTATTGACCATCTATCAAATGATTTTAGCAGTAACTAAGTTTGAGATTAAATAAATAAAATACTTAGTAAATCATAACGAAGTACTCTACCTACTTGACGTCGTGAGGCACAGGCAACGTGGCTCCTCTGTCCAGCAGTATCTTGAGGATCTCGTAGTGGTTCCTATGAGAAGCCAGGATGAGAGGCGTAATGTCGGGGGTGAAGGTCGCCGATGATGGGTCTACGGACTCCCAGCTCTGGTGAAAGAAAACATTTATTTAACAAAGTAAAAAAAAAAAATGGTACAAATACACTTCTTTTATCGTCTTCTTTTACGTTCATACACACATACATAAACTCACGATTTTCTCCATGGGGGTACGGCAGAAACCATAGAACGAACCTTTACCTTATTAGATGTGACTAATCTTAACATAACTGGAAATGTGAGTGTACTAATTACGTTTCGCGTATCCCTTTGGAGAAAAGGCGTGATGTTATGGTGTATACTAAAAAAATAAAAAGGTATTTGATACACCTTTTTAGGGTTCTGTACCCAAAGGGTAAAACGGAAACCCTGTTACTAAGGCTCCGCTGTCTGTCCGTCTGTCACAGGCTGTATCTCATGAACCGTGGTCGTTAGACAGTTAAAATTTTCCCAGATGATGTATTTCTGATGCCGCTAGAACAATAAAAACTAAAAAACAGAATAAAATAAACATTTAAGGGGGGCTCCCATACATAAACGTGATTTTTTTGCTCGTTTTTGCTTGATATTAATAACGGCAACAGGTAAACGCTTGAAATATTCACAGAATATTTAGTTATAAATATTCTGCCAAAAGGCCGAAACAAACTCAGATTGGATTTTGATGCAGTTTTCTTTCAGTATCGTTTAGATAACCCCTTCCGGTCCCCTCCTAACGGTCCTGTTCCGTGTGGTGCCGGATGTAAAGAATAGCACCATCCTATTTCTTCCCGTGGGTGTCATAAAAGGCGACTAAGGGACGTGCAAGAGAATGGGCAGCATCGTTCTGTATGCATTTTAAAGTTGATGATGATTGTTTATAGGTATTATTCTGGAAGGATTCCATCCATCCATAGGCTATCACAGACCTCATCCATTGCTTTCCATCAGACGTGGTCGAGGTCAAGATCAGGCCCATTCAGCAAACCTAACTAATATTATACGAATGCGAAAGTGAGTTTGCTTATTACGCTTTCACGCTAAAACGGCTGAACAGATCTAGGTGCAATTAGGCATGGGTAGACCATGACCTCGGTTAGGACATTAAACATTTTTAAACCCGATATGCCCACGGAATCGAGACTTATGTGGGTAAAATCGCGGGGCGTAGCTAGTAAAAAAATAAAATAAAATAAAGATCTATGTGTTTAATTACATTATTATTAAACTTATTATAATAAAGGAATCTCGATTATTGTCAAGTCGTAAAAGCCGTGAGAAGCAGGGGCTGGTCACCTAGTTGTTTAATTATAAATGACAATGGTCGGGAAGAGAATCGGAAGGACTACCATAAATTTAACGCGCTTGTATCATTAATATTATGTGCGAGAATGTATCATAGTCGCCAAGCCCTTAGTTTTCACTATATTCCAGTAGGAAAACAAAGTATCTTAGTATTTTCAGCAAAAAATATACTTAGTTAGGGGAATTTATTGTTAATTAAATTGACTACCAATTTAAATTGTCCGTATATTCAAATCACACTTGTAATTCGTTGACAGTCTGTTGTATAAAATTGAAACGCAGGCACATTAACGTAGGGTGTCCATTTTCTTAACAACTAATTTTCTTGACTGAATGCTTTATGAGGTTATTATTTTAGTCGAGTTATTATATACGTGAAAGACTTCCTCATCATCATTCATAATTTCAGCCGAAAGACGTCCACTGCTGGACATAGGTCTCCCCCAAGGGGGGTTTGCCATAATCGCCACGCTTGGCAGGCGGGTTGGCGATCGCAGTATGGTGTTAAAAAATACATAGAGAACGCTGCTGCCTATTCTCTAGTAAGTCCCTTAGTCGCCTTTTATGATACTCATGGGAAGAAATAGGACGGTGCGGCACCACACGGAACAGACTTCGTATGAGATCATAATGATATGATTATATGCTGCACCGGTAAACTTCATCACGTTCAACAATTGATCTTATTGGGTTTCATTTTGACAGTTCCCCTACGTCTATTGCGTTATTTACGTTGTTGAGCAGACGAATTTTTCAAACAGCTACGAAGCAATGGTTTAGCAATATCCTTCAAAACTGTCGGATTGTGATGGAACGTGAGTTATGCAATTAGGGTGCTGGTGTCCTCACAATGTTTTTTTCCACCGATGTCAGTAACAGGCGTGTCAGACTTTTACTGACTAAAACCCACCCGTGGCCAGTCCAGCCAGTTGCCTGTGTGCCAGGGCCACGATATCCCTTTCGGACAAACTCGCAATCCTGGCGCCTGAGGCGCGCGTGGAACACAATGCGCCGTCGACCCGGGCCTGGTCCTTATCGGACGGCGAGCTACCCATTGCTCACCGTCCGCAAGCCCGCGCCTACGGTGGTCGGGAATCGGCCTGCGACTCCCGACGCCCCGGACAGCGTCCTGCTTACAGCTACATTTTCGATCACCAATCCATCTGCCAAGTATGGCAATAAAGCAATTTAGATAACTTACGTAAGGTTCTCCTATCACGTGGTTGTCTTCTTCCCATTGCAGGAGTAGTTCTACAGCTTCCACATACTCTTCTTTTATGGCGTGGAGAAGAGCGTCCTGGGAACAAAATTAAAAAGTAAGTTAAAGCTGGTTTGAATTTTCCAATCGGACTTCCAGACGCAATACCCAAAGTTAGTTGATATCCCATAATTATATCATTAGTCTATAAGTATTATACTGCTGGATATACGCCTCTCCAATAGCACACTATTTACCTCGATCGTCGTCCATTCTCATGCAGCTGCTACCAGCGACCTTGCGAAGATCGTTACTAGAGTCTGCACGCAACTGCTGGTCAACATCTGAGGTATGTGAACGGTGAGACGGGGGGTGGCCCCATTGACAAGATTGGCAGACTGAGTTAGCTTCACCATTTTCTACCGTCTCACCGCTCACATATCTCAGGTGGTGACTAGCAGTTGCGCGCGGACTCTAGTAACGTATTTTGCGATAGGCAGATTTATTTCTGTAAATTGGTTCAAAAACACACTTTTATAAGTCAAAAATAAGTTTTAAAGCTAGATGACTTTGGTGTTCCTTATCCGATTACTCTGAGAAGAAAGACCGAAAGAAACTCAGAGGTCACAGTCTCTTTTTAAGACCAGAAAAATTAAAAAAAAAAACACGCAGTCATTGCCGACAGAAGTGAAAACTTATCGCTCAACGCGCCTTAGGAAGGTTTCACTGCAATAAAATAATGATTACTTATTTAAAACTCGGTGCGGGCATGTTGGTGACGTTAAATTTTTTCACTACCAAAAATTGCTCAACGCGCATTAAAATTTTCACTTTTTTTGTTAACCTTTGGTGAACCACTACTGGGCAAAGTCTCCCATACTTTTCCAAAGTAAAGCCTGATTTAAACGGTGCGATTTAATTGCCTGTGGCATTCCATAACTAGAAGCAATAATAAAAGTTGCAGTCATTTGTTGTTTCAATTTGATTGTACGCCTCGGGCAAGAAACTTGCATCGTATTAATGGGGCTTAAATTATTCAACAGATCAAATGGGAGAAACATTGCGGTCTCAGTTACTTACATGAGGAAAAACCGGCCAAGTGCGTCCCACGCACAATGAAGGGTTCCGTAGTTGGGATGGATATACCCATTTACATGAGGAGAAACCGGACAAGAGCGAGTCAGAACACGCACAATGAAGGGTTCCGTAGTTGGAATGGATATACCCCAAGAACATACTTATGGTGGTAGTTGAAAGACAGGTTCCCACATATTGACATTCCAACTGCAAATATAAATTTGTACGCACAATATTGAGTGATTTACCATGTCATTTTAAGACCATAGACTTCTTATAAAATTTCCTGTAATTTATAAGTAAAGAACTTTTTTCTGTATTTTTGTCGTGACAGCGGCTGCACGCACGAAAAAACATGACGCATGCGGCGTTACCTCGCTCTGAGGCGTTCCATTTAAGGCTAATGACGTTGTCACGTTCAACTATCGTCAGTAAACCGACTTTACAGACAACCGATTTTTTGACGTGGCAACGTCTTATAATTCGATGGAGCCGGCAGCACGCACGAAAAAACATGACGCATGCGGCGTTACCTCTCATGCGGCGTTACCTCGCTCTGAGGCGTTCCATTTAAGGCTTATGACGTTGTCACGTTCAACTATCGTAACCGACTTTACAGACAACAGATTTTTTTCTAAATTTTAGGCTCAGTAGTTTCGGACATAAGGGGCGAATGGTCAATTTTCATCTGTTTTCTTAAATAACTTTAAAAGTATTTATTTTAAATTATTATAGTTTATTTTAGCTTAGCTTAGCTTATATTTTAGTTTAGCCATCCACAAAGTCATCTCTGGATTGAAATCGTCTCTATAATCGATTTTTTTCCATGTGGCGTTAGAGCTCGTATACACTTCTCACGCTTTAGCTCTCATTTACCTAGCGTCACGGAACTCTCTCGTCTTTCTTTCTCCCTTTTGGGATCTCCCTTTTTCTTGACGGAGTGCCAGAAGCCATTTCCTCCCGTAAACAGCTTCTCCTCAAAGCTCGGGAACGTCTGAAGGATCTCACCGCGCACGTGGCGATTTTGTTATTGCGCATGTGTTTTGCTTTACCTTACCAGGTAACATATCTCTTGCGGACTGCTCCAACCTGGCTTTGTCCTGAGGAGGTATGTTCTTTTGACTGTGCTCTAAAGGCAACGGTTGAGTCGATCCTGAATGTGTCTTTGAATGATGCGCAGTGGAGGCAGGCGGCTCTTCCTATCCGGTACGGGGGTCTGGGGGTGCGGTGCGTGCATGATGTGGGCCTGCCGGCTTTCCTGGCGTCGACACATGGGGTGGCTGACCTCGTCACTGTAATTCTCAATTCCAATGGTGACGGGGCAAACATATCATTTATGTTGGATATGGCTGGGTCAGCTTGGTCTGTCCTCAACGGGGGGGCAGCGGGCCCTGACGCGACACATGCTCAGCGCGCTTGGGACGACGTCACGTCTAAGCAGATCCGGGAACAGATGTTGGTGGATTCCTCGGGGGCTGATTTGGCCAGACTCAGGGCTCTATCGCAGCCGGAATCGGGGGCATGGTTGCACGCGCTTCCTGCACCTCACTTGGGCACGTTGCTGGATGACGACTCTTTACGTGTGGCGGTGGCCTTCCGCCTGGGCTGCAAGGTGTGTGAACCCCATAGATGCACCTGCGGTTCCATGGTGGAGGCCGATGGCCTTCACGCTTTGAGTTGTCGTCGTTGCTCTGGGAGGTTCCCGCGTCACCATGCGCTCAACGATATTGTGCGGAGGGCATTTGTGTCGGCAGATGTCCCCTGCGTGCTGGAGCCTCCGGGTCTGTGCAGGACTGACGGCAAGAGGCCAGACGGGCTGACCCTGGTGCCTTGGAGGAACGGCAAATGCCTTATATGGGACGCAACTTGTGTCAGCACTGTTGCCGCCAGCCACCTTGGTTGCACCGTCCTCTCACCGTCAGCAGCAGCGGAAGACGCAGCAGAGAGGAAGCGAGTGAAATACGCACCGTTGGTGGAACGCTACCATTTTGTGCCCATTGCTGTTGAGACCATGTAGAGAGTCGTTGGGGCACTGAGGCCAGGAAGCTCATTAGGGAGATAGGGCAAAAGCTCCGTTTTAAAACGGGTGACTTCCACGCCGGCTCGTTCTTGGTGCAAAGGTTAGCCATTGCCATTCAACGTGGCAATGCTTCAAGCGTTATGGGCACCTTTACGCCGGGAACAGTTAGGGGCGGGTTTTTTGATTAAGTTTTTTGACGTGTGTGTTATGTATGTGTGACTTATAACATTTAAATGTTGTCTATATTAATTAGTTCAGTTCAATCATGTAAATGTAGGTTTTTATTATTACTTCCATTCTAGTTTTGATTTTATTTTATTAATGTAAATAAATAAATTATTCACAATTATTATTAAAATATATATCTCGAATCCTTACAACAAACCCTTTCATTTGATATGTCACACGGTACCGTTTGCAAAACCTCTTTATTTTATTTTCTAATAAGTTTCTAATAATCCAAAAGCGGGCCCATAGTCAAAATTCATTTATTTACGTTACACGTCTGTGTTTGGGTCACAAAAATTCATAGGTGATTCGGAGCAAATTGGCTGTGACAGACGGAACGACAGACACACGAGTGATCCTATAATAAAGGCTCCGTTTTTTTTTTCTTTTTGAGGTACGGAACCCTAAAAAACACACACAAAGTGAATTTTATAAGATAGAAAGCGCTCTAAAACGACTTTAAAGAAAATAAAAAGTCCTATAATAACAGAGCAGTTTTTATCCCCTTCTCATTTCAAGTAATTTAATTTGTAATTGAAGCTTTGTTGCTAAACGTAGTAAATTAGAGGTTCCTCAGACCTCGGTACCTCGAGGCAGTCCCGGCTTTGTTGCTCTAGTGGTCGCAATTTCAATGGTTGAGCGTAGGTTCGATTCCCGAGTCAGACAGTTCTAAGTGTTTTGTTTTGTAAAATAGAGTAAAAGTAGTAATTGTATAGGTAAGTTGGTTTTATGCCCATGTGCAATAATTTATATTCGTATGCCGCTTGCAGCGGTGGATGTGTCCTGAACATAACTCAATTGTCCAACTCTGTACCTACCATATCCTACGAATAAATGTCTTTGTCTTTGACAATGTGTTATAATAACACATTGTTAAAAAATATATACAATTAATCAAATCAAAGCAATAAATTAGAAAACCAGCGTCAGGCAGCATCTCTCTGGCATTAATGCTGAAATGAACCTTTTTGGCGCAGCCGTGAGGCACACTGGGCACGCCACAATTGTGGCGATAAGTCCCCTCTTTGAGGAGTGGCTAGAGAGGCGCCACGGCGGCCTCACCTTCCGCCTGACGCAGGTCCTCACCGGACACGGTTGTTTCGGGAGGTTCCTGTTCAGGATAAAGCGGGAGGAAACGCCCGGGTGTCACCACTGTGTGGATCGCCCGGAGGACACGGTGGAGCATACGGTGGAGGTCTGCCCAGCTTGGGCGGAGCACCGCCGTGTCCTCACGGAGGCGATCGGCGGCGGCGATCTCTCGCGTCCGGCCCTGGTTCAGGCCATGGTTCGGAGCGAGAGTGCATGGGAGGCCGTCACCTCCTTCTGCGAAGCAGTTATGCTAGCGAAGGAGGAGGCGGAACGCGTGAGGGTGAGACAAGGTTCGCGCCCTCGCGCCCTTAGTCGCCGCAGGAGACGCCCCGGGCGTCGGGAATCGCAAGCCGATTTCCGGCCACCGTAGGCGCGGGCCTGCGGACGGTGAGCGATGGGTAGCTCGCCGTCCGATAAGGACCAGGCCCGGGTCGACGGCGCGTTGTGTTCCACGCGCGCCTCAAAGAGATGTCAGCACCAATTGACGGGGTCCGATAGGACCAATGCCTGCCGGGGTTGCGAGTTTGTCCGAAAGGGATATCGTGGCCCTGGCACACAGGCAACGGAAGGAACACGGGTGGGTTTTAGTCAGTAAAAGTCTGACACGCCCTCCGGAGAAGTTATTTGATAATTTCCCACCCAAAAAAAAAAAAAAAAAAAAGCCGTGAGGCACACACTATTGTTGTTAGAACATTATTTTTTAGTTTTTTATTTTGTTATCTGTATTTTGTGTTTCACAAACTGTGTCCAAATAAACTTTATTCTTTAAATTTGTAAGTGGCAATGCAAATTGGCATCCACGATTTATTTGCTGACGTTATCATCAGATAATTTCGGAACAGCCAGTAATAAGTTACATGTTTTAGGTAATTAGGAGATCAGCCCCGGGCCATTGTAGAACATTGGATCGTGGATAAAAACTCTGGTTATACCCAGTTTTTCCGGACTTTTATTCTTACCATCATCATTATTATCCTCTTGCCATTATTCCCGTTTAAAAGTGGTCTGCTCAACACGTCATCTTCCATACATCTCAATCAGCCGTCATCTCAGAATTGATCTCTTTTCTAGCCAATCATCTTCTTGACAATCCATCTGTTATTATTTTGGCCTTCACCACAATTTTTGTACCCACCTTCATACTCAAAATCTCACATTTAGCTAAGTTTCAGAATAACAGAATCATTTTTTTTTTGTTTTTGTACTCACACGATAAATAATTACCTACTATAAGTCTATACGTGAGGATTTTTAATTGGCTTTCTGGTGACTATAGTTTTCTTTTTTTGATTATTTTTAATAGCTGTAAGTCCTCCATGTACCAAAATAAATAAATAAATGACCAATAAAAAAAACAAGAAAACATTGGCAGTCTTGGGGACTGTCGAAATAAGTGAGAACTTATTGCTCACTATTGCTATTATCGTTACTATAGCATCTCGGCTCGGGCATGTCGGTGACGCGAACCCATAAGTTTGTTCCCTACCAAAAAAAGCTCACCGCGCCTAAAGAAGTTTTCATTTCAAAAAAGTTTGACCATAATCTAAAGAGCTATAGATATAATTATACCTGTTCTATGTATAAGTATCTATACCTGTTACATATATGTTTATATCTGTTATATAAATGTTTATACCTGTTATATAAATATCTATACCTGTTATATAAATATCTAGAACTGTTAGGTTAAGGTTTTTACCCTGCCAGTTCTCTAATACATTATTAGATCAAACCATTGGCAATAGCCTCGTCCTTATCACTACGTTCTAGCGAAATTTGGGTGTACTATTTCCCCTCTGAGCTCTGCCTAAAACTACGAGAAATACTGAAATAAGTACATTATTTTTATGATACTTAAATATTGTTTTCAATAAACGGTCAGTCTTTAATTGTCCGACTGCAAAGCGTAGGTCGCTTCTCATTTAGAGAAGCAGTAAGACTGAGAATCACTACGTTTGCTTGCTGCATATTGAATTATTTTAGGCAGATTTTGTGAAGCAAAAATATTCCCGCTTTCGACACTATGGTTTCCTTCACTGCAAGTCAATTCTAAGATGAAATAATGTGTTATAAAAAAAATAATCTCTGGCATTTTCTTCTACGGATTCATTGTTATTCTCATACCAAAAGTTATTCATAACTAGCTAACCCCCACAGACGTTGCCCCGTCCAAGATTCAATAATTCATACAAAATTCCCATAGAAAATGCATTTTCAGTTTTCCCGAATTTTCCATTTTTTCCGACAACTTCCAAACTTTTCTCTTCAAAATTGGGGACTTCAACAAATATTAGCAAAAAAAAAATTGCCGAATTGGTCCAGCCGTTCTCGAGTTTTGGGCTTAGCAACTAGAATTAGAATAGAAGAATAGAATACTTTTATTTCAGCCAAATGTCCATAGGGTTAGTAACAATTTTACTTATTTTCTAGTGCTAGTACAGACAAAGATTAACAAAACAATTAAAATTAAAACACACCCATTACACACATTTGACACACATTTTTTTTTGTGTTTTTCACATTCTTTCATTGTTTTTCACACATTTATTGAGCAGCGGTGACACATTTATTTTATTTTTTTAGGAGTCGTGGCCCAGTAATAACGGCCATGACTTACGAGTTGTAGCTCGTAGGTACGAACCTAGGAAGGCGCTTTACTTTGTGTAAATTATTCATCACCACTGCTCTCAAAACGGTGAAGAGAAACATCGTGAGGAAACCGGCATGTCCTAGAACCGAAGACATGTGACATCTACCATCCCGCACTGGGTCCGCGTGGTGGATATGACCCACTCCCTCTCACAGAGATGAGGCCTGTGTCTCAGGAGTGGGAACATTATAGGCTGATTAAGTATGTGTGTGTGTTATATCATTGTATATCATTTAACCATTTATTTTGTTTACATATAAATATAAGTATTTATACCTTTATTCCCTTTATTTATCCTTCACCGTCCCATCCAAAAATCCATTAAACCAAATACTAGAAACCAATAAATCTGAATCTTCCTCCATATTTCCAAATCTTTCAAACCTTGTCATGTTTACCTATATTCCTCCGTCTGTTTCGGGATGACCCGAATGATTTAGGTGTAGCTATAATCTGTATTTTTTTAGATCGTAAACCTGTCGTCTGGAATCTGCCGGATTGATATTACTTTCGAGGTGTGGTTTCTATGATTAGTTGTAAATGTTTAACGTGTAAAATTATGAGCGAAGGAGATATTTATTTTGGAACAACTGCTGTTTGATGGTTTAATGGTTTGAACTTTATATTAGGTAGATATCATTATTTTTAAAGTAGTTGCCATGCTATTGTTTTTTTCCAATATGGTGGGGTTACAGACACAAACCTCACTTAATACAAGGACCCAGTTTAGCCTATGTTCAGCAATACTTGTTTAATGAAGAAGGTTTCATGAGTACACTTATGAGTTTCATATAACTGTTAACATATTTTCTGACTGATTTCAATCAATCAGTCAATCATTTATTTTGTTAAATATAGGTATGGTTACAGACTTATAGATAGTATATTGTCTAAAATATGTGCACTATGGTTTGCCAATATTTAGGTATACAGCGTGTTACGGAAAGGGTATATACATATCAAAAGCACGGATTCTTTTGATGATAACTACAGTGCAACATTTTTTTTTAAATAATACGTACATAATTATAAAGTTAAGAAATTAATAAAAATCAAATGTTTCCAATTGAATTCTACACATCACTAGACCAAGTCAGCTGATCGGAACATGTTTTAATCCATTCTTTTGATCCCGCCGCCGATCGTGCCTCCCGTGCCGCCGCGTGTTGGTGCGGCGCCGTGTCGCAGAGTTGTGGCAGATGTGTGTGTACTAGGCGCACAGACACAGGTAATGGATAATGACCCTCGTAGTGTGGTGACACGTCTGTTATGATTTAAATTTAATAAACCATAGAAATAAAAAAATATCAAACATTTACAAAGTTATTATTTTTGAGCTGAAATTTTGTACAGAGCTTCTGAACCAGATGCACTCTTCACCCTGTTTGTATGGATATACCCTTTCCGTAACACGCTGTATACAATATATGGCGTACAAAATTAACATAAACAAGCAATTACAATTACATTTACTTATTGATGTGTAAAAACTTTCCTCTCGCTTTTTGTGGGAGTGATTTCGTGAAAAGGGACGGAAGTGTGTAACAGGAAGTGAAAGCTTGAACATGGAACAAATAAGTACTTTTTAATAGTATGGAATTAGTAAGTACTAGGTACATACATTGTAAGTAGATGGGGTCGCTTTTCGACCAATGGGCGACCACTAGTAATGAATAAGTATTCGAATAAATATTTCAGTATTTAGCTTTTTCAATTTTGAGGTTAATTTCTGTCGCTGCTCAGTTGTTTATTACCAAGGTGAGATGTCAGATGTTACACATCATATGCGACTACTGTATGGCTCTCTTTTAACTGCCAATAGGTATTACCGACATCTAATGGCGAGAGCATAAAAAACAATAGGTCCACATTATAAAATTAACTTATTTATTTTTACTAAAATTACAACAAATGTTTTAAGCTAATTTTATCACCTTCTTGCACTGAGTTACCTTAGTAAGAAATAAAATTATACTCGTATGCGGCCGAGTCAAGCACGTAACTTAGTTATCCCGGTTATGTCGCCAACTGGGTAACAGTTCTCTCGTCCTTCATGTTTAAGTAAATATTTGAACCTTTTTAATATCCGGTCTTTATTAAACCAGTTTTTGTGGACTTAGGTAAGGATAATTAAGGTATTCAAGTTCAAATTTAAAGCATTTATTTCATACAAACCAAATTACAGGCACTTTTGAATTGTCAAGGTATCGGTCAGTCAGAAAGATGAAGCTGTTCAAGAGCTGTGAAGTTGCCCATCCCAAAGCGTAGAAGGTTCCTATGAAAAAGAACGGGCAAGAAACTCCACGGACAATCGTTCATATCAAAATATTGGTTACATAATATATATGTTGAAATTATACAGTTTATGAGAACGATGCAGAACGTTAAAAACGTCGGTAATAAAAAGAAAAAAAAAACAATTCAATTCAATTAAAATAAGCCGTGGCAACTAAGAGATGACCAGTCCCTACTGGCAAACATGACGCATGGATTAGCACCATTCAGTTCAACCATTTTGAAGGGAGCTAAATGATCTAACACACGCGCCACCATCAGCGAGACTTTACAGTGAGCATGATATTCAAGTCAATGTGTGTATTTTGCATTCAGCCGTTATAAACGTATGTATTTGTAAATATTTCTGATATTTTCTATAAAGCAGTTTTTTAAACTACCTACTTTATGGGTTTTTTAAACTCTGTTTGAGAAGAGGTCTTTCCTTTGGGGTATGATGACCGTAAAAAAATATCATGTCGTGGTGGATCCATTAATTTTATTAAATTTATAATAAATTAAAATTATGATCAAAAGTGCGTAGGGATTTTAAAATATTTCTGAAGGCCTAAAAGAGGCGATGGATCCACTGCACTTTATAGGCCGTGCATGAGAAGCATCAAGTTTGTTTAGCGTTTAGGTGTCTTCACGTAGAAAACTTTTGCAAACTTAGGATTTAAAAAAAAACCCAAGTTTAAAAAAGTTCAACATAGTTACGCAATAAAATTGACATTTTACACAGATTATGTACGAATTCCACTCTTAGGTGGTTCCGTTTTACGTTGAGACAAAATAGTGACAGTGGATTTTAATGGTTTTTAGTATAATTATTCTAAGTTTTTAACAATAATAGCTGCTACCGCAATGAAATCAGTTATAAGCAAATAATATAAATAATGAAATAAAAAATAGCAAACTCTTATTTGTACTCTTAAAAGATCGTCGGTAACGAAACGTAATCGAATGTAAGTGACGCTAACGTTTGAAAGTTGTTATTTTTGTTGTTGAAAGTTGTTCGTCTCATTCTGTATAAATATTAGTCTATGGTTCGTGTCTGTTTGTGTTCTTCTAAACTGCGCAATGGATTTTGATGCGGTTTTGGCCATCATTACAGAATTTATTCCGGAAGTTTTGAAGTTTGTATTACATTAATATTAAACTTATATAAATAATAAATAAATCGTGATCTTTTTTCAAGTCGTAAAAACCGTGCGAGGCAGCGCAGCGGGTCGGTACTACATAATAAAGCTCATTGTTTTCACTAGTAGTTACTAGCATCCTATAAAATATCACTAAAATAATATATACGTTTTAAGCCATCAATGGATTTTATTTTTATAACCCATAACCGTAAAACTGGAGCTTTGATCCTTGACCCATTATTTCATCGTCACTCTACTTATTTTGGGTGTGTATTTAACACCTATATTAGGCATCTGCCCCACGGCCGAAGAGGCAGCGTCTATTCAGGGTCAAATTAATTGAGCTAGGGAGACCCCGCAGACTTTATGGGTATGAAATAAGTCATTGTTATTATTATTGTATTTAACAAAAAATAGATTAACTATTTTTTTATTTTATTTTATCGTGTTTAGCTATAGATATGCATCACTTCTGCGGGCGCAGAGTTTTGCTAGCTAATTTAATTTATCCCTGTATATCTATCAACGATGTTCTCGTGTAAGAAATGTACAAACGGTATACATTCCCGTGCCAGTAAAAGATACATCATATTAATAGTTGATCGCTTACTGTTCACAGAGGGGCTTGTGGCTACAAGTAATAACAGTCGCACGGGTCCATCGATCTGGTAAAGCTACGCTAGCCACGGTTAGTCCGTGGATGGGTGACCATCATTACATACCAAGACCCCTCCGTGCCTCGGAAAGCACGTTAAGCCGCTGGTCCCGGCTGTTATTTGTAGATCTTTAACAGTTCAGAAGCCGAAAGTCTGACAACCAGTCTTACCAAGGGGTATTGTGTTACCCAGTAACTGGGTTGTCGAGGTCAGATAGGTAGTCGCTCCATGTATAATACCGGTATTCAGCTGCACCCAGTTAGACTGGAAGCTGAGCCAACATAGTTGGGAAAAGGCTAGACAGATGATGATGATCTGACTGTTCACACCGCCGCGCCGGCGAGTACTCGTTTGTCGCAGCGACTAAAGCTATGAAATACTCGCTCAGCGATGCTCGCTTGGCGAGCAGAACAGTCGTTGAGAGACTCACGCTTGATACAGACGCCAGCAGGTCAAGCTACCTGATAAATATGCGGATATTGTGGAGGCGAAGTCCTAGGACTTAAGAAGGAGCAAATAAGGGACGGATAGCTGGTAGCACACTGACGTTTATTTACAAGTCAAGATGACAGATCAACAATACCATATCAAACCATAACTATATAACACTACCCGAAACTGTCAAACTTTCCCAATCAACCTTGAACCTTATGCTTTAACGATAAAGTTGAAAATCTTTTACTGATTGTAGTAGCTTCAGTCTAGTACATACGCATACCAGAGAGGACCAGCGCGCACTCGCTGCTCGTTACTCGCCAACTCGTTTTTTGTTGCTGGCTCTACTCGCTTATCGTTAATCCCCGGAGGTGGGACATGTGCCTTATACAGGATGAACTGGCAGTGCCATTCTGTAACCATCTCACCGTGAAAACATAGACGAAGTGAGCGTGGAGTGAACTGTCAGTGTCATCTCACCTGATGCTAGGGATGGACCAAAGATTACATTTTTACAATCATAATCGAGATTTTGAACAGAAACTCAATTTTGTTTTTTGGCATTTAATTGAGTTTGACTAAACTGTTTTGCAATTTTATTTAAAATCCCCCTAAATAGTAATCTTTGAAATAATATAAAATGATCAATAGAATTGGCATTAAAATATTATTAAAATCTCGATTATGATTGTAAATGTAATCCTTGGTCAATCCCTAGCATCAGTGGAATGACACTGACAGCTCACTCCACGTAAGAATTCACGGTGAGATTTTTACAAATTCGACATGCTATTATTCGACGTATTCCTTCCAGGACGTGACAGTCTTCCCCCTTTGCAACATTTAAGCATCCCATATAGCCTAGGTGGAACATACATGTGATTCGAGAAAATGCAATATTTGTAACATAACATCACGCCTGAAATCCCCGAAGGGTTAGGCAGAGGTGTACCTATAGTACACTCAGATTTCGCCAGTTATGTTTAAGTCCCATGTAATAGGGGGCGAACTTATTGCCATCATCCGGGCACAAATCCAGACTCCGGGCTGTTACTGAGAAATTCCTAATGAAAAATCCCAATAACACTTTACCCGACCTGGGAATCGAATCCAGGACCTCATGCTCAGCAGTAGCGGTAGACCAAGAAGGCAGGTCCAATATTTGTGTTTCTGAAAATTTCCTAAAAATCGTAATTTAAAAAAAGAACTCTAATCTCTCAAATTAAATGGACATCAATGCTATTTAATTTGCAAGTGGCTAGGTACGTTAAAAAAGCTTTCTACGTAACCAAGTGTTCTAAAACAACAAACATCTTCGAACGAGATACAAAATCTCTAAATATTTTGGAACACTCAAAATTTCTAAAAATAATTGATTAAATGAAGATGTTTTCCCTGTAGACTGTACGCAAAATTTTAAGTTATATGATGACCAAGTTTATGTACGTAGATGATTTTGGAAATCGGTAATAATTAACTTCTTGTTGTATCTTATAACTGTTTGCTATTACTTATAATATCGGAGACATATTATAAAAATCTGGAGTACTACAATACAATTGTATGGTTTTAGGTGTACCAACTTAGGAGTCAGAGTCTAATTTGTAGCGTCAACTTGACCCAATGTTAAACCGATGTCCCTTACTAATATTTTAAATCTGTAGCGACCTGCATTTGTCTCACAACAGAGCAAAAGCTCGTTTCATACGCAAAACTACTGAAGAAATTATTAATCTTAACCTCTAGAAGAAGAATCAGCCTTGCCATTCGTGTAACGTGGCAATGCTGCCAGCCTTTGGGGCACTTTTCCCATTGACAGCGCGATACGGAAGAATTGTTTTGATTCCCTGTCTGTGAGCTCTTCCCCATTTTGTATAAATACTTGTACATAATATTAAGTATACAATGTGGAGACAACAATACGACAATATATAAACACACTGGCGATACTTAAGGCTCCCAGCAGACAGCCACGACGCGACAACGCGACGCGGCTCTAGTAGAATAGTTTATGAAAATTTAATGGAAATTGTTCTGTCATGTCGACTCTTAATGCATAAGAGTATTTTAGTACATACTACACATCAAGCTATATTTTTCCAGTATAAGCTGATCTCATTGTGCGGAAATCCTATACAATATAAGTTTTAGTATATGCGAAACCCGAAACACGTGTCTAGTATTTTTATGTAAAGAATCTATGTACTCGTATGTACAAAATTTAAAATCTGTATCATGTAAAATCACAAAGTTATAAGGTTGTTATGTTACCGGGTTGTCCGTACAAAACATGCTAACGGCGCCCCCGCGCCTCCAGGGTCGTCTTGCGCTCATTGATAATAATGTGGCAGTAGGTACCTAACCGTACGGCGATTGTATTGTAAGTAATTAAATGGTGATAAGGGACTTTCTAGAGAATGGGCAGCAGCGTTCTCTATGCATTTTAACACCATACTGCGATCGCGAACCCGCCTGCAAAGCGTGGTCATTATGGCAAACACCCTCCTTAGGGGGAGGCCCATATCTAGCAGTGGACGTCTTTTGGCTGAAATGTTGATGATGATGATGATGAAATGGTGATAACATTTTCCATCACACAAAATTATTTTTCGGATAAAATATAACATGGTGTAAAAATGATTGAAATCGATTCAGTTCCTTATTCTGAACAAACAATATTCAGGTTTCGCGTATACTAAAAATAATGTTGTATATACAATGCGAGATCAGCTTATATTGGAAATGTTTAGCTAGATAAATGTAGCGTGTGTACTATCAAATAAATCTTAACTTCGAAATAAAAAAAAATAAAAAAATCAAGTTATCTTAATAGTAGTGATGGACCGACTATGGGTTTTGCCGATCAGCCGTCTAGCTATACTGACTAAATTATTTTATATTTTAGTTTGATTTTTTGTGTGCTGAGAACGTAATGAGATTTAAGCAGTTTAAATTTATTGTCGTAGAGTCGTCTCCACCTTGTATATAAGTATTAAAATGTTAGTTTGTTTAATGTATATTTCACTGTAAATAAGTAAATCAATAGTACATCTCGACGACATAATAATTTCTAGGAACTGATAAATCCAAGTTCAAAACATACTACCTTGACACCACCTCCGACCTTACGACCTTCACTCGAAACTTAGCCATTTTTTCCGTTTCATACGTCTTACTGTAACTACCCTCTTTATGAAAATATACGATCAATGTCATCATGCAAACTATTGGAACTTTGATTTCCCAAGGGGAGTACAGGTATTCTTTTACATAGGTTTTTGTCGAAACAATGCGGTTTCTTTCGTGAAGTTTTTATGTGGAGAAGTTTCTTGTGTTATGTGAGAACTAGGGTTTGATGGTAAGGGTTTTCGATTTTCGTGAAGATACATGTAAGTCGTAGTTGGTGAAATTATAAACATACGATTTTCATTAAATAAGTGTGTAAGTGGGAAAGTATGGGCTATTAAACGCAGCCGTGAAGCATACTATTGTATGTACTGTTACAATCACTTAGTTTTTTGGGTAAAATACATTTTTTTCTTTCTTTCTTTCTGTGGAATGATACGATACACAAACGTATAATTTTGATAGAAAATCTATATTTGTCGCCGCACCCGTATACAGGGTGTGGCGTAAATAGTGGTCCAACGTTAAGGGGTCGACACGCGGTATATTCAGCTGCCATATACCACAAATTGTTTTTTTTTTACCATGGGTCTCAGACTAAAACATTTTTTTTGAAAAATTAACAGCTCACGTAACTAATTTAGCTGTAATTTCAACAAAAACATTATTTTCTTATTTTGTTTTTGGTTTATAACTGCTGAATGAATGTGCTATCTTATGCAAATAACTGTTTTACTGTAAACTTATAGATTAAGTAGTGTATTTTTTTAAATTTAACTCCTTTTCAATTTAAATGGCAATATTTTTATTTCAAATTATGGTATCACTTATTATTATACGATATTAGAATCTGCATTTAATGTACAACTTTTTACAATAATGGGCACCGACAGTGTAGTACATTTCTTTTACACCGTTCGTGCCCAAAGTCTCTTGATTCTCTGAAGATTATAGTTAAAATTTTAAATAAACACGTTTTTCTTTAATATCTATAAGTTTACAGTAAAACAGTTATTTGAATAAGATAGCACATGTATTCAGCAGTTATAAACCATAAACAAAATAGGAAAATAATGTTTTTTGTTGAAATTAGAGCCAGATTAGTACCGCGAGGTGTTAATTTTTCAAAAAAAATTAAAAAAAATGTTTTATTTTGATACCCCTGGTAAAAATAAAAATCAAATTGTGGTATGTGGTAGCTGAATATATCGCATGTCGACTCCTTAACGTTGGACCACTATTTACGCCACATCCTGTATATCAGACAATCACGATACGCACGTAGTGAGTAAAATTGAGAATAGCCATAAACGTTGATTAGACAAGATTCAAATACTTTTCATCATTAAAAAAACCACATAAAAAAGAATTTCACGTAAGGTTCCTACCTTCCTATTGAAGCTCATTTGAAGCTCCTAAGTTTTCAGAATGAGGGTTTTACGGAATAGATCGGCAGAAGTTGTTGGTAACTAATAAAACATCCCTCTTCGAACACTCTCAAAATAAATACTGAATTAGCTAAATAAACATAATAGCAGAGAAAAACAATCCATCAGATGCCCTTACTTTTATTAAAAAATCAGTTTAATGCTAAATCCGAGCGTGTGCCTTGCAGCCCTCCTTCTAGCGACTTTCTTAGCCGAATCTGTACCCCACAGAGTGTGCCCTCAGCGTGTAGCCGCTTAGTTTAGAAATTGTATGCTCATTTAAAACGGCTACATAACCCGGTTAAGCAGACGACAACCTCATATGATGACCTGGGAGATGCCAAACATAAAAAAAAACTTTTTAGTACTTTGACCGTCAACTGACCTTGACTTTGATCCCAGAGAGGAGCAGTAGCTTGATGAGTTCAATGTTCTCGTTCTCAATGGCGGCTATCAATGCTGATCGGTTGAGCGGGTCCACGCAGTTGATGTCCAGGATATCCGGCTGAGGTGTGAATTGTTCTATTAATCTGTGGAAAAGAGAAAATATTGTAGATGAGACTGTGGGCCTCATGGGGCTAACCCGGTGAACCCGGCTGTCATTTGCAGATTTTTGACAGTCTCTACGGGTAGTCAGAAGCCCAAAAGTCGTTGTGGAGGCCAGATAGGCAGTCGCTCCATGTAAAATACTGGTATTCAGCTGCATCCGGTTGAACTGGAAGCTGACCCCAACATATGTAATTGGGAAAAGGCTAGGCAGATTGATTGGTCGTAGATGTGACCGTGTTGATTTTGGATGATATTATTAGACTTCTACTGGTGACCAAATCGCAGTGGGGCAAGGCTTATAACCGAGGCTAGTGAATTCGAACCTGCTTCTTGCGTTTATAGGTGTAACCTAACATAACCAGAAGCACCGTGCGTTGAAATTTTTCGTCGGTAATTTAAAAAAAACAGCTGTTTGCTACAGAAGCGCAATACCTACTCGGTCAAAATGTATGTACCAGTGATTTTTTTTTGAATAACCGACGAAAAATTTTTACACAGGGGGTCAACAATGATGTACTGAATCCATGGTAACAGGATGCTCGTCGATGTCCCTTCTACCCTGTATATGTACGTATTTATTGTATAATTATGTAAATGGTACACCACTGACTACCTGCAGTATTGTCTCTCCTTCTCCCTTTAATGCATTCAAAGGTTGTCTGTAAAAGAGCGCTATCAGCGTTAAGACCGCCCATTGTGTCACCCTATGTAAAATTTCAACATTTATATCTGTAATTTTTATAGTGTACATAATAAAGAGTATTCTACTTTATTCTATTGTATTAATCTTCAAAATTGCAGAAATCGTCCGAAAGCTTCTAGGTCTATTCTCTAAGTAGTTGAATATACTGAAACTGTAGAAGTGCGGCTTTGACTTCAGTAATCCTATTTATTAGAACGGCGCGGCGAGCGTCCTAAATATACTGCAGATTGATACATTTAGTTTTTGAGGTCACTTCGACCGATATGTTATTGTGTAGGAATTTGTATGTGCCTATACTGTTTTAGTTACCTATACCTAGATACCTACATATACAACGTCAAATTAAATTAGCTACATAAACTGTGGAGTTTCGCTAGCTAATTTACTAATAGACGTGATGGGTATTGCTAAAACAAAAAATAATAATTTGATGATACATAAATTGTTTTGGTTGGTTGTGTAGTTAGTTAACGTATGGGTTGAGAAAATCATTTTATTTTTTGTTTAATCGTGTAACCACGTGTAATACGTAACCATTACCTTAAACAGTAAAGTTTACAAAAAAAAAACGATTCTTAAACTAATATTTCAAGTAACAACACTAAAAGCGGTCGTTGACACCCAAAAGAACATTAAATCTTTTTTGTTTTATTTTATCGTGTTTAGATACCGATACCAAGTCTGCGGAGTTTCGCTAGCTAATTTAGTTTGACCCTGAATATATTATATTTCATTTATTCTTCGAAAAGCTTACAGTCTAATATCTGTAAAGGTCAGTTTTGTACAGACACGTCAAGATACTACAATCTGTCAAATTTCTTTAAAAGATTTTCAACTTCATCTTAAAAGTATAAGGTTCAAGGTTGATTGGGAAAATTGGATAGCTTGATAACTTATTTTTTGTGCGATGTTTAAAAAATTTTTTTTCGTATTTCTTAATCTTACTTAATAAGAGAAAATTTTGTTACTACTAGTAAGAAAATTTCCTCTTTTTTGTTTTTATTTTAGTGTTTATCAGTGGAAACTTGTAAATGGCTTGTTAGTAGACGCATACAATGTGTAACATCTGACATCTCACCTTGGTATTATGCAACTGAGCAGCGACAGAAATTAACCTCGAAATTTAAAAAGCTAAATACTGAAATATTTATTAGACTAATTATTCATTACTAGAGGTCGCCCACTGCACTGGTCGAAATTCAATCCCCTCTACTTACAATTTATATAGTACTTACTAATTCCATGCTATTATACCTAAAGTACATACTAATCCCATGCTATTAAAATATTAATACTTACTTAATCCATGCTCAAGCTGTCACTTCCTGTTACACACTTTCGTCCCTTTTCACGAAACGATTCCCACAGATAGCGAGAGGAAATATGTTACAAATCAATAATATAATTAATCGATGGTATTGTGTCACATGGTTGTCCCTCTCCCCATGGGGCTCGTTAAAGGGGCTGCACTAATACATCAAGTTGAAGAACAGTATCCTCATTTGTAGTAATTAAATCACATTTAGTTAAGACGCTGACAACAGCTAAACCACGGTCACTGTCAGACTGCATACAAAAGAAAGAGAAGCGCGTTGACATTTAGTTAAGTACAAATTCGCTGTTAGCAGGTAATTATCATGATCTCAGAGGAATGTAATAAGTTTGATTCCACAATATTCACGTCGGTAGTTCTTTCCACTCAAATTCAAAAGATTAGCCTTTTTTTGATGATTTTGTGATCTCATTTAAGATTTTAAACCAATGCATCTGTTGGTTCTTTCTTTCGTGTTTTTGAATGTAGTTTATATTAATAAACTAGCTATTGCCCGTGACTTTTTCTGCAATCCAGGATTAAAAGTAGCCTATGCCCTTACCCACCCAGGTCATGGTCTACCTGTGTGCCAAA
Source organism: Tiliacea citrago (assembly GCA_963921375.1). Classification (NCBI taxonomy): domain Eukaryota; kingdom Metazoa; phylum Arthropoda; class Insecta; order Lepidoptera; family Noctuidae; genus Tiliacea; species Tiliacea citrago. The sequence continues at coordinate 20,130,484 of OY992783.1, read as the reverse complement.
TTTCATGCAAATCTGTTTAGCCATTTTAGCGCGAAAGCGTAACAAACAAACAAACTCACTTTCGCATTTATAATAAGTACACAATTACAATAAGACTTCTCTATTCTATTATTCTTCTCAATTTTTTTGTTCTTCTTCTTTATTTTTCTTCTCTTCTTTTTTGTATTTTCTTTATTATAATGTGGGTGTACCTACTATTGGTACAACTCAGCCTAACCCTTCGGGGAATACAGGCGTGATGTTATGTCAGTTGTGTGTGTTCTCTGTTCAATTTTAGTTCTAGTTATGAATGAATGATGTTCTTCTTGACAAGCGTGCACTATTTTTAATATCAAGTGGCCAATAATTGTGAGCCTGTAAAACACATCCAAGATCTTAACCAGTCCACCAATCAAACTTACCTCTTAACAGTAACATAATCTCCTCTATCGGCATGAAGAAGGAAAGTCTTCTCCTCCTTGGTGAGTGCCCTCTCGTAGACCTGGCGCAGGTCATTGTGGCTGTTCCGCAGTGCCTCCTGAGAACTGCCCAGCAGCTCCTCTCTGGAACCTCGGTTCATGCCGGTCTGAAAGAAGAGTGAGGGTTAATGGATCTGGTTTTTAGTGACAGAGTCGTGGAGTTGGTTAATAGGTTTTTGGTGACGGAGGCCTTAAGGAGGGTAGGAGCGCACTGCAGTAAAAGAACCTGGGCAGTCCACTTATCTGACCGCTATTATCTTACTGATTTCTCCCACTGCATGAGTTTTTCTATCTCTGTATGGTATCCTATGAAAGTGTCATTCACCCCTGTTCAGGTTGAATGCTTACGCAATCACTCACTAAAGGGGAAATAGTAACACATTCATCTGTATATAAACAACGGTTTCTACCATTTTTCCTAACAATTATTTTTTTAATACCATTATTAAATTGTAGGTACATAGTTGAAAAATCGAGGTTATAACATTAAGGTAAATTGTCAAATGAAAAACATCTTTAAGATGATTTATAATAAGAAATTCGGCTTTAAATAATAAAATCAAAGCACTTAATTTGTAAGTGGCGCTACAAATAAGCATCCACAGGTACATTTTCTGATCCGATTGTTTAGTAAGTGGCGCTACAAATAGCCATCCATACATAGGTATATTTTCTGATCCGCGTGTATGACATTTTAGTAGGGTTATTTACAATAAAAATTTCGGCTTTATATAATAAAACCAAAGCACTTAATTTGTAAATGGCGCTACAATATAGGTATCTACAGGTACATTTTCTGATCCATTTGTCAAAATTTTCATCAGATACTTTTGGAAACAGAGCAGCACGGGACTGCGAAAAGTGTAAGCTTAAGGAAGAAGATGCAAGTAGTGATTTCTATAAAGGAAACGGGAAACATTTATTAGCTAACGTGTATTATAAAGCCTTACAAGTGCTGATATTTATGTAATGTAGGTGTGTTTGATGCACCTTGAGCAAATGGCTCCGCTGCCAACCTTACTGACCAGCAGATCTATTTTGTAAACATCTCACTGCTGCTCACTCAAGCTGTTAATAGTGTCAATCCCTAGCTTCAGATGAAATGACAATTCACTTCAGGTCGCTTCACCTAAGTTTAAATTTTTAAAGACGTCGGTAACCTCGGTATGAGCTATATATTCTCGCTCTACTAGACTCACGGGACGCCCTAGGAAGACATATAGTGATCTAATTGGTGATGTTCTTCAGAAAGGTCAGGTGCGTACTCGCAACTGGCGTGCGGGTATGACCAGACGTGAACGTAAACGAAGCAAAAGGAGTATGTAAGGAGCGTAGCCTGCAGGTGGCGTTCTATAGTTTCTGTCTACCCCCATGGGATGAAGGCGTGAGTATATGTATGTAACTGACGCAAGAAAAATACCTAGTTCTAGCGACATTGTTTACAGTTTTACTCATAAATTGTTTATGTGGGAGTCAGTACATATAGTACTCGTATCAGAGATTGATATATAATACTTAATGTAGAACGAGGGGGAAGTTTAGATAGAAAACTTCTAGATGGTTAGGAATTCAAGAATGTTTATTTATGTTAGTTTTCCGTTTACATTAAATGCTTGCAAACAATGATTACACAACTAACTATACAATATTAGTTTTAGTATATGCGAAACCCAAAACGTGTCTAGTATTTTTATGTAAAGAATCTATGTACGAAATTTCAAAACTGTAACATGTAAAATCACAAAGTTATAAGGCTGTTATGTTACCGGGTTGTCCGTACAATACATGCTAACGACGCCTCCGCGCCTCCAGGGTCGTCTTGCGCTCATTGATAATAACTTGGCAGTAGGTACCTAACCGTACTGCGATTGTATTGTAAGTAATTAAATGGTGATAACATTTTCCATCACACTTAAATATTTTTGGGACAAAATATAACATGGTGTAAAAATTATTGAAATCGATTCAGTTCCTTATTCTGAACAAACTATATTCAGGTTTCGCATATACTAAAAATAATGTTGTATAAACTTGATACTAAATTAAATGACTAAAAATACAAATAAAGTAAGAGGAGTACGTCTCTGTCAAGTAATAACAGCCGCACGAGTCGATCCATCAGGTTAAGCTAAACTTGGGATTGGCCCGTCGATGGGTGATCATCTTTACATACCGAGACTGCTCCGTGGCTCAGAAAGTTTGTTAAGCCGTTGTCTCCGGCTGTTATTCGTGGATCTTTAACAGTCGTTACGGGTCGTCAGAAGCCCGAAAGTCTGCCAACCAGTTTACCAAGGGGTATCGTATTACCTAGTTATTGAGAAAAAACTCAAGCTGTTAAAACTCAATAACTAGGTTCAGAAGCCGAAAGTCTGACAGCCAGTCTTAACAAGGGGTATTGTGTTAATCAGTAACTGGGTTGTGGGGGTCAGATAGGCAGTCGTTCCATATAAAATACTTGTATTCAGCTGCATTCGGTTACACAGGAAGCCGACCCCAACATAGTTGGAAACAAGGCTAGCAGCGGCGAGGTGTCAATTTTTGTTAGAGAGAAGCCGAAGCAAAGCCGGTTTTAACTTACTTATCAAAAAGCAAAAAATAACAAACCTAAAAATAAAAATCTTTCCTTTACTGAATTAAAAACCATCTATCGTCCAGTATCAGAACCAAAAAGACGCTATCACTACAAAAAAAAAACGTGTTTTACAGAAATAAACTCAAGTACATTTGATACTATCATTCTAAAGAGCCGTAGAGTTGCTGATGCGAAGCTCCGAAGGGAAGCCGACAGGAATCGTGTTGTATAGTGCTTTCGCCACTGAAGGCTAGGCAGATTTTTTGACAAATAAATACAAAAGGACATTTAGGCGTCGAAGTACTCGTCTGCATCGCTGTCATCCGGAAATGTACCCAGAATACTAGCAGCATTTCCACGTTGAATGGCAATTCAAATTCTCAGGAATCTTTATATTAATACGTGAAGCGAAAACTTTGTACCCCTTTTAACGAAAATTACGCGGACTGAGGAATATGAAATGTAGCTTTAGCACAGTTAAAGTTTATATGAGGAGGAGTGCACAAAGCTAATATTTTTATATAATAAGCATTAGAAACAAATTAAATTTATAAAAAAAAAACATTTCACACACTACCATTCGTTTGACACACACACATAGTACCGGGCTATTCTAAGGTACCAGGGCCTCATGACTTGAAGATAGATAGGTGACAGAAGTGACAGCTTGAGTCTTGAGTGAGTGAACCAGTGGGCGACCACTATTATCTGCCTAGCCGTTTCCCTAATATTATATTTTGGGTTCGGTTTCCAGTCTTAACGGATGCAGTTGAATACCAGTATTTTACATGGAGGGACTGCCTATCTGACCAATGGGCCATCACTGGTTGAACACAAAATATGTGTGGCCGAGGATTTTGCTCGGTAGCGTTAGTAGTGGACGCTGAGGTACATACAGTCGCGTCAATTCGACAGTTTCCAGTGTACACCAGATTCTTTGATTCGTAAGTTTAGTACAGTCAACGAAAAATACATGTTTACGTTTTAAGTAAAAAAAAGTCGTTCATGTGAGAATACCTAACCCAAATAACAGCAAACAACAACAACACAACAACATCATTTTATTTATTTATTTAAAGACATTTTTCAGTTCGGGCTCGGGGTCTGGTTTTGGGCCCGGTTAAAGGCTTGCCTCCTATTACAGTGCACGTAAACACATCTGGTGAAATATGGGTGTACTCTAAGTGCATCTCTGCTTAGCCCTTTGAGGAAGCAGGCGTGATGTTATGTTACATAATATGTACATAATTAAATTAGCATTTTTCTACCGACTGTACTTTGACTGACGAATTGAATAAAACTGACGAATCAACGAATCTGGTCAACACTGGAAACTGTCGAATTGACGCGGCTGTCTAATAACGCAAAACTGACCAATCAGCGAAACTGACTAATCAACGAAACGGGCGAATTAAATAAACTGACGAGTGAGGGAAACTGACCAGATCTGATACGCGGACTCATAATTTTCTTTGTTGTATAAGGGGATGATGACGATGTCACGATTGAACCTAATAAAGCCGATACCCCATTTACTCGAGTGAATGGCTGAGATGAGTGAACGTTTATTTTTGTTTCACACCACATTCACATGACACCGAATTGTATACGAATGAACGTTCATCTGCTTCTTTCATTTCATTTTTAGATGAATTCTATTTGAGTGTGAGAGTTGGCACATTGCTCGCAGAACTGATGGCCGATGGAGCCGAAAGGTTCTGGAGTGGCGACCGCGTACCGGAAGACGTAGCGTTGGAAGGCCTCCTACTAGGTGGACCGATGACCTTGTGAAGGCTGCAGGTATCCGCTGGATGCGGGAAGCACAGAACCGGTCGAAGTGGCGGTGCTTGGAGGAGGCCTATGTCCAGCAGTGGACGTCTTTCGGCTGAAATGATGTCGATGATGATGTGAGAGTTGAGTGAAAGTTGCCGAGTACCGAAATCCAACGTCGTTGAATCAGTTCACCAATGAATTCTTCTTTTAAGTGTATGCTTTATGTATGTATATATTTATTGTATAATATGTAAATGGTACACCACTGACTACCTGCAGTATTTTCTCTTCTTTTCCCTTTAATCCATCCTAAGGTTGTCTGTAAAAGATCGCTTTTCGCGAAAAGCCCGCCCATTGTGTCACCCTATGTAAAATTTCAACGTTTATATCTGTAATTTTGATGGTGTACATAATAAAGAGTATTCTATTCTTCTTTGATTTTTGATTTATTATGTGTTCAGACGTTTCACGAGGAGTGAATGATGCCTAATGAAAGGCAAAAATGAACAAAAAGTAAAGCGTCTGATATCGAGTCTGTTTGATGAGTCGATTGGTTCACTAAGAGGTTAATTTTGCGCAACAACTAGTATTTTAAATACTTATTAAAGAGATCTAATACCTAAATAATAACTAACTAAATACATACAGGTAGATGAAACGATCCCATTTAACAGCCAACAGATCATAATTCTGTTAGCAGCAGCTGTTTTATCCATACCAAATAGTGGTTTCGGGAACGTTTACTTAAACTATTTTATGTCTTCCGTTATTTAGTTCAAAATAACTAATTAATGGGTTATTAGAAGATAGGAACGAGTAAGATCTTAGAGTTTTAGGTTCTGACCGAATGGTGACCAAGGTCAGAAGGTCAATTCTCGTATTTAAACAGTTCTATGAATGTCAAAAAGTTATTTTTTTTAAGAAGTATTTTGCCAGATTGAATCAGATTAGATATCCTATTTCATCCCGTGGGTGTCATAAAAGGCGACTAAGAGACTTAATAGAGAATGGGCAGCAGCGTTCCTTATGTATTTTAACACCATACTGCGATCACCAACCCGCCTGCCAAGCGTGGCGATTATGGCAACTCCCCCCCTATTGGGGGAGGCATATGTCCAGCAGTGGATGTCTTTCGGCTGGAATGATGATGAGAATGATATTTGCCCCCCTTTGGTCAAGGAAACCAATGAAGTCCAAAAGCGACTTGGGCTAACTACTTCGGCAAATTGGCAGGAATCACATAAACAAGAGGTGCATAAAACCGTGGAGACTAGTAGAAATGAAAGGTTTATATTCAACAGACAGCAGTGAATGATTCCGGGCTGGGATGATGATAAAGACGATCTCCGGGGATAAGTGTAAGGTCCTAAATGGCGCTTCCAGATGCGTACGTCAGGGGGAGGGGAATTCACGCCACCAGTCGGCCCCTCTCGACAATGAATACAAAATATATGATGACGTTCATCATTCGCTTCATTCGTTCGTAAAACATTCAGTCACAAACTCACGACTAAAAAAATTTAGGCGTTTTGACACTTTTGACAGGTGCCCGGACCTGACGACTCAGTGCTGCCACCTAGTGAACGTCGTTTCAGAAAACCGTCATTACTGAGTGGGGTAAAGTTCTAAAAAATGTTTATTCTGCAAAAACAAAACGCAAGTTAAAAAAAAATTATACAAATTGCTCACATACAATGTAGCCAAAAGCCTCGTATTCAAACAATAAAAGTTCTATAGAGATAATACTTAAGTTATGCTTAAGTTTTTTAAAGTGTGAATTTATGCACGATAAAATGGCAGTTGGGTGCACTATAGGTAAACCTCTGCGCAACCCAATTAGGCTCGCTCGATCACTCTGCCTAGCTTTTTCCCAACTTTGTTTGGGTCGGCTTCCAGTCTAACCGGATGCAGCTGAATACCAGTATTTTACATGGAGTGACTGCCTATCTGACCTCGACAACCCAGTTACTAGATGACACGATACCCGTTGGTAAGATTAGTTAGACTTTTGGGCTTCTGATTACCCGTAATGACTGTTAAAGATCCACCAAAGTCACATCATTTATTTCAAATAGGCACGGCACACACAAGGCACTTATGAACGAAAAAAAATACGGAAAAATAGAAGTAGTTGCCTCCAAAAGATAGATACGTATGGAGAAGAATGGGCAAGAAACTCCACCATTACTCTTTAAAAAAATTTAAGATGTTTTTGTGTACATTAATCATTTTCATATGTAAACACCACCATAAGTAAAAATAATTAAAAATGAAGAAATTACTGTTAAATTAATATGATAGATACATGGTGCTCACATAATTAGAAACATTGTAAAAGTAGACGATTTTCACATAATATTAACAAGGAATAAGTCAGTGTGTGAGCTAATGTATAGTCACAAAATGTAAAATGAAAAGATCAATCACAGAATATAAAATCACCCACGATGGGTTCCTAAGATACACAGTCCTTAAAGTCGTTCTAGGAAACTATTTTTGATACAGACATTAAAACACATATCTACGCGTATTTTCCACACTAGAATACGTAGCCGTGGAGCCGTGAAAATAGATTATTAGTTGCTTGAATGTTTGACATTGAAGTGCCAACCTACTTATGAGCACAGTGTCAAGTTCTCAGTGTCAGTGTTAATCTGTATTGTTTTATGTTTTATTTGAATCATCGTATCTTTTTTTATTGAAAAATTGATTTATTTGTCACAGAAACGCGTGCTTAACGTGTTTCTTTCTTTTCTTATTTTTTATTTTTAAATACGTTGCCCCAGACTAGGAATTTCTCCTGTATCGTGGATTTTTTTCTTTCTTTCTTGTTAGACGCTATTCTATTTTGGTCTGGTGGAAAGATATATCAACATTCAATAGCGTTATCTATCTATCTATACATAAAAATAAATAAAATGTATGTCTCTGTTTCTAATGTCAAAATAACAGCTAAATACTAAATGTGTACCTATAGGAAAGTATAACAAATTTTTTTTTTTTTAATTTTGTCTTCTGTCTGTTTGTTCCAGCTGATCTCCGAAACAGGTGGACCGAATTTGACGGGACTATCGTTGGCGGATAGCTGATGTTATAACGAGTATATATTAGGCCACTTTTATTTTAGAAAATGCCACGCGGGTGAAGCCTGGGGCAGAAGCTAATATACTATATAAATAAAAACCGGGAACGTTCCGTACCATCATATAAAAAAACGGGAAAAAATCACGTCGGTTGTATGGGAGCCCCCTTAAATATTTGTTTTATTTTAATTTAATTATTTATTTTCAAAGTGAATATGTAACTAAATATTCTGTGAATGTTTAAAGCGTCTACCTGTTGCCGTTATCAATATCGAGCAAAAACGAGCAAAAAAAAAACACGTTTGTTGTATAGGACCCCCTTAAATATTTATTTTATTCTGTTTTTTTGTATTTGTTGTTATAGCGGAAACAGAAATACATCATCTGTGAAAATTTCAACTGTCTAACTATTACGGTTCATGAGACACAGCCTGGTGACAGACGGACAGGCAGACAGACAGACAGACAGATGGCGGAGCCTTAGTAGACGCAGGGTTCCCGTTTTACCCTTTACCACGGGAACCCTGCGTCATGTCGCTGCAACACAGCGTTTCATTTTTATTATGGTTCCATAACCATAATAAAAATGAAACGCTGTGCGTTGGTAAGCGCTTGAGATGGCTGGACCGATTTGGCTATTTTTTGTTTTAAATCTTCATAATAGTCTGAATTAGATTTTTATGGAAAGAAAACTTGGAAAAGTTTCCTGGAAATTTTTCGAATTCGGGAAAACTGAACTTGTTTTTATAATGATTGAAATTTGTATAGGACAACGACTGTCGGTCAGCTAGTTTCATTTTATTGTATTACTGCAGAAAACTTACAGCTAGGATATATATAGAAAAAACATTTGTGAATGAAGGCTAATTACAAGTTGTTTACTAAAATATTAGAGTAGAACAAGAGACAGTAGACGGGCAAAAGAAAGTAATCTTGAAAAGAAAGAATAATGTTTATTTGGGCCACAGCTCGTGGTAGGTACGCAAAATACAAGGAACAAAATAAAAAATCTAAATAATGTTCTATAACAATACGTGGTACCTACTGCTACTAGGGTACATTAAAATAGCCTTGGATTGACAATAATCAAATGCCAGGGAAGTCAGCCGACATAAACTCCTACTCCCCCAGATGATGGTGACACAAACAAAAAATAAGCTCACCATCATCATCAAATTTTAAATTACATGTTTTATAAAATAAAAAATTACAATATATTTAACAACTAATAAATCAAATAAAAATGCCTTCTTCCTCTCTCCTACTGTTGCTGTGACCGACAGGGTCCACAATGATCATAATTTGTAAAACCTACCGCCTAAATTCACATGTGGAAGCAATAAATACATATATTGACTACAAGATTTCCGCACGGTAATAATAATGCATCTTTTTGCCAAATGCCACGGAAAAGCATAGAGATCTTGTGACTTGAAAATAAGACAAACAAACAAGTAGACACAAAAACAGATCAGATCAGCAAACAATAATCACAATATAACATAAGGAATTTAAAGAAAGAAAGAAAGAAAAAGCATTTATTGGGACTCGCACAGATCACAAATTAAACTAAACAAATACACTCATAGAAACATAAAGAACAAAAATAAAACAAAGTAAAAAATAAAAATAAAAACAGAAAGTCTGTACGAGGCAAAAGGCCCCTATCTCAGCATGATGCTGCGGCACTTAAAAATAAGTGTCGCTGCGCTGGTATTCTCATATGGCATAATTTAGGGTATAACTTACTAAAAAGCGTGTTATACGAGATACATACTCTACAGCGCGTACACGTCCACTCCTGAACACGTACTTCCATTATCAATCACTTTATGTAGACAACCAATGTAAACATCACTAAGCTCAGCTCAGACTGATGATAACGATGATACGGAAAGTTTGTATATAAAAACTGATGAAACATGAACTGATGAAAAATAAACAAAATCACTTTGTAAACAGACTTTGAACAGCCAATGAGGACGTCACTACTTTCAGCTCAAACTCGTGATGATCAAAATAATTTGTCAAGAAAAACTGATGAGCAGAAATAGCTCAGCTTACACGATAGTTAACTGAACTAACTTGTTCGGAAGTTCAAAGCTCACTAAAAGGTATAGGTAACTTGAACTCACTAAGTTAGTAGCCAAGGTCAACAAGTAGATGGACAGACCACAATGATATACAAATATTGTATAAACAAGTGTATTTTGGGTGTGTTTCTAGTCGATATATTTCGTTAAGTGACGTATTTACCCGATTGTGGAGCCTAAAGGAGCGGAATGGATTGTTTAGTTTGATATAATTAGGAGGGGCTCGTGGCTAAATGCACGCTAGCTGCACAGGTCGACCAAAGGTTAAGCTACGCTTGGCGTGGTCGGTTCGTGGATGGGTGACCATCCATTACATATCGAGACCCCTCCGTGCCTCAGAAAGCACGTTAAACCGTTGGTCCCGGCTGTCATTCTTAGATCTTTGGCAGTCATTACGGGTGGTCAGAAGCCCAAAAGTCTGACAACCAGTCTTACCAAGGGGTATTGTGTTACCCAGTAACTGGGTTGTGGTGCTCAGATAGGCTGTCGCTCCATGTAAAATACTGGTATTAAGCTGCATCCGGTTAGACTGGAAGCCAACCCTAACATAGTTGGGAAAATACTAGGTAGATTGTTTTTTTTTAATTTGATTAGTATTCAAAGATAGTTTTATGAACTTTGAAGGCAGGATTTTGGGATCTGAGTTTTGCAGTTTTGTCCTTCAAGTATTGCAGAGAATTAGGAGTTGGTTTTGTATTTCAGTTCCTTCTTAGCATAACTGAAATGCTGAAACCAGGAATAAACTAACTTCAGGAATCACTCTAAATAACCTATGTTAATATAAAAAACTTTTTACAAAAAAAAAACAACAGACTTCCAAAAAAAACACTACAAAGTGAAAAATTACTTTAATTTCGGAATTTTTCACTTTGTAGTGTTTTTGTTGGAAGTCGGTTGTTTTTTTTTTGTAAAAAGTTTTTTATTTTTCACTTTTTAGTGGGTCAGTTTGTAATTAATGTAATATACAATAGCCTAATGTCAAATGCTCATCACCTTTTACAAAATATTGCTTTTCCCGATGCAGGGGCGTTAATTATTGAGGAGTTCTCCTAGTAAGAACCAGGAGAACTAATGGTGACTTGACCATATGCATTTTGACGAGCATAAATTGCTTAGCAACCATATTAAAGTGCCTAATCGAATCGCAACGGTGAAATACTTATTATTAAGTAGTTTCGGTGGCCATCTGTGGTCTTCATCATCAGTTCCACTTCAGCAAATGGTGCTTTTCGAGTGCAAATGCACGAGTTACTATCAAAAATACTCAAATCGCTAGAGGTATGCCTATAAAATTTGAGGATTTCCCTCGATTTCCACGGGATCCCCTCATCGTGGCAATGGGACCACTTTGGGACCCTTCCAAACAAAAAAGGAATTTTCAAAATCCGTTTACAATTGACGGAGTAATCGGTGAACATACATAAAAAAAAAAACATACAGCCGAACATATAACCTCCTCCTTTTTGGAAGTCGGTTAAAAAATGAAATGCTGCTCATTGATATGCACATCACTTGAGAACTGCTGGGCAGATTTGGCAATTTGTTTGGTTTTGAAATGTTACAAACTGTAAAAGTTTCCTGCAAAATCTTCACATTCGACAATAACTGAACTTCCTTTTTTCTATGGGATTAATTCATCAATTATTATTAATTATTTATTGTTATTATAATTTTTACGTCTCTTGTCATTTCTCAGGACCCTGGTGTCCCGGACCTTTGGAAGGTGTCGCCAAATCGCAGAGGTCCGTTAAGACGCTTTTAATGCAATGAGACACCAACCGAAGATTATCCCTGTACGCACTATGCAAGTGCACCCAAGGACGACCCTCGGTTGGTGTTGGACTATTACAGGATATAATGGAAATTAAGATGTATGTGTTTGGGTGGCTTAAGTGGACTGGTTACCTTGAACTAGGGAAAGACTATGTCCCCTGCCTGATCAATGTATTATTATACATTCGAAAAAAAAAAATATTATTAATTATTGGACAGCACAGCTTCTGTTGGGTTTGTTCGTAATTTCATATTTTGGTATCGGTGAATTTGATGTTGACGTCTTGTTGGTTTTAAATATTTCAAACCATAGACATATTTTATTGGATTGAAAACCGACTTCCATAAAAACACTACAAAGTTAACAATAAATGATATTATTAATTATACTTATTATTAAATAATTCCGGTGGCCATCTGTGGCCTTCATCATCAGTTCCACTTCACCAAGTGGTGCTTTCCGAGAGCAAATGCACGAGTTACTATAAAAAATACCCAAATCTCTATAGGTGTGCCTATGACATTTAAGGATTTCCCTCGATTTCCATGGGATCATCAGATTCTGACTTGGTGACAATGGGACCACCTCGGGAGGATACCCTTTGAAACAAAAAAATAATTTTCAAAATCGGTCCACAGACGAAAAAACATAAAATAAACAGACAAACATTCAACCTTCCACTTTTTGGAAGTTGGTTAAAAATTAAAAACTGGCCAAGTGCGTGTCGGACCACGCACAATGAAGGGTTCCGTAGTTAGGATGAATTTATCCCTAAAACAAACTTAACATTGTAGTTGAAAAACATGTTCTCCCATACATCGATATAAGCAACGGTCAATTTTCCAACTGAAAATTTAAGTTTGTAATCGCAAAAAAAGTTTATTTTATGTGATTAAACTACAAATTTACAATTTTCGGACTTTTTCCTTTACTTGTGCTGTGAGACCTTGCTTGTGCCCAAATTTCATGATTCTAGGTCAACGGGAAGTACCTTATAGGTTTTGATTTATGTGCGAGATATTCGCAATTTTTAGGGTTCCGTACTTCAAAAGGAAAAAACGGAACGCTTATAGGATCACTTCGTTGTCCGTCTGTCTGTCTGTCTGTCTGTCGGTCTGTCTGTCAGTCTGTCAAGACCATTTTTCTCAGGAACGCGTAGAGGTATCAAGTTGAAATTAATATCAAATACGTAAGTCTATGGTCCCTTGAAGCTCTAAAAAAATCAAGCTTCCAAGTCAACGCAATAAAAAAATACGGCGATACAAGCGACATTATTGCGACATATTTCGATACTCGCAAGTAAATCAAAACCTATAGGGTACTTCCCGTTGACCTAGAATCATGCAATTTGGCAAGAAGCAAGGTCTTACAGCACAAGTATAGGAAAAAGTCCTAAAATTGTAAATTTGTAGTTTTATCACATAAAAAAATTGCGAATATCTCGCACATAAATCAAAACCGATAGGGTACATCCCGTTGACCTAGAATCATGAAATTTAGGCAGAAGCAAGGTCTCACAGCACAAGTAAAGGAAAAGTTCAAAAAATGTTAATCTGTAGTTTTATCACATAAAAAAAAACATTTTTTGCGATTATAAACTTAAATTTTCAGTTGGAAAATTGACCGTGGCGTATAACGATGTATAGGAGAACATGTTTTTCAACTACAATGTTAAGTTTGTTTTAGAGATAAATTCATCGTTACTACGGAACCCTTCATTGTGCGTGGTCTGACACGCACTTGGCCGGTTTTTTTTTATGTGATTAAACTACAAATTAACAATTTTCGGAATTTTTCCTTTACTTGTGCTGTAAGACCTTGCTTGTTGCCAAATTTCATGATTCTAGGTCAACGGGAAGTACCCTATAGGTTTTGATTTATGTGCGAGATATTCGCAATTTTTTTTAATGTGATAAAACTACAAATTTACAATTTTCGGACTTTTTCCTTTACTTATGCTGTAAGACCTTGCTTCTCGCCAAATTTCATGATTCTAGGTCAACGGGAAGTACCCTATAGGTTTTGATTTATTTGCGAGTATGGAAATATGTCGCAATAATGTCGCTTATATCGCCGTATTTTTTTATTGCGTTGACTTGGAAGCTTGATTTTTTTAGAGCTTTAAGGGACTATAGACTTACATTTTTTATATTAATTTCAATTTGATACCCCTACGTGTTCCTGAGAAAAATGGTCTTGACAGACTGACAGACAGACAGACAGACGGACAACGAAGTGATCCTATAAGGGTTCCGTATTTTCCTTTGAGGTACGGAACCCTAAAAACTAAGAAAAAACATTATTATCAACGCCATTTCAAACACAATAATACAATTTAAACAAAGGGTAGTATTTAAACGAGTGACTGCAAATTAAAGTTTTAAGTGACAAAAATAATGAATTTACGTTATAGTATTACTAAGTGAGCGACTGACTGCGAGTGACGAGAAATCAACAGTACAGCGACTTACAAACATTAATTTGAGTTACTTAAAATACAAAATGAGAAGCTTTTATTTATATTTATAACGTTCAGTTGACCTAATTTTCATACTCACAACCTCATCTAACCCTAATGATTCACTAAGAATAGAGGGAAATCTGGCGCTCGGCGGCCGCTGCTGCGGCACGCTCGCTTCGCTCGCTCGCCTTCGCGCGTTAATGGTCACTGTTCTAACCTAACCTAACCCAAATGATTCAATATCAGCACCCTCTCTGTATTTCTAGTCGCTCACTTAGTCATTTAGTCGAACGGCTAGAGTTTTAATATCTGAAATGGATTAATCACAACCCACATTTAGTTAAAGTTAAGTTATTAAAACAGTATCTCATCATCAGTCGCTAAGTTTTTTTTTGTCGTTCGTTTTATAATTTTCCTTAAACAAATCATAGATACCCAAACACATAGATATTTATATTTCTTTGTACACACGGCTACATATCACGCTATACATTTCCAGTATACGCTGACCTCTCATTGTACCGAAACCCTATACAATACGAGATCAGCTTATACTGGGAATGTAAAGCTTGATATGTAGCCGTGTGTACCCAAACGTTTCGTAGAACTGATGATGCTTTCAGTTTTTAATAGGTATTGGCAATAACGTGCCAAACTGTCGACGAATATGAGAAATCAATTACATGGGGAAAAACGTTTTAGAGATGTTATGGAGTTTCGTTAATGAGACTAAGTTTTGGATACATATGCGATATTAAATGGCTGTTCGCTGTAAGCTTCCGTACCTCAAAAGAAAAAAATGGAACCCTTATAGGATCACTCGTCTGTCTGTCTGTCCGTCTGTTACAGCCGATTTGGTTCAAATCTACTGGATCGATTAAGTTGAAATTTGGTACACATATGAATTTTGTGACACAAACACGGATGTGTTACGTAATTCTTCAACTAAATGAGAAGAAATTTAAAACATGCATTAAACGCACACTATGTAGACAAGCATATTATAAGTTGGATGATTATATCGTAGATAAAGATGCTTGGCTTAATGCTGGTCCTGCTCCACAACAACTTGGGCTCACTTGTTAGAATTTTAATATTTGGAAGTGATGCTTCCCCCCTTTTTTATTTTTTGTTTTGACATAACATTCGTAACTATCGTTTATTTTTATGTACTTAGTCAAGTTTTAGTTGTTGAATACTTCAATAGGTAACAACGATTTTCCTTTTGCTAGTAAAATTTTATGGCATGTATTTAATGCGGCAACTAAGTAAAATGAATATAGGTTTAAAAAAAAAATAGAGTGGGTACCATATATAATGGGTTGGCAGCTAATAAGGAGTATCGTAATAAGTAATAGGTAGCATATTAATATATCAGTAATAAGCTCCGTTTTAATTTAAACTGGCATCGAATTTTTGTTTTGGTAACTGAATTTACCAACAATAGAGGGGATCTGGCGCTCGGCGGCCGCTGCCGCGGCACGCTCGCTTCGCTCGCTCGCCTTCGCTTGTTATTGGTTACTGTTCTAACCTAACCTAACCCAAATGATTCAATAACAGTAGATGACTTTGCAGCGATTAAGAAATAATATTTAATCGCTGCCATGTTATTTTTTTTGCAGCAAATAATTAGTCGCCCTTTAAGTTATTAGTCGCCTGGAAAATTATTATCCAAATTTTATTAATCATTGAAATACATTGCAAGCTATAGTTTTGTATAATTTAAAAGCATTTTTTCATTTTTGTAAATGTGAGTACCATGGAGCCGTTTATTATGTTATGATGTATGTTGAATTAAAAAAGCCTGGCAGTTGAGAGTATGTCATGCTCACTTAAATGTCTCGCTGATGGTGGCGCGTGTGTTGGATCATTCGGTTCCCTACAAAGTGGTTGAGCTGGATGGTGCTGATCCACGCGTCATGTTCGTGAACGGGCGCTGTCAGTTGAGGCTGGTCATCTCTTAACTGCCAGTGCTTATTTTGTAATTAACTTAGTTTGTACTTATTTTTGTTTTTTACATTGTTGTCACATATAGAAGCGACAAGAATAATGTACTCAGGATTTTGTAATATCTTGATTTAAAAGAGTGTCCTTGGAGTTTCTTGCCTGTCCTTCTCCATAGAGATCTACGTTTTGGAATGGGCAAATAGCTTCCACTTTCTGACTAACTGACCGACTCTTTGACAATTCAAAAGTGCCTGTAAATGGTTTATTTGAAATAAATGCTTTGAGTTTGAGTTTGAGTTTAACAAATGAATTTTAAATATGAAAAAAAAATCAGCTGTTCCCTAAATTTATGTTTTCATAACTCGTCAAAATGTAGGTAACAGCTGATTTTTTCCTCGCGACTTCAGGTTTGGTCCCATAGTAAAAGCTGTTCATAATGATGAATACAATAACCCCTTAAGAACAAACCTAATCCTTAGTAGTTATTTTTTTATTTTCTAATTTAATACCATAATTATGCATGATTTTCACATATTTTTAGTAAATTTTAACTTGTAAACCTCAGCTAGATTTGCACACCATATTTGTACGCCTCCTGGCATAACATAGCGCTCTGTTCATCACACATAATATCTGTATTTCTTTTACTTATGTTAATAAATAAATTAGAGTATGGTTTACTAAACACATATAATTTGAATAGATAAATTTACATAGACTCCTCACTACAACGAGGTACATCTACCTACCTAAACATAATTTTATACACAACTGTCTGTGCCTTAAGTGCTTTGATGATAATTAAAAAGGAAATGCACCTACCGCTGTCAAGTCTAAGACTGATGGGCGCAGTCTTAATGGAGTCGTTACCTTGTGAGTTATTAATTAGTGTTTTGTATTAGTAACTATGATTAATTATTTTTATTTAAATTAAGAGGTCGCGAACTGAGCTGCTTACCATCAAGATCTACTCCGAAGCGGTAATCCGAAGAATCAGCGGATTGTTTTTGACTTTAGCTTATCTCTTTGACTGTCGTGACTTTTTTCTTTCGCCGTAGTCAGCCATAGTTAGCCGTAGTCAAGAAACGGCCGAACATTCGGCCGATACTGTGGATTTATGTTCGGAGTAGACCCCCTGGGTTCAATTCACATCCCATGTCGGGCATGTGCCGAATTTATAATATTATTGGCTATGACCCGCGGTTTCATCCGTATAAGTCTCGATCCCGTGAGAATATCCGGATAAACAATTTTTAATGTCCTAACCCAGGTCATGGTTTACCCATGTTACACGTTTTTCTGTGACAGATAAAATTATTTTTCTTTCTTTCTTTTCTTTTTCTTTTCCATGTGCCATTTGTAGAGATTAACTGCAATAATATGGCCCGCCCCTCCAAAATTCAAAATGTTTGAAAGTATTTGTACGCATGTGTGCGTAATGAGACGGCCGTCAAACAAAAACAAATCACGGATTTGTTGGTCGACTAGTGGCATCATTAATCGCTCATTATTATTAGTATGGCGCTGCACTGACGTACTCTATGAAGACACGTGCGTTGTCTTGCGCGATCGGCTAGTTAAGATTAGTTGGCCAACAAATCTGGTAAGTAATAAGTGAGACATTACGAGTACTTATAAGCAACTACATACAAACTCTTTCGTCGTAAGGATGTGACTACACACATTGAAACAGTAATTTGGAGGGGCGAGCCATGTTATCGTAGTTTAGCTCTATCCATAATATATGCAAAGTCAGCAACTAGTACCGCTTTTCGCTTCAGTAGCCATTATTGGAACTATTAATTTCCGCCATCTTTGTATGTCTTATACTATTTACTACATATCTTTGGTTTACTGTCACAGGGTCTTTATAAACGGAGCCACCTGCTCTTTAAACAAAGTTTTTCTGGCGAAACCCAATAATCCTTTTTTCCTTAAACCTTTTTTCTTAATTTGACCACGATCTATCTTTTGAGCGTGTTTGCACGAATATAAGCGAAGTCTAAGTGCGACACCCAGATTACATGGAGTGCTGCCATTCTTCTTTCATCCAAATCTGTTCAGCCGTTTCAGCGTCACAAACAGACAAACAAACTCACTTTTTCATTAATAATATTAGTTAGGATTATCATCACCTGTCTAGCCCTTTCCCAACTATGTTGGGGTCGGCTGCCAGTCTAACCGGATGCGGCTGAACGCCAGTATTTTACATGGAGTCTCATGGTGATTGCCTATCTGATCTGCATTATGGTACCTATCTTAAGAAATATAACGCCATACGAGTAACAATACATTGGAACATAATAAATCTATTGCCCCCGATTTTACCGAATAACGATGTTGATAGCCGAGCCCCATAAATTCACGCCATTGCCTTGTCCCATGAGGGTTGACAGAAGCCTATTGTCACGAACTGGTATAAATACTTGTGTTAAGTACGATTAGTACATTGTTAATTAGTATGGATTGTCTCGTTGGTGTAGAGGTATAAACGACTTCTGAGTGTGGAGTCACGATTCGATCTAGGAAGTGGTGAAGGGTGGGCGTTTTTGGGGGACTGTCTTATGTAATTTTTGACGTTCGAAAAGTGCTTATTCTCAGCCTAGTTTGAATAAATGACTTTTGATTTTGTTTTTTTTTGATTTTGATCTACAAACTCAAACTCAAAGTAAATGCTTTGAGTTTGAGTTTCAAATAAACCAATTACAGGTACTTTTGAATTGTCAAGGGGTCGGTCAGTCATAAAGATGAAGCTAGTTGCACATTCCAAAGCTTAGTAGGTAGGTACCTAAACCTATGGAGAAGAACTCACTCTTTTAAATTGACATATGGTTACAAAATATTGGTTCCATCATTCGTGTTGAAATTATACACGTGAGAACGATGCAAAACGTCAAAAGCGTCCGTAAAAAAACAATTCAATAATTAAATTAAAATAAGCCAAGGCCACTAAGAGATGACCAGTCCCTACTGATGGCGCCCGTTCACGAACATGACGCATGGATTAGCACCATTAGCTCAACCATTTTGAAGGGAGCTAAATGATCCAACACACCCGCCACCATCATTACAGGTTGGGCAGTGTTATTAGGAGCCTCATAACACTGCCCAACCATCCATACTTCCTTAACATTCCATACTTGTGTGGTGCTTGCATAATGAAGCGGGTTCCCGGTTAGAGATGGGTAGCACACTCTTTTAAAATGAGGATCGTGTGAGGCACTCTTTTAACAAAGTAAATGAGGCGAGGCTGCGGTGGCCTGTGACCACATACGTGCTGTGAGTGTGTCAGTAAGTAGCGTGAAGGCTCGTACAGATAGGTACAATATCGCGGGCGTGACAAGAGTCGCGCTGCCTGCCGCGCCCGCGATATCGCTCCAGTGTGTACGAGCCTTGACTCGTCGACTCGCCGCGCGAGTGTGTAGTGACGACAACACGACACGGCCTATACATGCAGAACAGTTGGCACACGCGGTGACTTATTTGTTAAGCACGTCACACAGCTCGCATGAGTGATGATGAGGGAAAGAGAAATGAGGATGGTCACAAATGTTCTGTTTAGCTAATCTGTGCCCTGTGGTTTGGCACATCAAAATAAAAAGACTGGCTGTTTTTATCCTAGTGAAAACTACAGCTGTGCTAGCACATGTGCTGAGTTACCCAACACTATTCCCGGTATAGATAAGTCGGTACCGATCGGTGCGGGTGAAACAGTCCCGTGTTAACCGTGTTAAGTAATCTGCCCAGTCTTTTCCGAACTATGTTGGGGTCAGCGTCCAGTCTAACCCGATGCAGCTGAATAGGATTTTACATGGAGCGACTGTCTATCTGACCTCCACAACCCATTGCGGTTATTGGGTAACACGATACCCCTTGGTAAGACTGGTTGTCAGTCTTTTGGGCTTCTGTCTTAACGACTGACAAAGATGTACGAATGACAGCCGGGACCAACGGCTTAACGTGCTTTCAAGGCAAGGAGGCGAGGAGGCAGATAATCTTCAAACGACTGAACAGATTTTCTTAAATCACACAGTTAAGCACACTCTCGATCAAGACACTTTTCTAACGAAACAAATATGTACAGTTGTACACACGTCAAACTTAGAACACCCCAAAAAGTGGCAGAGGTCTATCGTATTTTCATACGGAATAGATGGTCATCCATCCACAAACCGACCTCAGCAAGCGTAGCTTAACTTTATTTCGACCCGTGCGGCTGTAATTATTTAGGTACGTGCCAAACTATACCTAACATAAAAAGCCTACCTAATATAAAGACTACCCATAGACAGGATTACCAAAGCTTTGCCTGACTTAAGATATCAAATAACTTCTCCCGCTCTGGCGTGTCAGACTTTTACTGACTAAAACCCACCCGTGTTCCTTCAAATGCCTGTATGCCAGGGCCACGATAGCCCTTTCGGACAGGCTCGTAACCCTGGCAGGGACTTAAGATACTTACGAAGTTAAAAAGTCTTATGTGGCTTCAATTTTGCCCAAAAACTTTTTATACCCTATACGAAATTGTTCATAATATTATTCACATTAGTAAATCTATAACTTTACACAGTAGATCTTTTTGTCCGTGTATATTTCACTTTCATTGGAAACAATAGCGTACTTACCCCTTGCGTTCTTGCTCGAGTTCATGTTTTGCATGTGTTTGTGACAAATAAAATTATTTTTCTTTCTGTCTTTTCTTTTTACTATCTGATTATTTATATGTATGGAGTCTCGCGCTGCAAAAGAACTAAAGCAAACAGGCCAACTTGACTAAGCTAGTGTGCGTGACAGCTACGTCTTAAGGCTTGTGCAGACTGGCATGATATCGCGGGCGCGACAGACAGCGCGACACTTTCCATGAAGTTTTCATAGAAATTGTGCTACTAGTGTCGCGTCGCGCCTGTCTGCGGGAGCCTTTACACTCGCACTACGTCTTTGTGCTGTCATTGTAATATTCCAGTGTGCGCGCATTTTGCGGCCAACAGTTGGACACAATTTTCGACGAGTTCACAGCTTTGACAGTCTAATCTAGACATATATTTTGTATCTTTGAGCTGACTATTGTAATAAAAACTCCTATATCCAATAAAAAGTTATCATTGGCATGTTAAAGATTCGTTATCTGATAAAGCAATCGGCTACTGCTTCACCAATTTAATTATACTGGGTGTACATACAATTTTTGTTACAATAAATAAAAATTTTGTTAAATAATTAACAAAAATTTTAATTTTGTTAAGTATTTATATTTATTGTAGGTACACAAATCTATAAACCGGAGGCCCGCGGATAAATGTTAAGTATTTATATTTATTGTAGGTACACAAATCTATAAACCGGAGGCCCGCGGATAAATGTTAAGTATTTATATTTATTGTAGGTACACAAATCTATAAACCGCAGGCTCGGGGATAAATGTTAAGTATTTAAATTTATTGTAGGTACACAAATCTATAAACCGGAGGCTCGTGGATAAAAGCTAACAGCCACACACGGGTCGATCGAAGATTAAGCTACCCTCGCTACGATCGGTTTATGGATGGGCAACCATTACCATCCATTACATATCGAGAACCCCCGTGCCTCAGAAAGCACGTTAAGCCGTTGGTCCGACTGTCATTCGTAGATCTTTGACAGTCGTTACAGGTAGTTAGAAGCCCAAAAGTCTGACAACCCTTTGTCTTCCCAAGGGTTATCATGTTACCCAGTAACTGGGTTGTGGAGGTCAGATAAGCAGTCGCTCTATGTAAAATACTGGTTTTCAACTGCATCCGGTTAGACTGGAAGCCAACCCCAAAATAGTTGGGAAAAGGGTAGGCAGACTCAAATCTGTAAACCCTTATGTTTATTTCTTCCTGGAATTAACAAAGCAATAATAAATATGGTTCAAGGCTTTCCAAAAAATAGAACATGCTCATGTTTTTAAAGATAAGCTTTCAATAAAACTTACTTCAATCTAAAACATGATTCATTGGAGATATTATTTGTACTAGTGATCTGTGGCAATGGAGTACCGTTTGATGTTCAAGAATATAAAAATGACGCATCATATTCATAAAGTATCATTTTAATAACTAGAAAAGTAGACATCAGCTACAAACATTCAATCTGCCCAACCTTTGCCCAACTATGTTGGGGTTGGCTTCCAGCCTATCCGGCTGCAGCTGAATACCAGTATTTTACGTGGAACGACTGCCTGTCGGACCTCCACAACTCAGTTACTGGGTAACACGATACCTTGGTAAGACAGGTAGTCAGACACCAGCTTTAGACATAAAGCAGAATTACAGAGAGACAAACAACCAGACAACAAGAAGACAGCAGTGGTGGCCCAGTGGAAACGTCTGCGATTGATGAGTAGCGCGGCTGCGGTTGGTCGTAGGTTCGAACCCAGACAGGCGCTTTACTTTGTGTAAATTATTTCATCACCACTGCTCTCAAATCAGTGAAGGAAAATATCGTGAGGCAACCAGCAAAAAATCTAATACCTACAAGTGACGTCTAGCAACCCGCACTGGGCCCACGTGGCGGATTACGGCCCGCTCCCTCTCGCAGAGAGGAGGCCTGTGTGGGAACATTAAAGGCTAATTATATGTCCTTTCTTTGGTATTGTTTGTCAAATCGTTGATCTTTGTTTCTGTTTAAGTTCTGAATTGACCGGCACGATTACTGACAAATGCCTGCACTGACTGGATAGGTCCACTCAATCTGTGTGGTTCTTTCCTCAAAATACCATTTTAGACACAATTCTACATGGTCTTCACATAATCTGACCAAGATTATGTCTGGACTTTAAAAGAGACTTTGTCTGTGACCTCAGAGTTTGTTTCGGCTTTTCTTCTCAGAGTAGTCAGATACGAAAAAAACCTCATCTAGTTTTTAAAATATGATTGACGTGTAAAAGTGTTTGTACAAACCGACTTACATAAATAAAATCATTTCATTTCAGACAACCCAAACCACGAATAAACAGGTTCCAAAGAAAAGCTCTAAAAAGTATTCCAAAAGTAAAACTCATGTGTCCGAGCAGTACAAACGTGGACCAACAATTAAAACAAGAAAGAACTATGGAAGTGAAAAGAAAAATGAATGCGACTGACATAAGCTACCGAAAAGCTTATGTCAAAGCCTGTTGAAAGTTGCTTTAGAAATACGAAACGGTCTGAAAGTCGCTGTGTAAATACGAAACGGTCTGAAAATTGCTGTAGAAATACGAAACGGTTTGAAAGTCGCTTTAGAAATACGAAACGGTCTGAAAGTTGCTGTAGAAATATGAAACGGTCTGAAAGTTGCTGTAGAAATACAAAACGGTCTAAAAGCATGGCCCTCAAATAGGTAGTAGTTTTTAACTGACTTCGAAAAAGTATGAGGTTCTATAATCGTCTGTTTTTTTTATTTCTTCGTTTGTTCATCGATATTTTCGTCAACTGTAGACCGATTTTAAAAATCCTTCTTTAATTTGGTAGAGGAAGCTTTGTTTGGGTAGGTTTTGAGTTAGCTTCATTAATACGTATTTTTCCCACTTAATGTATGTGAATGATGTTATAAAACACTGTTTTTTTCATAGCAGGTAGTAGTATTCGAATTTGTGTGGGGTAGGTACCACAACCAAGTGAAAAATAAATGTCAAAAGAAAAATAAATGTAAAACCAAAGACACCGACTTCCGAAATTAAAGTTTTATTTTTCACTTTGTAGTGTTTTTTTGGAAGTCAGTTGTTCTTTTTTGGAAACAGTTTTAATTACTAAAATCTCTCAGAAAAGGGAACAGCAGCCGAGTCTATTCTGTAAACCAAATCCACACTCACTCAGACCATGGAGATGCCTCAGCGGCCACTGCTAGAAGCGGCATTGTCAACACTTTCCATAGAAATTAAGCGTATCACCGTTTACTCGCACAAAAACATAAATCACGTAAAGGAGCTGAAAGCAGTCCGTGACAGAAGTTGTGCACTTAACGCACTTTTGACGCCACGAAATTTAATTAAATAATTATTATTATGATTTTATTTAATTTAATAGAACTGGCGAAATGTGGGTGTACTATTAGGTACACCTCTGCCTAACCCTTCGGGGATTACAGGCGTGATGTTATGTTTATGTTATGAAATTTAATTAGTATTGCCGCTGCTCTGCGGCAAGGCGTTTTTGCGCTTTGTGCTCATTTACTTCACGATACTTGTTTAGTCGCGGATTTTTGACAGGATAACATTATATTAATTCAGGACCCTAATTGTGTAACACAGTTTGAGTCACAAACTGAATGAGTTTGAAGTGCTAATCCATTAGTTCTTATGTTCGAAAAATTCGTCTGCTCGACAACGTAAATAACGCAGTGAATATTAATGAACTGTCAAAATGAAACGCATATTGCTACTAATAGTTCGTGATGCAGTTACCCCGCTGGTCTTTTTTTGAACGATTTCCTTCCAAATCGCCTGCCCTTCCATCACAAAAAGCGAAGATTAAAAAAAAAGGAACTCTAAACTAATAAAGTTAATAGGAATCAACAGTCTACCACTGACTTCAATTTATTGCACACTGGTAACACCAATGTCTGTTTTCATTGGTTTTATTTAATTTAACACGTGGGTGGGGAGTAAGAAATAACTCGAATTGTTGAGGAAGATTGAGTGAAATACAGTGGGAAGAAGAATGGCAATGGAGCATAGTAAACGGATTCCGGGAATGGAATAGATTAGCTTCTGTCTTTCTTTAAATGTCGTAAAAATAATTTCATCAATGTCTATGAATAAATATATATAAGTTGAGAAAGACACGTCTCTGGCAACATCATTATGAGATACGCAGCTCTTAAAGTTAGTACCAGCAATAGTACATTTTCACGTTCGTCTAACATTGCTTGGTTGCGAGGCTTATAAAGTAAGTACTTTTCTCAAATAATGCGCGAAAATTGAACATTTTACTTGAAAATTCAAAATTCATCAATGGCGGACAACAATAATTTTTCACGCGCCAATAATAGATATCATAAATTCATTTGATTATTTTCTACATTAAACTGGTATATTTGCACGCCAGTTCGAAATTTAAATAAAATCTTTTATAAGTTACCTCCTTGGTTGCCATGTTTCGAAGTAAAAAGGTCGTTATCATTACCTTTACTAATACGTGAAGCATTTATGTATCAATGACGTGGAGCGAAAACTTTGTATCCCTTTTTACGAAAATTACGAGAACGGAGGCGTATGAAATTTGGCATGTTAAACTTTATATGGAGGAGGAGTGCAGAAAGCTAAAATTATAAATAATAAGCATTAGAAATAAATTAAATTAATTAAAAAAAAAACATTACTTACACACACTACCATGCATTTGACTTGAATATTTAAGGGTGACAGAAGTGACAGGTTGAACATGGAATAAGTAAGTTCTACTCATGTAATTAGTAAGTACTATATAGATTGTAAGTAGAGGGGGTTGAATTTCGACCAGTGGGCGACCACTATTATCTGCCTAGCCGTTACCCTAATATTATATTTTGGGTTCGGCTTCCAGTCTTAACGGATGCAGTTGAATACCAGTATTTTACATGGAGCGACTGCCTATCTGACCTGTGGGCCATCACTGGTTGAACACAAAATATGTGTGGCCGAGGATTTTGCTCGGTAGCGTTAGTAGTGGACCGTGAGGTAGATAGTAGCGTCAATTCGACAGTTTCCAGTGTTCACCAGATTCTTTGATTCGTCAGTTTAGCCTGTGTCAATCAGTCAGTCAGTGGTGTGCCATTTACAGATACAATAAATACATACGATATGCTCAGTAGTTGACCAGCAAAACGCAGTTGTGTCCGAATGGCCGATCATTGGCACCGTAATTGTAGAGTTTGACAGTTTTGCTAATCACTTAATTGAAAGGCGTCTTTATGATTTTCCAATGACGTGCCACTGATACTCCATTGGAAAAATTGACTGTATTTGGTAATCTCGTACTGACAAGCTCCTATTATTTTGAATTCCCTATAGACCACTGTCACGCCATTATGAATTTAGGAGGTTACAAACTATTGGCACAGTGGTCATGGCGTTAATTGCCTTGGTATGGTTGTCATAATAACCAATCATTGAAAATAGCAGACTTGGCCATCGAACCAAAACCTATCTGAAAATCATTGATAGCCCTTTGACAGTTTTTTTACCTATGACAGCAACCCAAGCAGTATTCCATCCGCAACTTTATTGCAGTAAGAATAAAGATCACTTTAATTTTGACAGTGATGCAAAATCAGAGAACACTAATTGTGGAAAGAGTGTAGTTTAAAAACTTACCACATTGGTAATGTTGAACCTGACACGAACCTTGCTCTCTTTCTTACGTCTTTTTATTTTGCTCATTGTGCATTCACTTTGATCACATTCACTTAAACTATTATTTTACTCACTCATTCGTTATTTCATAAGTTATCAGTTTATCACTTTATAGACTCATTGCGAAAATATTTCTAGGCACATGATAATTTTTCTAAAATCTGTTTGTACTATTTTTAAAATTAATTTTATTTATTAAACTTGATAAGATGATAAATAAAATGAAAATATCTACAATAATAATTTAATCAATGTATCAGTTCTGGGAATATCTTTTGTTAACTTAAGGGAAACGATGTTTTGATAAAATATTGAAAATTAGTTTCATAAACAAGCTATCAATATTTTCTTTGTTGAAATCAAAGCTAATTAGATACTCGTATAATAGGTAAGTGCCTTCTGTCTATTATTTAAAAACATAATTTAACCTTTAGTAGATAATTTAACTTATTATACTGGCAACAATAAAAACAGCCTTCAAATTAAAATCAATTTTCAAAACTGAATTATTTTTTTTTGAAACATTTTTCTTTTCAACACAAGAACGCGGTATATGCCAAACAACCGATTTCAAATTTCGAACTTCGCATAAATCGATTCAATCACCAATGAATTGTTCACTCAATCACAATACTAATTATTGACATTTGTTTAAACTAAAATAGTGTTGTGTGCTTTCGAGCACTGCAAAGCGCTTCGCGGATGGTACCAAACTAAATGGCGGGTAAAGTTTCGGTGCGATCACTTGCTATTTTTAGATAAAACGGGATTTGTGAATGAATGTTTGCTGACTTTGATATAACTGCTGTAATGCAATGGATCTTGATTTCTTTCGTATGTTGGGTATTTAAGAAAAGTAACGAAAGCGAAACATAGTTGAAAAGTTTTACAGAGATTTTCTTCACATTTTTCCTTCATTTTATTTTTAAGTAATAGGGAATATGCATGTATTTTTTTTTTCACTAAATCAATAATAGACAGTAATATAAACCTAAGAAAAGTATTGAAAGTTAAATTGAACTACTGATTGATGCTCAAAAAAATTATGAAACTACAACATGTTTAGGGTTCCGTAGTAAACAAGGAACCCTTATAGTTTCGCCATGTCCGTCTGTCTGTCTGTCTGTCTGTCCGTCCGTCTGTCCCCGGCTTAGCTCGGAGACGCTCGAAAATGCTTTTCACAGACCCACAATATTTTTAAACGGCCTATCCAACGTTAAGCTTTAAAGTCCAATTTTTTGTTAGAGTCAAGTATCCCCCCCCCCCCCCCCGCCAGCTAAATGGTTGGGTTTGGATATGTGAAAAAATTCATGGCAGTAGTATATATAACGAAATTAAAAGGAAAACTATCACATAAGTAGGCTTTACAAGTTAACGAGTAATAGTCGACCAACTTACATTTGCAGTTGGAAATTTACCGTGACGTATAATATATCGATGTATGGGAGAGAGCATGTTTTTCAACTACAATGTTAAGTTTGTTTTTGGGATAAACTCATCCTAACTACGGAACCCTTAATTGTGAGTGGTCCGACACGCACTTAGCCGGTTTTTCTACTACAGTTCAAACGTCCGTTTCTGTCGCATTCATGATGTGACGTCATTAGAATAGAATAGAATAGAATACTCTTTATTATGTACACCATAAAAGTTACAGATATAAATGTTGAAATTTTACACAGGGTGACACAATGGGCGGTCTTATCGCTAAAAGCGATCTTTTACAGACAACCTTTGGCTTTTGGCTTTTTTTTTTTTTTGGTCATTGTTCTTGTTTACATCTGTTTTTTAGCCACAAATCTTATATATTAAATTATTGTTTATGCTTTATTTAAGTAAAAATCGCACTTACATATTTACCTACCTTAGTGAGATTTCAAGCATTTAGCAAAGAATACATAGATTCCATTCACATGTTTTGTTTCGTCACTTCCGGCATTTACGAAGAGGACTCGTTTTGAGTTTGCGTTCCGTTCCACCAAAAAAACGCAACATAAATTAATTATTTGTAAAATAAGTAATGCATTAAAAAATTTAAAAAATATTGGAATTTGTTTCTTGACTCCTACACAATGTATATTAAATTAATGGATACGTTTTTAATTACGTGCATATTCCCTATTCATGAATGTTATGACAAATTCATTAACAGTTTAACCATGACATAGTATCGTTTGAAATATTGCGTGTTATGTCATAATTATTTACTCATCACTGTAGGCGAAGCACCATGATTTGATAATACAACAACATGAGTTGTAACTATGTTTTATTTACCTATAGCATGCCATAGTCAGATATGCTGTAACAGATTGTGTTACGTATCACTTTACATGATAACAACATTGTAACATAGCATGTATTTTGATAACGTAATCATTTGGATAATGATCGTAATAATGCTAGGTAAAAACTCGGGTTGAAACATGCATGATCAATCTTACGCAATAATATTGTCAATTGCGTAAGATTAATCAAGTTGCAACACGATTCTGAGGTGGCGACCTGACTCAAGGCCAAACCCAGCCACGCTTTGGTAACCCGTAGTATTGTATGGAAGAAAAGTTAAAACCCTTCAGGGCCCACACGCTACTTGAGCTAATGACCAAAGCCATATATACCAGAGAAATTAAATTAACATCAAGTTCTAAACGCTTAAAAGTTCTTACAGTTCTAAAAGTTCTTATTGTGTCAGCAAGTGCAGTCTTCAACAAGTCTCCGGTGAAGTAACAGCTCCTCATAACTGTTAGCTTTACAAGTCGCGAATTTTCTATAAATAGCTCAGGGCAGTCAAGTTATCATAGCTTAGGATTATTTTACTTTTCTATTATTGTGTATTTCCGTGTACTCTTTAATGATCCTTTATGCTTATTTGACTGTATTTCCGTGTTGTGTACAATTAACTAACCTTACGTATGTGATTTAAATTCGTGTTAAACTATTGTGTGTGTAAATAGCAAATATAACGTTTTAAAAAGTGCTGAAAGTGGTTTCAATTAAATTCCCTCGTCAAGGGAACATCATCACCCCCGCCTACATCACCTGACTCCCGCGTTAATAACATTTTGGTCCTGTCGAGCCGGATCAGGTTCAACTAGAGGGAATTAATAAATAATAATAAATAATAAATTAATTAAAAAACCACATAATAATGAGTTTAAGGAGCGAAATAACCACACGCAGTAAACTACGTAAGCTAACGGAGGAAATGAGTGTTCGTAGACATCAAGAGATGGTCTCTGACTCAGGTGTGACCACCGAAAGGGCACCAGAGTCACCGTCTGTTGCACCAACGATGGCATCCACGTCTGCCCTCAATATCCCACTGACGGGTGGTCGAGTAGTCGACTTCAGTAGGAGTACGCCAGAGGGACCACAGGGAGGACAGACAGCCACTAAAGACCGACATAGATCGCCGCGAAGCAAAGGCTCGTCTAAACATAGCCGAGTCGATTACTTAAGGAAAAGAGTCGAATACGAAGCTGAGCGCGAGTTGGTGCAAATGAAGGAGAACTTAGTCAAAAAGAGACTAGAAGCTGACATCGCCGAAATAGAGGCGGCTGCTGACAGCGATGACTCTCACTCAGATGTGAGTACGACACAGCGCGTGGAAGAGTGGGTGAATACAACGCCCCAGGTGCCGCAATTGAACGAAGTATTGCGCACACCGGCTGTGTCAGGCGCGACCACTGAAATGGCTGCGCCCCGTGAACCATCTGAAACTGTAAGTAGAGTGAATCGCGTACCGAATACATACCGTGCGTCGTCAGTGCCTAATGAAAATGTGTCGCGTATAACAAGGGCATCTGAGCCAGTACCGTTACGTAACATAACGGTACCGAGTACGCCATCATACGTGCCAGTGTCAACAGAAGGTGTGAGATTTCGTCTACCCGAATATTATCCCGTCTTTACCACTCCGGTCGCAAGTGTACCTCAAGTATCAACACTTGAGTCGGATACACGGCGGCAGACGCAGTACGGAGCGGGTGAAAGAGAGAGACGGCGAGAATCGTCGGGAGACAGAGACAGCAAAATCGACAGACTGGCAGAGGCAATCTCAAGCATGGCACGACCACGGCCGGTACCAAGACAAGCTTACGAATTGCCATATTTTAATGGGGACCCATCCGACTGGATATCTTATAGAAATATGTATTGGGATACGACCCGGCAATACGAATTTAAAGCGCATGAAAACTTAGCACGGTTAAAAACCTCATTACAAGGCGAGGCAAAGATATCAGTGGAGGATTTATTAAGGACGTCGACGGATCCCACTGATATAATGCGTGCGTTAGAGGACGAGTTTGGTCACCCGACCTTAGTGCTACAGTGCGTACTGAAGAAAGTACGAGATTTACCTAGAGTGACGGAGAGTTGCCGGGAGCTAGGTAAATTCTCTTCTACAGTAAGAAATTGTGTATCATTATTAAAAAACATACACGCAGAGGGCTACATAAATAACCCACAATTAGTGAGTGACCTGCTGAGCAAGTTAACACCGGTACAACGTACGCAGTACGGTGACTTTGCGATGGGCCTAGATAACGCGCAGGGGGTGGATTTAAGAGTGTCACCGAACTTAGAAATGTTCTCGGAATTCCTGACACACCTAACACGCTCGGCATCATACTACGCGCAAGCTAACATGTTCGAGTCGAGTCCACCCAAACAACTTGCGAAGCAACAAAAGCATGGCGCCGGTCAAACCCGACCAGTGACCAATGCACGCCCCGCTGCCAGCAGGCCACCGTGGGTTCAAAAGGTGAACACGCAAAGTGACGAATCCCTCGCACCTAAAGAGTGCATAATATGCCAGAAGAAACACACCATTGAAGAGTGTGAACAGTTTAAAAAGCTGACTGTGCAACAGCGTTGGGACACAATCAAAGATAAAAACACGTGTTTCAAGTGCCTGGTGAGAAAACACCCTAAGAGGTTTTGCCGCGCAAGTAGATGCGAAAAGTGCGGCTACGGGCATCACCTGTTGTTGCACGCGGACAAGCAGCCGAAGGAGGATAAACAGCCGAAAACTGAGAAAACAGAAAGCATCACGAACATAGGAGAGTGGCGAGCAACCGCGTTATTAAAAATAGTGCCGGTATCAATCAGCGACAATAAACAATGTTACGCATTATTAGACGATGGTGCGACGGTATCGTTGATAGACAGTTCTCTCGCTACCGACCTAGAGGGTCCGTGTGTACCTCTTTCGCTGAACACCGCGGGCGGCCACGGAGTGACGGACCTAACCTCGCGAATGGTACAAGTGCGCGTAAAGGGGCCCAATGGTCAGTGCCACAAAATAAAGTGTCACACAATGGTAGACATAAACCTACCAACGCAGACAGTGTCCGCCTCAGTGATAGGCGACAATGCCCATCTCAGCGACTTGGGTTGCGTGGAGATGAGGGGCGCGAAGCCGCTGCTGCTCCTCGGGCAGGACAACTGGGAGCTACTCCACGGCCGGTACATCCGGCAGGGACGATCCGGTAAGCCAGTTGCCTCTCTTACTAGATTAGGTTGGGTCATACATGGACCATTTAATAACTCTAGTACTAATGCAGTAGTCAATTGCATGACAGTCTCCCTCCCTGACTTACATAACTCAGTTAGGTCACAGTTTGAGCTAGAGTCAATAGGTATTTCAGAAAATAAGCGCAAACGTAGGGATGTTGAAAAGGCGGTACAAGTGTCGGACAGCACTAGCCATCACACCACAGATAAGTCGCAATGTGAAGTAGGTATATTGTGGAAACAAAATGACACACAATTACCTAACAATTACAATCAGGCCCGGCAGAGGTTGTACGGTACCGATAGAACGTGCCTCAATTACAACCTGCCGACCGGACCTGACTTATTAACAAAATCTAGTATTTTAATAAAATCTAGAATAGGCCCTATAGCCTTTTCAGGCGGCATCGCTGACAAGTCCCTAAAGGTACGAATTAGGGCAAAAGGTCAAGGTGCTCGATTATTTTTGTGGCGAGGCGCGAAGCCCCACAGGGAACCATATAAATATAAAACAAGTTCCGTAAAACTAGGTGCAGCCTCATCACCTAGCACAGCAATTAACGTGCCTAACATAGTGGCCCTTAAACAGGGAATAGGCACAATAGAGGCGACCCTAGGTTCGATAAGGTCACTGACCAATAAGAAGTTAGGCTACCCTGCGCTCATACACCCAGTAGGCAATAACTCCGTAAGACAGAGGGAGATTGTCATGAAGCTAGGGAAAGCGCGAGTAGCACCGCCTAGAGGCAACTGGCGCTGGGTACCCTGGGGGAACGACCCAGCTGTCCGAGCGACCAGGTTGTGTTGGCCCGATAGCCATGCAGGTTGGCTCTCGGGCCCCTCTTTTCCACGTGGTCCACAGGAGCAGCAGCTGGCGTGTCGCGAGTCCAAGGCGATGAACGCAGACCCCGAGTGCAGCCAGCCAGTCTGTGCAACGACAGCGCCTGTGGCGCCACCCCTGAACTACAAGCGCTATTCATCGTGGGCGCGCGTACAACACGCTATGGTGCGCATACAACGCGCTGTGGCATGCATGCAACGCTCTAAGGCACGCATTCAGCGAGCTATGGCGCGCATACAACGCGCTGTGGCGCGCATACAACGAGCTGTGGCGCGCATACGATGCGCTATGGTGCGCTTACAACGCACTAAGGCGCGCATACAACGCGCTAAGGTGCGCATACGATGCGCTATGGCGCGCATACAACGCGCTAAAGTGCGCTTACAACGCGCTATGGCGCGCATACAACGTGCTATGGTGCGCATGCAACGAGCTGTGGCGCGCATACGATGCGCTATGGCGCGCATACAACGTGCTATGGTGCGCATGCGACGAGCTGTGGCGCGCATACGATGCGCTATGGCGCGCATACAACGCGCTAAAGTGCGCTTACAACGCGCTATGGCGCGCATACAACGTGCTATGGTGCGCCTGCGACGAGCTGTGGCGCGCATACGATGCGCTATGGTGCGCTTACAACGCACCAAGGCGCTCATACAACGCGCTAAGGTGCGCATGCGACGAGCTGTGATGTGCATACAATGCGCCAAGGCGCGCATACAACGCGCTATGGCGCGTGCACTCACCCGCCTCAACGTGCTCCGAAGTACGCTCAAGGAGCGACCGCCTCGTGAGGAGGTCCTTTACACCCTCCTCACAGAGGCCAAGCTGATCGTGAGCAGTCGACAGCTGAGCTACGTGTACGACGACCACAACCAGCCCGTGGTCCTGACTGCGAACTATATTGCTCCTGGGCACGGCGTCCGGGAGTACTCCGATGGCACCAGCCGACGTCGACGACGTCGACTCGCGCCGGCAATGGCGGCGTGTAAACGCGCTCGCCGACATGTTCTGGCGGCGCTGGCTGCGGGAATATCTCCCAACGCTGCAACGTCGCGAAAAGTGGGCAGATAATGTGCCAAATGTGCGTGTCGGCGACGTTGTGATAATAGCCGACAATAACAAACAACGTAGTGCGTGGACTAAAGGAGTTATAAAAACAGTGTACCACGGGAGTGACGGCATCATCCGTGTAGTAGACATTAAAACTACAAACGGGGTCCTGCGTCGGCCTGTAACTAAGATCATCGTGCTTCCCACAGACCAAGAAATGTAATACGGTTGAACCCTGTTACAGGGGGTGGAATGTAGGCGAAGCACCATGATTTGATAATACAACAACATGAGTTGTAACTATGTTTTATTTACCTATAGCATGCCATAGTCAGATATGCTGTAACAGATTGTGTTACGTATCACTTTACATGATAACAACATTGTAACATAGCATGTATTTTGATAACGTAATCATTTGGATAATGATCGTAATAATGCTAGGTAAAAACTCGGGTTGAAACATGCATGATCAATCTTACGCAATAATATTGTCAATTGCGTAAGATTAATCAAGTTGCAACACGATTCTGAGGTGGCGACCTGACTCAAGGCCAAACCCAGCCACGCTTTGGTAACCCGTAGTATTGTATGGAAGAAAAGTTAAAACCCTTCAGGGCCCACACGCTACTTGAGCTAATGACCAAAGCCATATATACCAGAGAAATTAAATTAACATCAAGTTCTAAACGCTTAAAAGTTCTTACAGTTCTAAAAGTTCTTATTGTGTCAGCAAGTGCAGTCTTCAACAAGTCTCCGGTGAAGTAACAGCTCCTCATAACTGTTAGCTTTACAAGTCGCGAATTTTCTATAAATAGCTCAGGGCAGTCAAGTTATCATAGCTTAGGATTATTTTACTTTTCTATTATTGTGTATTTCCGTGTACTCTTTAATGATCCTTTATGCTTATTTGACTGTATTTCCGTGTTGTGTACAATTAACTAACCTTACGTATGTGATTTAAATTCGTGTTAAACTATTGTGTGTGTAAATAGCAAATATAACGTTTTAAAAAGTGCTGAAAGTGGTTTCAATTAAATTCCCTCGTCAAGGGAACATCATCACCCCCGCCTACATCACCTGACTCCCGCGTTAATAACACATCACACAACCTATCAAAATCCCTTTAAACATTAGATAAAGCCGTAATCACCAACATCAAATTAATTCATCAACCTTACTAAAACCATCAATTTAACTGTGTACGCTTTATATCACCATGCAAAGTGGATATCTAAATCTATAAACTATCCATCGAGAGCCAAGACCGGGGGCCATCCGTTTTTAAGGTATAAACAAATCCGCATCGCCAAATGTCTGGATCAAAGACGACGCAAATTGTTGGACGTGATCGACAATCAAGGATATATAACAACTAGAAGTGTCATAGAAATAGTAAAGCTCGTAGAGTAACTGGGTTGTGGAGGTCAGATAGGCAGTCGCTTCATGTAAAATACGGGAGTTCAGCTGCATCCGGTTAGATTGGAAACCGCTCCCATCATAGTTGGGAAAAGGCTAGGCAGATAGATTGAGAAGTAGTAGAGGTCTTTGTCAAGGAACTCATCCGGGAAACTATGTACAAACGCTATGGCCTTTTCTGTTCCGATCGACAGACAAGGATATAAAGTGGCGATCTCTCGCGTCCGGCCCTGGTTCAGGCCATGGTTCGGAGCAAGAGGGCTTGGGAGGCCGTCACCTCCTTCTGCGAAGCAGTAATGCTCGCGAAGGAGGAGGCGGAACGCTTGAGGGAGAGGCAAGGTTCGCGCCCTCGCACCCCTAGTCGCCCCAGGAGACGCCCCAGGAGACGCCCCAGGCGTCGGGAGTCGCAAGTCGATTTACGGCCACCGTAGGCGCAGGCCTGCGGACGGTGAGCGATGGGTAGCTCGCCGCCCGATAAGGACCAGGCCCGGGTCGACGGCGCGTTGTGTTCCACGCGCGCCTCAAAGAGATGTCAGCACCAACTGACGGGGTCCGTTAGGGCCAATGCCTGCCAGAGTTGCGAGTTTGTCCGAAAGGGATATCGTGGCCCTGGCACACAGGCAACGGAAGGAACACGGGTGGGTTTTAGTCAGTAAAAGTCTGACATGCCAGAGCGGGAGAAGTTATTTGATATCTTAAGTCAGACAAAGCTTTGGTAATCCTGTCTATGGCTAGTCTTTATATTAGGTAGGCTTTTTATGTTAGAAACACGGGTGGGTTTTAGTCAGTAAAAGTCTGACATGCCCTCCCGCTCCGCCCAGAGCGGGAGAAGTTATTTGATAATTTCCCACCTAAAAAAAAAAAGACGGATATAAAAAATAATATTATTATGATTACGACCAAAAAAACGATGGATGGACTGTGTGAGGGATGATATGGCTAGAAAGGGAGTGACTACCGAGATGACGACTAATAGAGAAGTATGGAAGAAAGGGACATGTTGCGCCGACCACAAAAAATTGAGATAAGGGCAGGAGAATGATGATGATGATGATTATAAGTTATTATATAATAAACCAACTAGACAATTGTATAGTTGTAGCTCTTCGTGAAGGAGCTGGACGAAGAAAAGTGCTAGAGTCCGCGCGCAAGTGCTAGTCACCGCATGAGGTATGTGAGCGATGAGACGGGGAAGGTAGACAGTGGTGCAGATAACTCAGTCCGCCAATCTTGTCGATGGGGACAAGATTTGGTTATTCCCAAAAAGATTAGATTTGTTTTTTTTTTGGTTATTCCCAAAAATCTATATCAGGCACCAGTGAAAATGTCTCAGCTGTATTACACTTTTGTGAGAGACAATGATGGAACACAGCTGATACATTTTTTGTACACATTAACTTTAAGGCGCTGATAAGAGGCAAATGATAAAAGTAGGCTTGTCATAAACAAAAAAATTGCCAAATCTATATAGTCTGTGGTAGCGGAAAAAATATATGTTATTCTTGATCATATTTCTCAGAACTTGGTTGTTACCAAAACACGTTTAGAAAAAAATATCTCGATACAAATTAACGGTAAACTAACCCTTTACTTTGAGTTTTAACCCAAAATATCTGTATTAAATATCAACGTACGGTTGGTATTTAATTAATAACAAGAACGTCTTATTTGTATGCAGAACTTGGTTGTTTTTATTTTCGATTACTCAACACATTTTTGAGTAAATAGATAATTGCTTCATATTTTGCAATAAATTACAAGCTTTGTGTCATCGCGCTTCTCTTTATTTTGTATGCAGTCTGACAGTGACCGGTTTAGCTGTTGTCAGCGTCTTATGTCAGCTTTGTGAAGAGAGAATAAATAAATGATTGTGGTTGTTGCTGTTGCGCCCTCCCCCCGTCTCACCGCTGGCATACCTCAGGCGGTGACTAGCACTTGCGCGCAGACTACCGCCATGTGTCTTGCTGTTGCCAAGCAGCGTTGTTGATTTCGGATTTAAAAGGTATGAATGTCAAGTGTACGAGTAATACAGTCACATGACATATTATATTTCAGCTTTGTTCCTGTGATGGCAAAGCTTATGCTATTCCTCTGGTATTGCAGAAGTTCATGGATGGCGGTTACTACTTGCAATCCCCTGGTCTTCTCCGAAGATAAATCCGAAGTATCGGTCGAATATTCGCCCGTTTGCGGACTACGGCTGACTATGGCTGACTACAGCGAAATAAATAAAAAACCGGCCAAATGCGAGTTGAACTCGCGCACGAAGGGTTCCGTACCATTATCTATAAAAATTGCAAAAAATCACGTTTATTGTATACCCCCCCCTAAAATCCCCCCTTTAAATATTTGTTTTATTTTAATTTAATTATTTATTTTTAAAGTGAATATATAACTAAAATATTCTGTGTATATTTCAAGCGTCTACCTGTTGCCGTTATCAATGTCGAGCAAAAACGAGCAAAAAAAACACGTTTGTTGTATGGGAGGCCCCTTAAATATTTATTGTATTCTGTTTTTTAGTATTTGTTGTTATAGCGGCAACAGAAATACATCATCTGTAAAATTTTCAACTGTCTAACTATTACGGTTCATGAGATACAGCCTCGTGACAGACGGACTGACAGACAGACAAACAGACAGACAGGCAGATAGGCAGACAGACAGACGGCGCAGCCTTAGTAACAGGGTTCCCGTTTTACCCTTTGGGTACGGAACCCTAAAAACGACAGTCAAAGAGATAGTCAATGTCAAAAATGTGACTTGGAGTCGGGTAAGGACTCAAAGTCAAAAAAGGAAACTTTGGAAGTCAAGAAACGGCTGATACTTCGGATTATCGCTTCGAAGTAGACCCCCCTGGTCACCGGCTTGATTGTCACTAAATAACCTAAAAAGTGACTGTTAGAAGAGTACTCGAATTCGTATTGGGTTTGTTTACGTGAATTATCTTTCCTAGTACATTAGTCATTGCTTCTGGATTATTGCCAGGTCTTAAGGTGATTAGTTGTGCATCGTGCTGTTATAACCATGCAGCTTGCCGGTATGCTACGCTTTACGCTTGTGGCGGCTAATCATGTGATCAGTGGAGGGAAATAGGTTTCTGCTTGATAAATGAAATTTATTTGCAAGAATTGTAGTACATTACAGATGGTCGGGTTTTTTAATTAAGTTTCTAAAACAATTCACTAAAACTAGCATGCAAAATAATTGATTACATAATAATTGATACAAATATAATTAAATCCACGATCCTAAAATTGTAACATAAATCCTAGATCATATATTAACAATAGAAATGTCACACATTTGTCCAATTATAATAGTTAAATGTCAGTGTAAATGTTTAAAGTTTAGGTACTCATTCACAGAATAGAATGATTATTCTTTAAGTCATTTGAATAGCACTGTTTTAAACAGATTGATCAGTAGTTCCCTATATGATTTTGGTAATTTATTATATAAATATCCTTACAACCATTTGAAAGTAACTTCTGTGATATAAGTGGCTTTTTAAAGGAATAATTGGCCTATCAGGATATCTTATATTAAACGTAACAGTGTCTCCAAGACGTTGAAATAATCCGGAGTGAATTTTAACAAAAACAAAACTAGTATTTGAGAGAGAAGTTCAGTGAACGATGAAAACACTCGAAAAATACATAGTTTAATAATTTTTTCATGCACAAATGGTGCGGTTAGTGACACAATATCTAGTCTACATAATTATAAAGTTAATCAATAGGATGTATGTACACACTGCACATCAACTTTTACCACGAACTGTAAAAGGTGAACGGCAGGCTTGTATGGGAACTTCGTACCGCTAATAAAATTTCGTGTTTTGGGATATTTTTTGTTTTAATAGGTAGTTAATAAGATAGACAAGCCCTTTTTAAATTCTTAGATTTTTAGAAGTTGGGACGTAAAAGTTATAACGAGTTATATTTTTTAAGGTTATGTACTAGTGTACCAATGTAGATTGTTACTTAAAGGTATAGAAACATTGTTTTGGTGATAAAGTAAATGTTCTAGATTGCTTGTCGCTATCTTTGTAGTGTTCTACTTACTATTAAATAGGTAGATTGAGATGAGAATCGTACCTACTCAGTCAGGGGTGTATTAGGAGATATCTATGTCCAGCTGCGTACTGCAACAGTTTGATAATGATGAAGTTAATTTGCTAAATTGCTCAGATGCAGGCACAAACCACAATCCAAAACAACAGCAAAGAACTGAACTGAAATACAGTAACAGTAATACAGATTTTCTTTACCTGTCAATAAATAATTGCCATATAAACAAAAATAATATTGATGACGAAAATCATTCCTATCTTTATATTGTTAACTATTATGATTTTATGTAACAATCACGCATACTTAGGTATAATATATTAGTGTTTAATTATATTTAATGTAATTTCTATTTCTAAATAATTAATCTATCATTTCGTTATTAGTGTTATTTTACTTATGACAACTTTAAAAAACCTAACTGCGTTTAGTTTACGATTTTATTACGTTTAATTATTAAAATCTTTTTATTGATATTATCCATTAATCCGAACTTCTAAAAATAGTACACTTACATGAAAATAAATGTTTTAGTTGCCTTAATAAGTGGTATAAATTCTATAACAAAACAACAACAAAAATATGCGGTACGAAATCTGCCGTTCGCCTTTTCTCATTCGATTTGAACTTAACCTTCAACATTTTAAGGTGTAAAATCATTTGGAGAAATTTGACAGTTTCGTATAACTATTAACTGTACCTAGAAGAAGTAGAAGATTATATTATTAATGACTGCCGCACCAATCAAGATAGAAATACTGTTACAGGAAATTGCGACAAATCTAGACAAACTGTTTATCAAAATGTGACTTTTCTCCAGCCACCAGGGCTCCATCCAGGCTGCCACTTTCCAAGTTCTTTTTCATCAGCTGATGTGGGGACTTTCCAGTGCCAAGTCTTTACATCTTTGGCTTCAATTTTAGGAAAAACAGCTGTACGTTGGCAGTCTTTGTAGTTCTTTTGTTCTAACAACACCGTTAGGATTACGTTATAAACCTAAATTGTATGTGCCTACCCAACTTTTCGTATCAAATTCAGAGAATCTTCCGAAATTTGGCAAAAAAGCGTTAGCGTTACTATGTAAATAACGATTGTTTGGAGTGGTACCTACCACAGCTACATTATATTGCAATTTCAATAAATTATAAAACATTTTCATTTCTCATACTCGGAAAGTAGTGATTGTTTGATCTAAGTAGCGGGTGGAAAACGCTGGTTCCCAACATTGGGCGGGAAAGACTCATAGTAATTGCTCTCCCCTAGGGCGGGAATAAATTTTAAAAATAGAACTAAATTTTGTTACGTAGTCGGCTACGAACATTTTTACATAAATAAGAAAAATATCGCTTAAAAAAATATTCTGCGGTCTTGTGAGTATATAAACAGCCAGTGTGAATTTAAAAAAAAATACCTGCCGTGGCGGTGAAGCGGTGTGTTCCAAATTTAAAAAAGACTATATAATTTGATGGAATAGTAACTCTGTAAAGTAGGCTATACCCAAATTCAAAATCTGGGTTTTTTAAAGACTAATGTTTGATTAAAAATGAGTTCAAGCGATTCTGAAATGTTGACCCCAGATTCGGTTAAAGACGAGGCAAAAGGGTAACGAGGTAATCGAAAATATTTTGCCAGAAATTTCAAAGAAAAGATATTTAAATACATACAATGATTATATGAAATGGCGAGCAAACAAGAAACAATTTTTTTTTAGAAAAACTAAAATTGTTTACTTTCCCTATATTTGAAATGAAAAGTAGAGTGTTTAAGACGGGTGAAAGTCACCAATTGCTTTCGACCCTCATAATTTGACTGCGGCCCATAAACTCCGTCGTGTTGAATCGTCTCGTGAAATGGTTCAAAGATCTAACGGAGGTGACTCAAATACTGTGTTCGACATACTTACGGGTGACGAAAGCTGGATTTATTTTTATGATCCTGAAACTATGAGACAGTCTGCTGTCTGGGTGTTTCCTTCCGAGCAGTTGCCAACTAAAGTGAAGAGAGGACGAAGCGTGGAGAAAAATATGGTGGCCTCGTTCTTCGGAAGGATAGGTCATTACGCAACAATTGTTTTCGAGGATCGAAAAACAGTTACTGCAGAGTGGTACACTAACAATTGTTTGCCACTTGTCTTGGAAACGTTTCGGGCGAAACGACCTCGCAATAGGATCCTGCTTCACCACGACAACGCCTGGTCGCACACCGCCAAGCAAACAATCGATTACTTGGTAACGTCAGAAGTGGAATTACTGGGTCACCCTATAGCCCCGAACTTCGAGGAAAAACGTTTTTTGGACGCCGAGGAAGCAGTGGCTGCGTTTCAAAATGCTGTCGAAGAGACCCCTAAGGACGAGTGGGCAAAGTGCTTTTCTCAGTGGTTCCATCGCATGCAGCGATGTATTTTGAAAAGATATAAAACGAATAACTTGCCAGTTTGTTCAGTTTTTGATTTTGTAAGAACTTTCAGTGTCACCCTCGTAGCAGTAAAAACATTTATGCGAGACTAAAAATCTCAATATGTTCATGAAAAATTCCCTTTTAAAATCAATATATTCGGATCACATGCGATTCTGAGACGTGTATTTTTAATTGGCCCTACTATTTAGAGCCAATTTTTCGCTCATAAAACTATTCGACCGTCTATGAATACCTTATACATTCTGTGGTCCTAACCATCGTACAACTATCATACGATTCCAACTCCGATTGAAACACACGATGAGCCAACTGTATGACGTATCAAAATCTAAATAATATCTATATTTAACCTCTATTTCTTCGTTTACGCGGTCCGCTGTAGTAACATCTCATGTGGGCAACCATAGTGATAAATATTCAATGATTTATCATTCAAATACATAAATCAATGCTGGGCGGTATTCCAAATGTAGGTTATTTG
This sequence comes from Tiliacea citrago, assembly GCA_963921375.1. Lineage (NCBI taxonomy): Eukaryota > Metazoa > Arthropoda > Insecta > Lepidoptera > Noctuidae > Tiliacea > Tiliacea citrago. The sequence goes on along the minus strand of OY992783.1, from coordinate 20,088,188 downwards.
TTGTTTGAAGGGAGTGTTCTCAAGTGGTCGGGTTTGGATTGCAAATTGCATGTTTTGTCCGTTTTGTCAATGTCCGGTTTTGGTATATTGGCGTGTGCCAGCTAATATAATATGGCAAATAATTTAATTTACTGTTGTGGCTAAGTAATAACAGCCGCACGGGTCGATCGATCAGGTTAAGCTACGCTTGCCGCGGTCGGTTCGTGGATGGGTGACCATCTTAACATACCAAGACCCCTCGGTGCCGCGGAAAGCACGTTAAGCCGTTGTTATTTGTAGATCTTTGACAGTGGTTACCGGTTTTCAGAAGCGCGTAAGTCTGACAACCAGTCTTACCAAGGGGTATTGTGTTAACCAGTAACTGGGTTGTGGAGTTCAGATAAGCAGTCGCTCCACGTAAATACTGGTATGCAGCTGCATCCGATTAGACTGGAAGCCGACCCCAACATAGTTGGGAAAAGGCTAGGCAGATCATAATGACTCTGTGTCTTATAGGTTCGTCCCCTATTTCGTGGGACTTAAACATAACAGGCGATATGAGGGTGTACTATAGGTACACCTCTGTCTAACCCTTCGGGGATTACAGGCGTGATGTTATGTTATACTACTCTGTATAGTTAAAATAATGACGTTTATCGAATTGCCCTGGAATGCTATTCATATTTATAACAAAATAAATAAGCTCGCAATAAAAGCATGATGACGTTGTGTAGACATACAGCTTATATGAATTTATGCTATGATTAATTTATATACATAAATATTATAAAATGCTACGTAGGTATATCTGTCTGTATCTATGTTTGTTAGTTTGCTAAATATCGGTTTAAAGTCGTCTGCGTCCCGCGGCTTCGCCCGCATAAGTCTCGATCCCGTGGAAATATCGGGATAAAAAGTATCTTATTATGTCGTAACGCAGGTCATGGTTTCTCCGTGTGCCAAATTTAATCCAAATCCGATTAGCTGTTTTAGCGTGAAAGAGTAACAAACAAAACAAACTCACTTTCGCATTAATAATTTATGTATAACATGAAGCTTTGTAGTAAAAAAAAACATGAAAAAACAAAAAACACGACTGCAACTAAAAAGTTCAAAATAAGATCACTTTTCAAGCAGTCTGATGCAGTTCGTGGCAGTTATTTTAGTTGAGTCTCAGATTAGACCCCACCAACTGCATCAGATTGTTAGAAAAGTGATCTAATGATTTTTTTTTTACTCTGCCGTTTGGTGTGTTATATTTTTGGAGTCGTTCAAATCCTTTATAAAAGAAACCGCGGGGCGCAGCTAGTAAAGAATAAGCTAAAAGAAATATAATATTTTTAATATTTATAGCCTCTTGCAAACAACAACAAAACATCACGCTATATTTCTCAAAAGGGTAGCCAGTAGTGTATAGTATGACCTCATTTCACTACTTATAATAAAAACATCGAACCCAGGACCCCACGAGACCAACGAGACAGGCAATCAATAAACAAAATGAGCAGCTTATTCACTGCAAATATAACCTTATACGCAAAAAAAAAAATGGTACAAAAAATACTCCTGAGGTTGCTTCATAAACAGTATTCAAGTATATTATGAATGCATAATATCACAAGGGTTAAGGATCGGACATACGGAAGAGACGTGAGACGAGGACGGGAAGCAGACGCAGCGTCCCTTTCACGTATCTTCATACAAAATGTAATAACGCGAAGACATACAGAAAGGACAAGACGCAGGCGGGACACTTCTCCGTCTGCGTCCTATTGTTAAAATCGACACCAGCAATTTACACTACGCTAACTCGAATTTCGGGCAATTTCCGTTTTTAATGCCAAATCTTATATAAATAAAAAGACAAGTCCTGACTGACTGACTCATCAACGCACAGCCCAAATCCTTGGACCTAGAAAGCTGAAACTTTGTACAGAGGTTCTCTTTATAATGGAGACAAGGAATAAGAAAGGATTTTTGGAAATTCTACCCCTAAAGGGGTAAAATAGGGGATGGAAGTTTATATGAAAGTCCGTCAGTTTTGAAGTTAGGATCTTTAAATTTTGTGTTTAGGCTGACGATTGAAAATTAATTTATACGTGTTTCAGTGTTTTTGATAATTCCACCCCCGAAGGGTTAAAAAGAGGGATGAAGTTGTGTATGGAAAGTTCTTCATTTTAGAATATAAAAATCACTAAATTTATTATCTAGGATTATGATCGGAAGCTAACGCAACGGTGTTGTTAGAATTTCAACCCTTAGATTGGGGGATGTTAAAGTTTGTATAGCAGAATTTTAACGCGCGGTCCGATTAACTCGAAACTCGGTATTTATACTTAAAACCAAAAATAAAGAATAAAATGTATCAGATTTTTTTTAATCTTTCTCTAACGGGATGAAAAGGGGCTGTCAATTTTTCAAGGGAGGATTGTATTGCGTGGCTTGATTAACTTGAAAGTTGGTATTAATACTTAGCAACAAAAATTAAGAATAACATGTATCAGAGTTTTTCGAAAATTGACCCCTGACCGGGTGTCAAATTGACTACCCCTTGGTAGTCAATTTGACAAGGGAGGATTTTACTGCGTGGCTTGATTAACTCTAAATCATGACGTAGGCATCTGCTAAGAACGGGTTTTTGGGAATTTGACCTTTAGAGGGGTGAAAAGGGGGGATTTCGTTTGTGTGAAAAATCTTATTCCTTGAGTTAATAAATCTGAAACTTGGCACGAATACTAACCTAAGTAAATTATAAAGTTAGTAATTATTTGTTTTTTTAAAAGGGGATTGGGGGATGTTAAAGTTTGTATGGAAGAATTTTAACGCGCGGTCCAATTTACTCGAAACTCGGTATTTTATATATACCTAATGCTCACAGAATATAACGCCTTACATGTTGTTTGGTTTATTCAAATGTAACACATGACACACAATAACACATGATTGAATATTTTTCAAAAATAAACTCCTTTTGGGGTGAAAAGGGGACACAGTTTATATCAAAATTATGTTTCCTTTAATCAATAAACTTGAAAATTGACCCGTATATTATCTTAATAAATAAAACGACCATAAACATACATTTCGATTAACTTGAAACTCGGTATTTATATTTAAGATCGGAAATAAAGGAAAAACTGCATCAGGGTTGTCAAAAAATTTACCCCTGACGGGGTGGAAAGGGGTAGTAAATTTGAAAGGGGAAAGTCAAAGTCAAACCATTTATTTCAAATAGGCACATAAGAGGCATTTTTGAACGTCAAAATTTACAAAAAAAAAATAGAATTGATTCTAGTTGCCCCTTCCAAAAGGTAGTTTCGTATGGAGAAGAATGGGCAAGAAACTCCACCGGTACTCTTTTAAAAATGTTTTACAATATTTTCTTTGATTACATTAATTATATGATTATATGTGAAGACGATGCACCTAGAATAAAATTACTATACCATAATAGGTAAAACGAATTAAAAACTAAGCAATGAAAAATAACTTAATTATTAGATAGATACATGGTGTTCACATATTTACAAAAATCATAATTATAAAAAAAAAAATAAGTCAGTGTGTGAGTATAGGTTATCACAGAATGTAAAATCAATATCATAAAAATAACAGATTTTACCATAAAAATAGCAACCAGTTTGATTTTGTCTAGACTCTAGATTGTCCTATGGAGCTGGACCAGCATGTTTCCAAGCATTCCTGCCCTGGATATAATCCTCTAACTTCTAATATGCTTGTTTACAAAGTGTACTTTTAATATGTGTTTTAAATTTTCTCTCATTTAATTTCAATATATCACAAGGTATTTTGTTGTAACATTTAACACAGTACCCCATAAAAGATGTATGTACTTTAGATAATCTGAAAAATGGTTGATCTATTTTATCTTTATTTCTAGTATTAAAATTATGTCTATCGCTTATCTTGTTAAAAATATGTAGATTTTTCCTTACATACATAATATTTTCATAAATGAATTGGCAAGGTACCGTCATAATATTAATCCTTTTAAATAGTTCCCTAAGAGATTCGCGGCGACGGAGATTATAAATTGCTCTGACAGTTCTCTTTTGCAAAATAAAGATGGACTCAATGTCAGCAGCCCGACCCCACAGTAAAATGCCATACGACATAATGCTGTGGAAGTAACTAAAATAAACCAAACGCGCGGTTTCTATATCTGTTAGCTGTCTTATCTTTCTAACAGCATAAGCGGCCGAGCTTAGCCGCCCCGCCAGAGAGGTTATATGTGGTCCCCATTGCAGTTTCTCGTCTATAGTGATTCCTAGGAAAACCGTTTGAGTAATAAATTCCAGTTTTTCTCCGTTCAATATGATATCACATTCGCTACTTCTAACATTAGGTAATTTAAATCTAATACATTTGGTTTTTTTTTTCATTTAGTACCAAATTATTTACCGTAAACCAATCTTGGACCTGAAGAATAGAGTTATTCACTTCGTCAAGATTTTGTGATCGTCGATCTATTTTAAAGATCAATGATGTGTCATCAGCAAATAACACCATCTTCGGTTGATTTTGAAGTAATTGGGGTAAATCATTAATGTAAACTAAAAAGAGGAATGGACCCAATATCGAACCTTGAGGAACGCCCATTGCCATTTCAGACCCTAACGAGTTAACGCCGTTTATTTGAACTTTAACCTTTCTATCTTTTAGGTATGATCTTAGTAAATCAAGAGCTGCATTTCTAATCCCATAGTGCTCTAGTTGCATTAAAAGTGTCTCATGGTTCACGCAATCGAACGCTTTAGAGAGGTCGCAAAAGATTCCAATGGCATATTGTGCTTCCTCCCAGGCGTTAAAAATGTTCTTTATTAGGGTAACACCGGCACCGTCAGTGGTACAACGCCCTTTAGTGAAACCGTACTGCTGTTCATGAAAGATGGATTTTTTATTAAAGTAACATTTGACTGAGCATCAACTTTTCAAACACCTTACTGAGAACTGGCAGAATTGACACAGGCCTATAATTATTGGGTTCTTTACTATCTACGGATTTGAACAAAGGAACTACTTTACTGTGTTTCATGAGATCCGGAAAGACTCCTTGATCCACACTGGTGTTAAATATAAAAGCTAAATAGGGCGCAATGGTTTCGATTATAGATCTACAGACTTTTACAGACATGCCCCAGAGATCTTCTGTTAATTTAATTTTAAGATCTTTAAAAGTTTTTATAACAGCCTGGGGGTTTGTATGTTGGAACCTAAATTCCAAAGGGCATACTTTTACATTCTTTCTAAGTAAGGCAGCAGAGAGCGCGGGTGAGGAATTTAAAGTTTCAGTAGTTTTAAGGGAAATATTAGCAAAAAAGTTTTCAAATTCCTGAGCTATTTCTACCTCTGAAGTGATGCCCATGTGCAGTTTCTAAATTTAATTCAGTATTACGCTGTTTTTTCCTACCTGTTTCATTATTTATTATTTGCCAGGTAGTTTTTATTTTATCATCAGCTGATTTTATTTTATTGCTAATATAAAGAGCTTTAGCTATTTTGCACACACTTAAAAGTTTTAGAATATTTTGCAACATATTGATGAAAGCTTGTATTATTCATATGTTGCTTTAGGCCATAAAGTTCAAAAAGATTTTCCCTGCTTTTACGAATACCTGGAGTCGCCCAATCACTAAATACGAACTTTGTGTAAATACTTTTAGTCTTTAGTGGAAAAGTGTCATTAAATTGTGTGTTTAATAGTGAAAAGAACTCGGCGTAGAACTCATTTGGGTCACAAATATTATTAAATCTCTGAACACATAATGCACAGGCCAAAGAATTATTTAATTTCTCTAAATTTTTACTTGTAATTGGCCTAAACCATATTTGAGTTTTTTGTACAGGCATATAGGAGCAAAATGTTATTGTTTGACCATTATGATCAGATGGCAACTTATTTACAATTTGTTTGTGTAAGTAATCACAATTACAAAAAATATATTATTATCTATACAAGTGGCAGAAGAAGGTGTCACTCGGGTTGGATCAATAAAAACATTTGACAAATCAAATGACCTAAAAAGACTTAATAATCTGACAGTGTTCGAGTTATTTTCTAATAAGTTAATATTAAAATCACCACATATGACTATTGACTTACTATTAGTACTAAGTTTTTTTAACACATCTTCCAGTACAGAATCAAACAAAGATAGATTCTGGTAACTTGGAGGTCTGTATACGCATACTATAACATGTGTGAAACGGTGGACAGTCAGGATGGTCACAAGAAACGATGTGCTTGCACTATATATAGTTTATTCTTTTTAAAATCGGACAGAGTTACCACTTAAGGTTTTTGCACTTGGTGACGGTTACAAAACAACTGACTCAAACTGCCTAACACATCCGCATTTATAGATTTCACTAATAACTAAATAATTAGATCGCATTACTTACTATAACGAGTAAAATTGAATAACAATTATTAACAAAGAAATAAATGAATTAAAGTATATAAATAAATAGTCTTAAGCAACCATCAATTTAAACTTAATAATTGGCGCGCCGGAAGCTGACAAACTGAAGGCGCCATATTGTATAATCAACATTTCTGATTATTTTAAATCACCAAGAATAAATCAAACAGTTACCTAAACAATATCATAACAATTAACTATTAAAATAATATAATTGATTTTAAGAATGATTGAATGATGTTACAAAGTCGAGCTGGTATAAGCAGGACCCGAAGTCGATAACACTCGGCCATCCTGTGTTTGACGTGTCCCACGGCGGTCAGCATTGCCCATCACTGGTCTGTCGCTGGTATTCAGCGTCTGGAATAGTAAACAGTATGGGCAGTACATTTATTCTTCTAATTAACAGATCGAAAGGTACAGTAATTGCAGTTCATATCATATAAGAGCTTTTATAATATTGTGTTGTTCATAAGATCTCACATACCTTATTCCATGTCGCTCAGTTCGTAGGTATTGTGTAAATGTTATATCTGACACAGCTATAATAACTCCTATGTCACACAGCTTTAATTATTCACACAGCTTTAATTATTCACACAGCTTTAATTATTCACACAGCTTTAATTATTCACACAGCTTTAATTATTCACACAGCTTTAATTATTCACACAGCTTTAATTATTCACACAGCTTTAATTATTCACACAGCTTTAATTATCCACACAGCTTTAATTATTCACACAGATTTAATTACTCCTATCTCATACAGCTTTAATTATGATAAGCTTTTATACAGCTGTAATTTGTGGAAGAGTGCGACTTACATTTATAATAAATAAATCTGTTAATCAAATTTAGACAAGGGTTTTATTTTGTTTTATGTGCTTAATCTGTACCAAATAAATCATCCTATTAAGTTAGGTACCTACGCATGTTATTTTTTTTTACAATACAAATTTGAATATAACTTTAATTAGCTTTCTAACAGGTCTATCAGATCATCCCTATCGACTTCATGGTCACTACCACTACTTTCATCAGATATAGACGATTTATAAGGTCGGAGGACTTCACCACGTACAACTGCTGTAAATTTTCTATACCCTTTCATACCCTTTATACTACTTATCGTGTAACGATCTAACGAGTGATCAGCTTTGCATATTTTATAGGGCCCTGTGTACAAACCGTTAAGTTTTCTAGTTACGTTCGCGCTTTCCCTAGTAATTCCTCCTTTCCATAACACTAATTGCCCTACAGAGTACTTAACGCATTGCTTATGAGATCGGTGGAATCTGTCCTTCATGAGGGTCATATTTCTATCAATACGCAATTTAGCCGTACTTCGCCGTTCCTCAAGAGCCTGCGCTTGACCTTCAAAATCGTTAGGTTGCCCGTTCGGATAAGCCGGTAACCGTGAATTGAAATGGCCAAATAATAACTTAAAGGGGGGAAACCCGGTTGTTGTATGAGGAGTATTATTTATGCCCCAAACTATATCACTCAAGTGATCATCCCAGGTGCACTCGCTGTCAGACATAGTATTTAAACCGTTAATCAAAGTTCGATTTACACGTTCTACTTGGCTATTTGATCTAGGGCTTGCAATAGCGTTTAAGACATGTTTGAATTGCATTTCCTCAGCAAATTCTTTAAAATATCTACTTGTAAATGCTTTTCCCCTATCCGTAATGATCCTGCTTGGGTTTCCAAACTGAGAAATAATATCTTGTAAATGCTTTATAGTTTCAACGGAACTACAGCTTTTACAAGCTTTCGAAAATACAAATTTTGTAAACGAATCTATAACAACGAGTACATAAGAGTTTCCTTTACGAGTCTTAACGAACGGACCTAGATGATCAACATGTAGTGTGTGAATGGGAACAGCCGCCTTTTGAATTGGGTGTAGCTCTCCTTGCAATTTACCATGATCCCCCTTTCCGTAAGCACATCGAAGACATGATTTGATGTATTTACGAATAAACCTAGTCATGCCCTCAAACCAAAATTGTGCTTTAATGGTCTTTTCACACTTATCAAAGCCAACATGTCCTATTTGATCATGGAATTTTTGTAGTAAGCCCCATTTTGCTAATTTAGGTATAACAAAACGTTGTCCGTTGATTGTTTGTCTATAGAGAAGGTCGTCTTTAATTACATAATTACTAGTTATATCATTGTTTGTTGTGCCATTACGCAACTGGGTCAGGATCGACTGGATGTTTTCGTCCTGCAACTGTAATGTTACCAGCCAGTCGGAATCGTCAATTAATAAAACAGTACTCTGTACTGGATTCCTACTCAAAGCATCTACGTGTCTCATACGATCACCAGATCGATACTCGATTTGTAGATCGTAGTCTTGGATTGAAAGCCACCAGCGGGCTATGCGAGGAATCAGGTCCTTTTTAACTAAGGTAGTTCGCAACGCGGCACAATCTGTCACTACGGTGACAGGAATACCTACAAGATAAATTCGAAATCGTTTGAGAGATTCTACGACTGCTAATGTCTCCAGCTCATAGCTATGATAAAATTGTTCCTCTTTACTTGTGACCCTACTAAAATACGCAATCGGTTTCAGGACATCATCAGTTTGGTATTGCAAGAGTATACCGCCTAGTCCTAGCTTACTGGCGTCGGTGTGGAGCTCAGTACGTGCATTTCTGTCGTAAATGCCTAAAACCGGTCTTTCGATAAGACGTTCTTTTAAAGTCTGAAAAGCAGTTTCATGGGCGGAATCCCAAGTCCATTCTACATCCTTTTTTGTTAACTGTGTGAGGGGTCTAGCTATTTCTGCAAATCCGCGAATAAACTTCCTAAAATACGATGTCAAACCAATAAATTGACGGATTTCATGCACATTACGAGGTTTTTTGTATTCAGCTACGCAGTGAATTTTAGCTTGTCCTGGTTGTATTGTACCTGCGGTAATCTCATGTCCCAAATAATTTACGCTTTTCTTCAAAAACGAACATTTACTTAAATTCAGTTTTAAATTGGCTTCTGACAAAAATTGCAGGACATCGCCCAATAATCTGAGTCCGTCATTGACCGAGATGGTCGGAAGCATTACGTCATCTAAATATGAAGCAACGTCATTGCCCAGTCTACCCAGTACTACTTTAATGAGACGTGAGAACACCGCCGGCGCATTGGCCAGACCAAATGGCATTTTCAAAAACTCGTATTGCCCTGAAGGTGTTACAAACGCGGTTTTATGAACGGAGTCTTCAGCTATTCTAACTTGGTAATAGCCTTGTGCAAGGTCTAAAGTAGTGAATAACGATTTTCCAGACAAACGAGTTACCTGGTCATCTATATGAGGCAACGGATAACGATCTTTGATAGTGCGTGCGTTGAGTGCTCTGTAATCTATGCATAATCTATAATCACCGCCTTTCTTCTTTACAAGGACTACTGGACTTGCATAGTCAGACATAGTTGTAGTTGCATAGTCTTACAACACCTGCATCAATAAGATCCTGAACTTTTTCGCTAACAATCTCATTTTCCTTATAAGAAAGTCGATAAGGTTTGCAGTAAACAGGTTGCTCGGTTGTTGTCTGAATATGCATCTCCAACACGTCGGTACATCCTAATTCTTTGGTATTGTCCGCAAATAAGTGTCTGAATTTATTTAATAGTTGTAGCAATCGATTGCTATCATTGGTTTCTAAATCACCTACATCTAAATCAGATAACTGTAATTTTCTGTCAGTTGATTGATTAATTGTCATTATGTTCGTATACGTACTACTGTTTATATCACCAAATAGTTCCGCGCGCGCTACGAGTCTATTTGGTTGCCACTCTATAATATCATCCCCGATATTAACTACTTTTAAAAAACAATCCCTCGACCTTATAAGTCCTCCTATAATGGCATAAGACATACTTCCTAGCTCAAAATAAACAGAACGCATAAGAAAAGTATGGTTAGGATTAAAATCGACATATACTTGTACGAAAGCGGAACTTCGTTGTGGTATTACACTATGATATTTTAAATAGACAGGGAATTTTGAAATGAAGTCCGTTTCATTCAACTGCATATGACTTAGTTCATTATTTAAATCAAAATTACACACAAACTTAACAGAGTTCTCTGAAATAACTAAGCTTATGTTTCTCTGATTTATCATTGATTGGCCGATTATTAAGTCTATATCAGCTAGATCATTACTGGTTAATTCAACAAAACCACTTAAAATTATATTATCTATTTTAACATCAACATGAGATGTTCCCAAAGAATTTGAGTATGCACCACCAAAACCTTTCATTGTAACCGCAGAAGGTATGATTTTTAACTTTAAACTATTAGCTTGTGACATTGTGAGAATATTTAATTTACTGCCCGTATCGATATATGCAATAAGATTATGTCCATTAATTACCACTGCCTTCTTGTACAAGTCTATGAAAATATTGTAGGTTGTAAACATTACGTTACTAACCTTTTGAAGCTGTTGCTGTGAAGAGTTGGCCGCAAACCAGCAGCTGGCGGCAGTGTGGCCCGGACGATGACATACGTCGCAGCGTGGAGTCCTGCAGTCCTTTGCCTCGTGTCCTTGTCTCCTGCAGGCGTAGCATTTTTTCGGTAGAAGGTCGGTTTCTTTAGAATTTGGAGCAATATTGCCCCCTCTCCTCCATGTTGAAGTCGGCCGCTTGGAGTTACTTGCTTCCACTTGCTTGTAGTTTTCAAGGGATGATAAATATCCATAGTACAGCTGCGTTGGGGTTTCGCATTGATAGGCTTTAGCATTGGCTCTTATTTCCACTGGTAAACCTTTAATAATGCATGAAATCGCAGATTCACCGATAATGTTGCATTTCTTGAGTAGGGATGCTTTATCGTGAAAGTATTTGGTCATTGTTTCAGAGTCGGTTTTTTTTCGAGCGAGCATAGTCTCTAATAGTTCAACATAATCGGTAGAACGTGGAAAGGCGGTCTCTAATGCATCTTTCCATTCCTTCCAAGTGAGATTATAATTATCCAAGTCGTTATACCAATCACGTGCGGATCCACGAAGACGAATTTGCATGATGAACTGCCGATCCTTGTTATTCCAACCATAAACATCGCCAAATTGGTCAATTTTGTGCAACCAACCTTTAACATTGCTTGATTTTTCATCCAGCTGGAACTTTGGAATAACTTCAGCATCAGTTTGGGTAACACGGTGCCTTTTACGTCGACGGTTTCTTCTATCGGTCTCCTCTTGATCGGAAGAAAAAAAATCAGAGTTTTCGTCATTTTCCGACAACGCTGTTTGATGGTGTCTCCTCTTCTTGGCGCCAATACCATCAATATATGGGCCTGACATATCCCACTTCTGACTGTGAAACGGTGGACAGTCAGGATGGTCACAAGAAACGATGTGCTTGCACTATATATAGTTTATTCTTTTTAAAATCGGACAGAGTTACCACTTAAGGTTTTTGCACTTGGTGACGGTTACAAAACAACTGACTCAAACTGCCTAACACATCCGCATTTATAGATTTCACTAATAACTAAATAATTAGATCGCATTACTTACTATAACGAGTAAAATTGAATAACAATTATTAACAAAGAAATAAATGAATTAAAGTATATAAATAAATAGTCTTAAGCAACCATCAATTTAAACTTAATAATTGGCGCGCCGGAAGCTGACAAACTGAAGGCGCCATATTGTATAATCAACATTTCTGATTATTTTAAATCACCAAGAATAAATCAAACAGTTACCTAAACAATATCATAACAATTAACTATTAAAATAATATAATTGATTTTAAGAATGATTGAATGATGTTACAAAGTCGAGCTGGTATAAGCAGGACCCGAAGTCGATAACACATGCTTATCAAGCTCAACACAGGACAATTCAATGGTGTGTTCAACAGACAGTCCGATGATGTCTTTCCGTTCTTTCGATTTGATAGAATTTTTAATTAATATTAATGATCCGCCATGTATCATACGTTTTCGGCTAAAATGGCTAACTACACAATACTTTTCATAATTAATTGACATCACTTGATGATCTTTTAACCAATGTTCTGTTAAACAAATGACATCAAACTTGGTATTTTCTAAAAACAATTCTATTTCCAGTGATTTGGAAGAGCAACCTTGGATATTTTGATGAAATAATTTTAAAGTATGTTGCACTCCCTTTGTTTTTTTTTATGAGTTAAATGGCCAGAAGATACCTTTTTATTATTCGCTAATAATAATAATTGGTTATTTGAATGGGTAACTTCTGTTGTCTTACAGTCTAGTTTAAAGAATTATCTGGAGTGACCTCCACAACTACAACTGAAGAGTCTAGAATGCCTGTATGAGTTCCAGCAGGAAGAGAATGCCCTATCTGACTGGTAGTGGCCTCCAAGGATGTTGGTATTAGGTATAGGTGGATCCTCCTTCGTACAACATGATGACTCATAATTAATCTCTATGTTGTTAGTATAACTAGACAACACAGACTCGTCACTAATACTAAATTTCGTTATATTAGCTATGGGATGATTTTATGTTCGGATTGGCGCAAAAAAGTTGAACGGATTTAGATGAAATTTGGTAACATAGTTTATAGTTTATAATCTGCATTAACACATAGCGTACTTTTAATTCCGGTAGTACGTTATCGTGACATTTTTTCCGACACCCACGAGGGCGAAGCCGCGGGCAAAAGCTAGTTAATTAATTGAGAAATGCCTATGGTGTATAATCGACTTTTTCAAGTTAGCGTAGTGTTCATTGCTGGTGACAAGACGTGGACACGGCGCAAATGTAGGAAGGTGCGGAAAGAATAATATTTTATAACATTTTATTTTTATTTTTTTAAATTATTGTTCATTATGACGCATGATGTAGTTTGTAACACCCTGCTATGAGCGCGGTGCGAGCCTTGCACTCCATTCCACGCCGCTCTTAGAACGCAAGGCTTGTAACAGGGTGTTTCAAACTACGTCATGCGTCATAATTAATAATATTTTATTTTTTAAATTTAAAATACGTAACAGAAGAGTCTATCACAAATATTTAAATGAGGATTGCCCGGATTTCGACAAAACTGGCGGAAAAGTGCTCAATGCGGAATAACGCGAGACAGTTTTGAGGCACTGTCGACGGATAAGAATTGAGTGGCTGAACTTTTATCTTACTTAGTCAGGTTAATTAAATAAATGTGAGTTAAGTAGTTAACATTTTATCTCATATTACGCGTTGCGCCACTAAAATAAATGTGAGTTAAGTAGTTAACATTTTATCTCATATTACGCGTTGCGCCACTAAAATAAATGTGAGTTAAGTAGTTAACATTTTATCTCATATTACGCGTTGCGCCACTAAAAAGTAACACCGGGTTAGTTAACCAGACAAGTGTTTTTGAATTTGGAACATTGCAATTCAATCGACGAAACGTTAAATTGAATTGCAATGTCTGAAAAATGAATGAAATTGTATACCCATCTCTTTTACACTACGTAATACTTTCTTTGTTTTGAATTTTATAACATGACATTTGATTTGTATTGTATGTGGTTTCCATGGACATTTTGTTTATTGATTGACGAAAATATCAGATGAAGATACTTAAATAGGTTTTTGTTTTTCCATAATTTATATTTATTTTTAGAAGAACTCATCTCATTTAAACATCGAACAATATAAAATACAACATAAGTTATCAGCCTCATAACGCCCTCATAACGTAAATTTGTTTTGACATTAGGTACTTGTCTGACACTAACCCAGAGTTTAACGACTTAAGGCGATTTTTTCGGCGATTTTTGTCAGAATGTATTACATCTGACAAAAATCGCCACGCAGGCTCCGCCCCTTGCTCCCCGTCACTCCGTTATGTGCTAAACGCTAACACATCAGTAATAAAGTTGAATATCGCGTCCGCTCTTTGATAGTGTTTGAGCACGAAACTAAATAGCGTAAGTCTCAAATCTTACTCGTATATCGTTTATAACTAAAGTAATTATTGATCTAGACTCTAGAGAATAAATATCTGGTGGGTGGATAATAAACTATATTTTCTTGCTGTGAATATTTATTTTAGACATAAAAGCCAAACAATCTTGTTTGTTTTTTATAATTAAGTATCCTTATACAAGACATGATTTTCAAATAAAAAATGTATCTAGAAAAAATATTACAATTACGTAACTGTCTTCAACATGGAAAGAAAAAGATCCAATAAATCATATACTAAAGTTTCATTTTGCTTGTATGTGTTACTGTTTTAGAATATTCATGCAAATTAACATGAAAATCAGGAGCCTCCTCTAAACTCTCCCACATACGTGGGTTAAATATTTAGAAGTTTAACCCTAGGTTTACCTGTAACACTTGGTGGCGCAATATAAATTATTTGATTAACCACAGGGTTAATCAAATAATTTAACTTGGAGTTCACAGCTAATACAGATTAGCTGTGAACTCCAAGTTATATCGTATAACCCATGAACGTGCAATTGGACCATACAAATGTGGAGTTAAAACCTTGCGTTTAGAGCTAATAAGTCTGAAATAATAATGACCAGCTAAATCGGCCTTTCGGTCCACAGCACGTCGTCATACTTACATCAGAACCTTGGAAGTTTAATAACCGATCTGACACAAACTCCGATTCTTATGTACGCAACAAAACCCGATTTAAACTTCAGCTCTTATACATAAACTCACGCATAAACTAAGATAAAGATATCAATTAATCAACTTTCAAAGCTAAGTGGTATCTCACAAAAAACAGATCAGTGAGATGGCTCCGTGATTCCGTGAAACGAAACGCAATGCGGGTGAAAACGATTCGGAGCCCCTACCAAGGGTACACGCATTTGAACATACTTACTCGTACATATAAATTCACGCGTTTTTTCCATGCGGATAGGCAGAAACTACAGAACGCCAGCTGCTACGATTGTTACATAAGCCTAAGCTTCGTTTAGGTCCATACATCTGGGGGCCAAGTCTGCTAACGCAGTTGTGTCCAAATGGCCGATCATTGGCTTCGTAATTGTAGAGTTTGACAGTTTTGCTAATCTCCTAATTGAAAGGCGTCTTTATGATTTTCCAATGACGTGCCACTGATACTCCATTGGAAAAATTGTCTGTATTTGGTAATCTCGTACTGACAAGCTCCTATTATTTTGACTTCCCTATGGACCACTGTCACGCCATTATAAATTTAGGAGGTTACAAACTATTGGCACAATGGCCATGGCGTTGCCTTGGTATGATCGTCATAATGACCAATCATTGAAAATAGCAGACTTGGCCCCCAGGTCAGGCACGCACGCCGGTTGCGAGCACTACGCACCTGACCTTTCTGATGAATATCACCAATATGCGTATACGTCCTCCTAGGGCGTCCCCTGCCGGCGTTTCCACTCACCTCTGCTTTGGAAATACATTTTGTTAGTCGCCTTTTATTCATCCTCTCAACGTGACCAAACCATTCTAAGCATACTCTTTTCAATTTTTGTCACTACAGCTTCTTTTAAACCACAACGTTGTCTTATCACATCATTCCTCAGCCTATCATTCATAGTTACGCCACAGATGCTTTGCTAGGAACGTAATGTTAATAATAGAGCAAAATATTCATAAATGTCTGTGCCGATATTAGAAAATAAAAACAATATCTTTATACCACCTATATTACTTAAATGGTGTACCTCTTGCTCAGTTTAAATTCTGGGACACATTGTGACTGAGAATTTGAGTGACGAATTAGACATTGAGAGCGTAGGGCGTTGTCGGTGCGCGATAATATGTTGGCATACAGGTTCGCTCGGTGTAATACTCCTGTTAAAATAACAATATTCAAGGCATTCTGCCAGACATTCTACACGAGCGGCCTGTGTGCAAACTTTACACAAATTATGCGTAAAAAAATGGTGTCGCTTGTGGGACGAGTACGGGGGAGCCCGAATAACGTCCTAAGGATGATTGGCGAGAGAACCGATACTGTTCTGCTCAGTAGGTTCACCGAACTCCATGTATTGCGAGACCGATGAGCCTACTGTGCAGGAGTAGACGGTGTGTCTAGTTTCTTCTTTTTACTTTTTAGTTACTAACACTAGTTATAAGCAAAATTCTTGTTACTAACAACCTTGCTTTGCCTATGGACTTTTTTGTCTGAAATAAATGATTTTTATTTTTATTAGAAATGCAGAAAAGCAATGCATCGAATTATTTGTATAAATTTTAGATTGATGTAGGTATAAGTTAAAGTGATAATCGTCTTTTGTTGCTGATTGTAAGTACCTATGTCCTATAGCAAATGTTGTAGTTGTAGTACGTTTATCTTCAAGACATTGACTGCTGTACCTGGAAGGTTTACAAAGAGTATGATTTTTTAACGTTTGTCAAAATATATGAAGAAGGTAAGAAAAAAAATGTAATCTAATCAGAGCCAACGTTGTCCCAAACCGCCTCCTCACAAAATTCCCCTATTCGACGCTTGTAGCTTGAATATTTCGCCGTTTTCTTGTATTATCAAATTAGCATACATTCGTAAGAAATATACTTACGAGAAATAAAACGTTAGGGAATCAAAAATATTTGGGTAGCTTTAAAAAAAAGGATTTACAGAAACAGAAATGCTTTGAAAAGTGTAAGCTTAATTCGAACTACCTTTAAATAGTTGTACCTGTTATAAAATGTGCTAGTTTTTTAGATGGCGAAGCTAGAGTATATTGAATATACAGAATAAATTTTTGAGATGAAAACTCTAGGCAACAAAAAAAATTGCAAATTGCTCAAAGGAATTATAAACGTTTGAACTTGGTGAAAACAAAAAAAACCGGCCAAGTGCGAGTCGGACTCGCGCACGAAGGGTTCCGTACCATTATCTATAAAAATGGCAAAAAAATCACGTTTGTTGTATGGGTAATTAAATTAAAATAAAACAAATATTTAAGGGGGGCTCCCGTTAAATATTTGTTTTATTTTAATTTAATTATTTATTTTTAAAGCGAATATATAACTAAATATTCTGTGAATATATCAAGCGTTTGTTGTATGGGGGCCCCCTTAAATATTTATTTTATTCTGTTTTTTAGTATTTGTTGTTATAGCGGCAACAGAAATACATCATCTGTGAAAATTTCAATTGTCTAACTATTACAGTTCATGAAATACAGCCTGGTGACGGACGGACAGATAGACAGACAGATATACAGGCAGACAGACAGACAGACAGACGAACGGCGGAGCCTTAGTAATAGGGTTCCCGTTTTACCCGTTGGGTACGGAACCCTAAAACCTGCAGTTTCAACCTTTTTTATTTTACCTATTCGCGAGCATATTTCAACAATGTCTGGCTGCAAAAATGACAAGTGACAATCCGACGATTTTACAAGTTTCTTTCATAGATTTGATTTTCAGCTTTGCCAAACAGCAACTGACGTGAAAATTCGATACGGAGCGATTCTATTTCTACAATCGCTAACGCTTCAACGATAACGAAGTTCGATTGGCAGGCGATAACGCTTGTCAAAAAGTGCCACTTGGCTACGAATCTTTAAGGAAGTTATCGTTCGACGCTGTCGATTCGTTTCATGGAATCGAATGATGATAACATTGTCTAGCTAGTTTGTATTCGTTGACCTATGATCACGTGACATTTCGATAGCTTATGTCAACCCCATACATTTTGTGGCTTTTCTACTAGCGTCATTGCTAATCGAATGTTACTTTGTCAAGGCCCTCTGGTATTCAGACTACTAAAGCTTCGGTTTCATAAGAAAGCGGTTCCGTCATAATAAAACGGCCGTCATGAAAATCTGTAATTTTTTTAAGGTGTTTACGCAGCTGTTGTCCGCGAAATACAAATTTTCTAATCAGAAAAGAAGAAAAGAAAAGAATCATTAGAATCATTAATACATCTCTCTAAGTTAGATTTGTTCCATTGAATGACTTTTTTCATGAAATCATGACATTGGGGCACGAATCTAAGTTAGAGAGATGTATTAATGATTCTAATTTTGTAAATACGCATCTGTTATAGTCGCTGATCATATTTTAATCAAGATACAACCTGACACAGTCCTGCAAATAGCAAAAAAGGTAAGAAAATTTGAATTTCGCGGGCAACAGCTGCGGATCTACCTTAATGTCAAATTTTAATACTGGTACAAATTGCAGATTTTCGCGGAGTTCTGCGGATTCACCTTAACTCAAACCTCGCTGCCCAAAGACAAATCACTAGATTTGCTCTCACCGTACTTAGTCACAAGAAAAAGTGTCAAAACTGAGAAGAGTGTGCTCGCAAGATGCTCGCACATGATTTAATACCGTTTCCATGTCAATCAAGTAAAATCACTGCGTCAATGTGTGTCAGAGGTGTCAAATCGATACAGAAACACTTCCATACAATAGGCATAACTGACAGTCCTCTGTAAATAGCATGCATGGAGGCTGAATAAATCATTGCGCATGTGCTCTTTGAATGCACAGGCGTCACCCAGATCAGAACAGAAATCCTCGGGTCACCCAGATCCTTCATATATATCCTAAACAGACTAGGAGACCTAATCAGCTTCTGGAGGCAGGTGGGCTGGTTGGAATAACCAATGACGGCCGCCATGGCCCACGCACAATGGTCCACGTGAAGGACTAAGTGCGGAAACCAAACCCTATACCATAGAACATAGATTGATTCAGAAATGCGACTATCTTTTGACGCGGAAGGGCGAATCTAATGATTTGAATCTATGCCATCGTTTTCATGACAGTTGTCATTGCAGCCGTTAAATGACAAGTTAAAAGACACGTATTTATGTAGTACGAGTAACACAATGTAAATTGTATTTGGTCCATGGCACTTTTTCTTTTTTTTCGGTGGGTGATTATCAAATATATTCTACCGCTCTGGGCGGAGCGGTAGGTGAGACTTTTACTGACTAAATCCCACCCGTGTTCGTTAAGTTGCTTGTGTGCCTGGGCCACGGTATCCTTTCGGACAAACCCGCCACCCTGGCAGGACATTAGTCCCTGGCCCTGACATCAAGCAATGGACAAGATTGTCAAACTTTTACTGTATTGAATACGAGGCTTTTGGCTAATTTGTATGTGTGTATTTTATGTATATTGTTGTAATGTGCGTTTGTTTGTGCAGAAAAAAAAACAATTTTTCTTTCTTTCTATTATTCTTTCTATTTAGTTTACTTATATACAAAAACAAAAAAGAAATATAACAGACCACAAGTGTAATTTTCAAGGTCACGCTTCAAAGTTAAGTTACAAAACTGCGCAACAAATAAAATTCAATTCTGATTCCATCGAAGCTAAGGGATTAATTGCATTAGGAATATGCGTTGCGTAGTTGACATCTGTACCCTGCCGTTTATATCACTTCATGAGCCTCTAGCCGACTGAGTAATTTTTCACGACGGCATGAGGTTTTCAAACTCAAAACATTTATATCAGAAACCATTTACAGGTTAGTCAGACAGATGTAGCTAGTTTCCCATTCCAAAGCCTACTAGGTTCCTATTGGGAAGAACGGGCAAGAAAGTCCATCCAGGACACTTTTTTTAATTCTATAAGTAGTTACTAAATATTAGCATAGCATTATCATCTTATACGTTCGGTAGATGTCACATGTCCTCAAATTTTTGATTTTAGGAACATCCTCACGGCGTTTTCTTTCACCGTTTTGAGAGCAGTGGTGATGAAGTAAATGTGTTCTCATACAGTTCATTGATAAAAAAAATGTTGGCACGGGATTATGAACAAAGGTACCTTATGTTGAACGGATTAGGTATTCATCAAGGTTCGTAGCGAGACTGACGGCCAAATGTTCAAGGTGCGACCGTACCTTCTTCAACAACGTTACTTGTCTTCGTAAAAAGTTGTGCTTAAGGAGTCTAGAATATGTCCAATAGTTACAAGAAAAACGAGCGCATCTAACAGTAGCCGCATACGATGTGTAACATCTGACATCTCACCTTGGTAATAAGCAACTGAGCAGCGATAGGAATTAACCTTAAAATTTTAAAAAAGCTAAACACTGAAATAAATATTCGAATAATTATTCATTACTAGTCCTCGCTCACTGGTCGAAATTTGACCATACACATATAGTACTTACTAATTCCATAAGTACACTAATTCCATGCTATTAAAAAGTACTTACTTATTCTATGCTCAAACTGTCACTTCCTGTTACACACTTCCGTCCCTTTTCACGAAATCACTCCCATAGAAAGCGATAGGAAAGATGTTGTTACACATACAATTCGTGAAAAGTCTTGTTATAAGTTTGATGCCTTGGATGGAGGCCTTAATTTATTAAGGCATCCATAGAACAGTCTCGTTAAGCAGCCGACAACCTCCTAGGTTGAACTCCTTATATAAAAAAAAGTATTTTTTTGTTTAGTACGAGTATTTAATAATTATGATACTATACAAACTTGTCACTGTCAGAAAAGCCGGTTACATAATCAAATTTATTTCAATTAATTCCAGGGTTTACAGTAATGTGAAGCCTGCCAATTCGGTGATACAGCAAGGTCATGACGATTACCTATTTTTCACAGTAACATATTTATTATCATGTTTTAAGTTTGATAGAATTTTATGATTACAAATATTGCGTACTTATTAAGTAACAGTATAATCTAGAATTCTGCATACCAGATTTTGGCAAAATGCCATTTAAATTGGCACAATAATAACTCATACAAGCATTCATACAGCTGCAATTAAGTGCTAAAATCAAAATATCGATACAAAAAACTTACCATCTATCTTCTAGTTTCGGTTTACAAATTCATAATGAATTCAACTCACAAAGTTTATACAGCTGTCCACGTGTCGCTTAGTCCAACGGGACACTGGACGACAATAATGTAAGTGTACACCACGTTAATCGAATTTTCAAAGAGGGCTCGCCGGTAGTGATGGGACAAACTTTCGATGAAATGTCGATGCATTTTTTGGATTTTTAAGTATCTACCTAAATCTTGTTTTTTTTTTTCTAAACATAGTTATAAAATAAATGTAAAATTAGGGTAAAAATGTAAAAACGGGTATTTAAAATTCTCCAAAACTGTGTAGTTTTCATTACATTTGCAAACGATCACGATAATGTAAAAATGAATGTGATTTTTCACATGTTTTTAGTACAGAGACAAGAAGAAGTAAAGGCTTTCGATAATATTTCTAGCAAAAACACCATTTGGAAGTAATAATAATAGCATAAGCATAAATGGTTTGACTTTGACTTTAGTTATGGAAGATTTTCTACCTGTCTCCTCTTACGCGTATTGAACATGAAGTTATGATCGAAGAGCGGAAGAGAAACTACAAATTGCAGTTAATATTATTATAATTGTCACATACGTACTATAGTTTAAAGTTAGGTACACTAATTAGCACACATACATACATAAACTCACGCCTTCTTCCCATGGGGGTAGGCAGAAACTATAGAACGCCATTTGCTACGCTCCTTACATACTCCTTTTGCTTCGTTTACGTTCATACGTCTCTGGTCATATACGCACGCCGGTTGCTAGTACTACGCACGTGACCTTTCTGAAGAACACCACCAATTAGGTCACTTTATGGGCGTCCCCTCCCAGCGTTTCCACCCACATCTGCCTTGTAAATACTTTTTGTTAGTCGCCTTTCATTCGCCATTTTTAATTAGCACATAATTAAACTCAAGGGACAAAATAAGCCAATGCCTTCAAATTTAGTCAGTATCCCGCAATGGTTACGGGTTTTGATTTTTGTTGACAAACATGATATGGGTAGCACTCCGGATGGTAGCTTAGTGTTGCCACTTAACAAAGATGCGTTCCTGACTATCTTATAAATACTTATATAAACATAATACAGGCGACGCGCGACGCTACGTATACTGAGGAGCGTTCACAAATGCACAATACACGACGCCACAACCAAAACAATTGTTCTCAATTGAATCTCAATCATCAAATTGATCATTTACAAGAAAAACTGTATCGAAAATCTTTATTTTACCGTCGATTCTATCCAAACAAATGGAAAGTCAGAAACATTCAATAAATGAAACATTGCATATGTTTAAAATAACACTTTTATATTGTATCGTAAACATTTTAAAATCATCAAAATCATCGTTGGATGTCGAAAGCATTTATTTTTAGTTTTGCATTTTGTAAATTAAACAAACAGCTATCACTATTTGCCGAGAACAGAATGTTTCAAACATGATATTTTGATTCAATTTGGATTTTAAAACATTGAAGCAACATCCTGTATCTGCGTATCATTTAGTATTAATGGAACTCCAACAAAATGTTAGTTTTACAATTATCTGTTTCTTTTTCATTTGTTTTTGTTTCAAAGAATTTTTCTAAGTCGCAATGTGGATTTATTTGTATCATAAGTAGTTTGTTTTGCATATAGGCACTCGACAGCGACGGCTTGATTCCTTTAGTTCTTTTTGGTGTTTCACTAAGTAATTTGGTCCTTAAACATGATTAAAGAAATTATCCATCACCACTTAGAATTTGTCAAAAAACCTAACTTAGTCTTAATTAAAACCAGAACCACGCGACCGTGATTATGACATTTTATTACGATAAAAAACTTCAAATTTACATACAAACAAAAACTACAGAACGCCACCTGCTACGCTCCTTACATACTCCTTTTGCTTCGTTTACGTTCATACACCTGGGGGCCGATCGCGCTAATTTTGAACGTTAATACCAAAACTAAACCACAACCAAAAACGTTACGTTAGACACATTTCGTATCGCGCTAATCATTCCAACGGAAACGATTTAGCTTTACTTTGGAAGTTACGTTGGAGGAACTTTCAGTATTGGGTAACGTTAATGATTTTGTCGTTCAGAAAAAATATCGCGATACCGTTTCTTAAAACAGCTAAACCAAAACGAAAAACGTTCCGTTCGAACGGTAATTACGTGGAGAAATAGCGCGATCGGCCCCCAGGTCATACATGCACACCGTTTGCGAGTACTACGCACCTGACCTTTCTGAAGAACATCAAGGGCGTCCCTTCCCGGCGTTTCCACTCACATCTGCCTTGTAAATACCTTTTGTTAGTCGCCTTTCACTCATCCTCTCAACATGACCAATCCATCTAAGCATACTTTTCAATTTTTGTCACTATTTATCTTCTTTTAAACCGCAGCCGTGCCTTATGACATCATTCCTCTAAAAAAGTATCGATAAATCAAACACTGCAGCCCATCCTTAGAGAAAGTTAATGTCATTAATGTAAGTCCATATGCCGCCGCCACATCGCTTGTTTAAGTTGTACGAATCGCTATCAACCAAACCATCGCTTATTAAGTGATATATTAACTAACATTAACTTGTTTATTTGCCTTTTTGGCATGTGACACTATATTTTGGGGCTTATCCGTTTATATGGCAAAGGGACCTGTTTATCACAATTTTTTTATCAAGCTATTTTTTCCCAATGCTTGGCATGGTTTCTTGTGCGTTGCTTTTTCCAACCAATCTAGGTCGTCACGCCAGCGTTTCCTAGTTTAATCAGCCCATAATGCTGCTACTGCTGGGACACAGGCCTCATCTCGGTGAGAGGGCGTGGGTCGTAGTCCACCACGCGGTCCTTGTGCGGGTTGGTAGATGTCACACGTCTTCGAATTATTCATTGTAGGACATACCGGTTTCCTCACGATGTTTTCCTTCACCGTTTTGAGAGCAGTGGTGATGAAGTAATTCACGTAAAGTAAAGCGCCTGTCTGTATTTGAGCCTATGACCTACAACTCGTAAGACGCGGGCATTACCAAAGGCCACCACTGCTCCGTTTCCACCAATTTCACCATAGTTTACAACTCTATATTCAAGGATTGCGTTCCCAGCAGGTATTCTATTGTTTTACAAAAGCTATTTGAAGACTCATCCAATAATCAAAGAAGATAAAAAAAAACGAACGAGCCTCACAGTAGTCGCATAGTGATGATTGTGTAACATCTGACATCTTACCTTGGTAATAACCAACTGAGCAGTGACAGAAATTAACCTACAAAAAGCATTAAGCTGTTTTTTTTTTTTTTTGTCAAATTATAAATGATTTTTATTTCTGTAAGTAGGTTTGTGCAAACACTTTTACACGTCAATTATATTTTTAAAACTAGATGAGGTCGGCGTTTCCTATCTGACTACTCTGAGAAGAAAGGCCGAAACAAACTCAAAGGTCACAGTCTCTTTTAAAGTCCAGACATAATCATGGTCAGATCATGTGAAAGCCATGTAGATTGGTGTCTGAAATGGGTGTCTTTTGAGGAAAGAACCACAGAGATTGAGTGGACCTGACCAGTCAGTGCACGCATTTGTCAGTAATCGTGCAGCTCTACTCAGAACTTAATTAAGGAGCTCAACGATGCGACGATTAATACCAAAGAAAGGACCTTTGGGTAGGCCGCATAAATTACTCAAACTGCCAGACCATGATTAACACTAACTGAGAATAAAAGACATAGGGAAAATAAAAAAAACGATAACCCACATAGACTTCACATTCACAATAATTAAAATAATATAATACTTTACAAGAAAATATTCATGGTATTATGTTTGAAATAATAAGTAAATATCACTGTAGGTATATAAAATAATAAAAGTTAGAAAAAAAATATCAAACAGTAAATCTAAACCACTTCAATAAGTAAAAATTGGAGCAGCTCAATCCCAAGCCTTTTAGTCCTCAATATAATCGTTAACGGTATAAAAGGCTTTCTGGCACAACTTACGTATGTTCATTACCACTAGTCGAAATTCGACCCCCTCTACTTACAATCTATCTATATAAAACTTACTAATTCAATGCTATTATGAAGTACTTACTAATTCCATACTATTAAAAAATACTTATTCCATGCTCAAGCTGTCACTTCCTGTTACACACTTCCGTCCCTTTTCACGAAATCACTCCCACAGAAAGCGAGAGGCAAGATGTTACATCAAAAATCGGTTTCTCTTTATTTATTTTATTTATTACGGAATAGGCCTGCCCGTGACCTATATGTTGCCTGATGGAGAGCGATGGATGAGGTGTACAATGGAACGAATGTGCCCAGAAGATGCGTGTTCACTCTTGCTTTGATAGCTGACACACAGATGCTGGCAGAGCGTTCCACACTTTGACCGACCAATAATACCTGTGACAATCTGGCATTTTTTCCCCGATTGCCAGATCGTTATGACCGTTAAAGGGGAATTCAATGATTTGAGAGACTGACCTAACAAATTATTTACAAAGAAAAGCATAATCATTATGGTAACATAGCTCACGATAACTCACCACAGCCTACCTCTTCGAGAAATACAGGGCAATATACTTTCTCCTGCAAAGTATTGGCTTCTCAATAAACGCGGAAAACTAAATTGACGTTAGGTACTTAGATATTAACAAACTTGTTAGTCTTTTTGGTGAACGCAGTTTGGTAATTGGATGGGTATTGAGCGTGGGCAGAGGTACTAACAGTCCTCTTAGTCTGAGATGGCCAATGGCCATTATACATTGAGCAATGCAAATGAGGTGATTTTCAATTGAATCCCTTAGCCAAATCTTACATAGTTTCTACCACCTTTTCTTATATCTAGCTTTTTTATCAGCTTTTTATTTCTAACTTTTGCCCACGACTTGGCCAGAGTGGATTTTGTATTTTTTTTTTTTTATATGCGCAAATCCAGGTCGAATCTCAAGAGTGCTTCTATTTTCTTAGTCTCTCGCAATCATCATATTTCCGACTTTAGCAGATTTGCTCCTATTTTAAAAATAAATTACATAATATTAAATAAAAAGAGTAGTAACAACTCTATACAACATTATTTTTAGTATATGCGAAACCTGAATATAGTTTGTTCAAAATAAGGAACTGAATCGATTTCAATCATTTTTATACCATGTTATATTTTGTCCCAAAAATATTTAAGTGTGATGGAAAATGTTATCACCATTCAATTACTTACGTTAGGTACCTACTGCTAAATTATTATCAATGAGCGCAAGACGACCCTGGAGGCGCGGGGGCGCCTTTAGTATATTTTTATACGGACAACCCGGTAACATAGCAACCTTATAACTTTCTGATTTCTTATGATACGGTTTTGAAATTTTGCACATAGATTCTTTACATAAAAATACTAGACACGTGTTTTAGGTTTCGCATATACTAAAACTAATATTGTGTACTTCCAAGTCGATTCAGATCGTCCGGCCTGCACTAAGTTCAAAGGGCAACTGACAGAAATCCGACGAAAAGAAAAATAGAAGCACTGTAGGTACCTCTCTGTTAAATTTCATAACGATTGGGTCAGTGGCTATGGCTTGAAAAGGTTACATACAGTAAAACAGAATTACTTTCGGACTGCCCCTTCTCCTTACCTTATAACTAGCCGACATTAGGCAAACCATTATGTCAAAGTATCCAAGCCATGCGTAGGATGTAACATTGATAATATTTTCCTGGACGACCTTACAATCACAAAAATATTCTCAAGGATTCTTCTATCAACACATTTAGGGTTGCTAGGGGTCCGGCTTTTTACAATCGTGTCCGGCCAATTATATACAAATCCGGCGTGGGGGCCAAGTCTGCTATTTTCAATGTATGGTCATTATGACGACCATACCAAGGCAACGCCATGACCATTGTGCCAATAGTTTGTAACCTCCTAAATTCATAATGGCGTGACAGTGGTCCATAAGGAAGTCAAAATAATATGAGCTTGTCAATACGAGATTACCAAATACATACACTTTTTCCAATGGAGTATCAGTGGCGCGTCATTGGAAAATCATAAAGACGCCTTTCAAGTAGGAGATTAGCAAAACTGTCAAACTCTACAATTACGGTGCCAATGATCGGCCATTCGGACACAACTGCGTTAGCAGACTAGGCCCCTAGTCCGGGCTTTTGTTAAGCTTTTGGTCAACCCCGTCCCGCCAAAAGATGCCGAACGAAACTACAAATTACTTTAGTAAGAACAAAATGTGATTCATTAACATAAATATAGAATTAAGACTAGAGTAAGTCAATCTGCCTAGCCTTTTCCCAAGTATTTTACATAGAGCGATTGCCTATCTGACCTCCACAACCCTGCAGTAACTGGGTAATGTGATACCCTTTGGTAAGACTGGTTGTCAGACTTTCGGGCTTCTGACGACCCGTAACGGCTTGACGTACCTACGTTCAAATGAATAACAGTAATAAATATAGAAATAAAAGTTTTCTTTTTTGTTTTAGAAACCAGTGTGTCAGACTTTCAGGGCAAAATTTCCGGCTAAATATGAATCTGTGTCCGGCTTTTCTATGTTTGGGCCTGGCAACCCTAAACTCATTGGCAATAAGTACAGTCGCCGGCAGATCAGGTTACACGAAACTGTCAAATTTCTCCAAATGATTTTAAATCTTAAAATGTTTGATGGTTAAGTTCAAAATCGAATGAGAAAATTTGACAGTTTGTGGTAAGTTGATATGCTGGCTGTACGTTCAAAAGAGTGACGTTAAAATTGTTATAACAATAAAAAACTTTTTACAAAAAAAAAAAAACAACCGAGTTCCAAAAAAAACACTACAAAGTGAAAAATAACTTTAATTTCGGAAGTCGGTGGCTTTGGATCTGTATTTTAGTTTTTTGCCACCGACTTCCGAAATTAAAGTTATTTTTCACTTTGTAGTGTTTTTTTAGGAAGTCGGTTGTTTTTTTTTTTGTAAAAAGTTTTTTATTTTTCACTTTTTACTGAGTCAGTTTGTAATTTATCCAATTTACAATAGCCTAATGTCAAATGCTCATCCCCTTTTACAAAATTTTACTTTTCCCGATGCAGGGGCGTTAATTGTTGAGGAGTTCTCCTGGTAAGAACCAGGAGAACTTAACTGAACTGAACCAGGGGAATTATTCATTTACCTATGAAAGCCGAACATATAACCTCCTCCTTTTTGGAAGTCGGTTAAAAAGTGTGTTTACATAGGATCCGACTACTTGTAAGACAAAAACTCTTTTCGATAGGTTTCATAAAAGTGAAGTGGTCATTTCAAGGGACATTTTTTTAGGGTTCCGTACTCGAAGGGTGCCAACGGGACCCTATTACTAAGGCTCCGCTGTCCGTCCCTCTGTCACAGCGCTGTATATTTTGAACCGTAATAGGTAGACACTGAAATTATCACAGAGTGTTTACTACGAGTATGGCCGCTATTTATAACAACAAATAATAAAAACAAGTGGGAAGAGGAAGGAGAAGTGGTGGCCCAGTGGTAACGACTCGACTTACGAGCATACTACACTACGACTAGCGACTGTATATATAAATGAGGGTTCGAACCCAGACAGGCGCTTCACTTTGTGTAAATTATTTCATCACCACTGCTCTCAAAACGGTGAAGGAAAACACCGTGAGGAAACCGGCATGTTAAGTGACATCCACCAACCCGCACTGGGCCCGCGTGGTGGATTACAGCCCACTCCCTCTCACAGAGAGGAGGCCTGTGTCCCAGCAGTGACAACTGCTGATTATTGTAATAAAAATAAAATAAAGTTAATGGGGACACGGGGGTGGTTATTAGGGTCCTTTAAGGCAATAAAAAAATGAATTGGGAGCTTTTTCGTAACCATTTATTTGACTATTACAGCATGTATGGATTAAATTTTTGGATATATGTTTCTTAACTATTTTATTAATACTCTGACTGAAGGAATACTCAATTGGGTTAAATTTCCTCCATAGAAATTAATTCCGAAAAGACTTCAATTTTTTTATATTTTTTCGTTAATTCTAAAATCCTAAGTAATTTCATTGCAAAATTGCATTCATAATGTGCGCATTAGGTAACTGAAAACTCTGGCTGAAAATATGTTTGTTACATAGCTTAATTTATTTTTAAACAATTTTTATTTGGTTTAGCGCTCTTACGTTGTTTTATTTTGGTTCTAGCGCATTGTTGCGTTCGTAATATCCTCGAATAGGGATCCAGGGTTACCAGCGCGTAAAAAAGTTTGTATTTTTACCACATTAAAATAACACTCCCGTTTCCGCGGAGGACTTGGCGGAGGCTTGCTTCCACACGCGCAAAAAGAGAACGCAACAAGCGTTCTCTTTTTGCGCGTGTGGAAGCAATTGACTCTGTCACTTTCTTGTGGCCGCCCAGTTTGCTACGATTTACCTTTAATTTTTTTCGCCGTTTTTACTAACGTGTACGAGTCCAACTCGCACTTAGCCGCTTTTTATGGGACCAGATTTTCGTATAATTTTGTCAATTACCAAAATTAATTCGGAGTAGGTACTAACTGGAGTGACTGTGGGGGGCTGTTTCTCTGAAATACTTTCGTTTTAAAGATACAAATTAACTTGGACTTCATTAAAACTGGAGGATTAATGTCTTGGTAAGTTTTAAGAATACCTTAATATTTGCACTTTAAGAAATTGGTAAGTAGCGTGCATAATGGTGCAAAACTAGCTAGAAATAAAAACTAAGTATCGTCGCAACGTAGTGTTTCCTATTAACCGACTTTCATACAATTTTAAATTATATTAGGTAAATAGAAAAAGGTTAGGAACCGTAATATAAAACATGACTATGTAGGGTACATAGGGGACACACACAGGGTAATCTTGTATACCTACATAGCTCCAACTGTTGTATCAACGAATCCATTGACGCGACATTTTAAACTATGTAATAAAGTACTACCTACATAATAGGCATTTGTATAAACCTTTCACTAAAGAATTTTCACAGGTAATACACATATGTGCAGTGGGAATGCGGCTTCATATTGAAGAACGTGACTCTAACCTGTCAATGTCATGCCGGCTCTTACGTAAGAAATAACTACCTTTAGCTACCTTTACTGCCTACCGGCTAGAAGTGAATGCGTTAATGTCAGTCTCGGTAATATCCTCGAATAGGGATCCAGGGTTACCAGCGCGTAAAAAAGTTTGTATTTTTACCACATTAAAATAACACTCCCGTTTCCGCGGAGGACTCGGCACAGGTGTATCTTACGGGCGAGGTTTTCGGCACAAAACCGTCTGGATTTGCGCTGAAAACAGAGAAAGTCACTGGCTGCTACAGAGAAAATTCGTATATATAAACTAAAAAAAGTCTGACATGGACTCCATTCTCAGGTCGCACTTGCGGCCACTAGTTCAACAAGGCAGTACCTACTGTGAGGCCTTAAAAATCGAATAAACAGACAATTTTATTATTCGGACCAACTCAGTCAATCTACTGGTAAACAGAAACCAAATTTTTTGCATATTTTTACTATTTCAAATTCCTAGCACTATGAATGTGAACATATTTATGTTCCTCACCCATTCATCTTTCAGTAATGCTTGTACTACTTAGTTGTTCAAGCGAATAGTGCAACGTGTTTCATTAAACCGTTGAGCTTTTAAATTAACCAGCACCCTAATTGAGTAACCACTCAATTACAATCTGAATGATTTTGAAGGATATGCTAATCCATTGCTTCATATGTTCGAAAATGTGTCTGCTCAACAACGTAAATAACGCAATGAATGTTGTTGAACTGTCAAAATGGAAGCCAGTGATACTGGCCTGGTTGCTGGGACCTTTTAGCCAGTCTTTATTTAGTTAAGAATTTTTTTTAAATAATGATGAAATTAATTATATACAATGCATGATAGGTGATTTATCCCGCCCGCCCGTTCCCCTTTGGTTTCAGTATTGGTGTGGCACTTTACTGAGACCTCACGCGGATTTCTTGAGAGAACTTGAAGTGATGTTGCACTGTTTTGTTTCATTTGCCTACACTAATGCACATTCACAAACACTTAATGGTTAATAATCCACCATTATTACCCATTAATAGTCGGCTAAACTCAAATTTTCAAGAGCAAAAATGCTCGGAGGAAGAAAGTATTCCAGTAAGATGCTAGTAAGGATGTAGACGGTACTTCCGGGATTGCCCTGATAGCCGTGGTTACCTCTCCACTCCTCTTAAGCACCTCAGGACATGATGTCCCCTTGACACTATAGGGGCCATAGTCTTTCCATATTCCTAAATAACTTTAGCCACCAAAACCCATAATCCAATATCTTTGTTCCTGCAATAGTCCCACACAAACCGGAGGTTGTCCTTGGCTGTACTTGCATAGTGCGAACAGGGATGATCGTCGGTTGGTGCCTTATTTAATTAAAAACGTCTAACGGGCCTTATGGAAAACGGCTGAAATTGAGAAGAGACTTAAAAATTACAGCTCAAGCATAATAGCCACAAAAGGCTTCTAAATGTTTGAATGAAAAAACATTTAAAAAAGCAAACCTATAACGGGATTAATTTTCTGTAACTTGCCTTCAAAGTAAAAACGAGTAACTTTTTAAGGAAAATAGAAAAAAAGATAGACAAGTAATACGCTTTATGTATTTATTGTATATTATGTAAATGGTACCACGGACTACCTGCAATATTGTCTCTTCCCTTTAATCCATCCAAAGGTTGTCTGTAAAAGATCGCGTTTAGCGCCAAGACCGCCGATTTTGTTACCCTATATAAAATTGGTGTACATTTAAAGAGTATTCTATCAATCTATTTATATAAGATCATAATTTGTATTTTTATCACTGAAGGATCTAATTTACTTGGGTTAGAAAACTTTTAAATGCAATTTGCGCTATTCTTGATAAGACTAGAACTTTTGGAAAGTTTTTCGTCCTAAGCATGAGAATAAAGATCAGCCATATTGAATTACAAATAGTGTTAGTTTAATGTTTAAACTGAAGTCTTAATAAAAGTTAATAATTGATGTGAGCATTCATTAAAAGTCCTAGGTTGATTGGAAAAGACGATTATAATTATTCTTCAAATTAGAGTGTTAATTAATCTCACCTAACTTTTTTGAAGAGATTTAAAGGTTGAGGAGCAGATTCCCATATTTTTAATGATCATTCAAGTCTGGTAAAATTTTGTTTCCTCTGTCAGTTTGTTGCTACAGGTCGTATTTTACAAACGATCTGGACGAAACTTGGTATACAGGTTTTACGACTTTATAATAATCATAATCATAAATCTTTATTTATCTCAACATCATATTACAGGCACTGGTTAATAAAATGTACAATCTTAAATAGAGAAAGATAATTAGACAAGCTAATTTGACATATACATCTCACATAATCATTAATCATAATCATTTGACATAATTATTATCTGGTTGTTTGAGTTTACAAAATTCAGCAAGTAATTAAATTTTTATAGATTTTTTATCGTCGGGGATTTTTGATCGGAGAGGTACTTCCTGCAAAAAGGGGCAAAAAAGGGGCTACTGGATATCTTCGTCTTATGAAATCCGATTTCGATGGTTCTAATTTTATTTGAAAGGTAGTAACTTTAAATTTGTTTCCTAGAAAGGACAATGCCCAGGAACAGTACTCTTGAAAAATGTCTCGTGTCTCAAATAGTTTAACAGCATGAACTAGCTAAAATAAAATAATATTTTTTAAATACGACTTAATTATGATTTATAATGGGATAGTTTTTTGAGCAATAATTAGTACTTTTATGTTTCCGACTAAAGTACGCCATTGTTTACTATCGCCTGTCAATAGTAGGGTTGTCCATTTTTTCTATTTCGTGTAATGTGCCTACCTGCTTACAAAAATATAATGATATCAATTCATTATTGATTGTTCGATTTATTATTGCGTATCAAGTTAAATAACTGTTTATTTAATAAAAAAAGCTGTATACAATATTTTTAAATATCGATAAATATCTCTCAAAGTAAAATAAATAAATCAGTTTCTACCTCACAGAACTAGACTTTAATTGAAAATGAGACGAGACAATAGTGTGCGGTGAGGTAGATATTTGGTTGGTATGGTTATTAGCTTTGGTTGATATTGAAATCGGAATAGTTTCAAATGTCTAATCATACTAATACACCCACGTTGATTAAAAACAATAAAGATATTAATCTCTAAAACGCATTAAGGCTCTTACAGACTCACACGAAATCGCGGGCGTGACGCGACACTAGTAGCACAATTTCTATGTCATTGCCTGTCGCGCCCGCGATATCGCGTGAGTCTAGCCTTTATGATTGTTATTTTTTTTAATGTTGCGAATCGATATGTTTGCTGTTATTCCTATAATAAGCATAAAGAAGCTTAAAATAAGTACTCAACGTAATAACAGAGTTCTAAATCACATTTAATTGGTATAGGTACCTACAGGTATTTGTAAATACTGGTAGTTGTCAACCGCGGTTATGGCACCTAGTTGTATTCGTGAAATACTACTGATTTGCGGAAATCGATTAAAAGTCGAATGTATTAAAATCATTTAACAGCACGGGTACAGCCTTGTTTGACATTTACTGCCCGTCCGTCTTAATTTTGCAATATGTCAATATTGTTAAGTTAACCATTATGTTTTTTCTGCTGGTTTTAGTACGTTGTGCGTCGAGTTTGAGCGTTTTAATTCCTCCGTTACTGCTGCTAACCCATTGAAGACAAACATACTTCCAACGCCGCTGCACCTTGTGTGTTGTATATTACTCAAAACAGTACTTTTTGTGTTGTGATACATTGCACATGGCGAGTGTGACTGTGGAGCGATGTCTCAACTGTCTCTATTTTAATAAATAAAGACGAAAATGTAA
The DNA here is from genome assembly GCA_963921375.1 of Tiliacea citrago. Taxonomy (NCBI): domain Eukaryota; kingdom Metazoa; phylum Arthropoda; class Insecta; order Lepidoptera; family Noctuidae; genus Tiliacea; species Tiliacea citrago. The sequence goes on along the minus strand of OY992783.1, from coordinate 20,054,124 downwards.
GAAATACATTAGGCGCTATAGTGGGATATTATTGTTCATGCCTTGTAGGAAAAAGAACTGTGTGCATGTAATGTGCATAGTGTGGTATCAGAGCAGGGCACGTTATTACAATGTTAGTGTTCCAGCTCCATTTTTGAATAATATATTTTTGGAAGAATAAAATAAAGCTTTAAGGAATAATCATTATTTCATTTATTATGCCTAGTGTAGCTGTTTTCCATTCCTTCCTACATACATGGACCATTTTATGATACGTACTACAATCTATGATTTGAGTAGGATCTAGATATAACAAAATAATATCCATACTTTGCATTTGAATGAAACGCGGGTATAAGATTTTGAAGCACGAAGATGCTCAAAATCTAAATCGGTAAGACTTGGTGAGGTGGTCACAGGTGGTCACCAGTAACTGGCCACCTGACGTAGCTGAACCGTTAAATATTTTAAACAAATGTACTTCAAAGGCACAAAGCTCACTCGTAAACCCATTCAGATCCTTTTAAATAGCTTTTTTCGATTAATTTTGTGGTCGAACATAACCTCAAAATAATTATTTAATTTTTCTAAATATCTCGGTAATGCCATTGTAGTTTGTGTTGAATGTTTTAAGGATGTATTTAGACATGTCATCGAGTATTTTAAAGATGATTTGATGAAGACACAACAATGTTAAATTGAGTACATTTGTCCATAGTGCCGTGGGCAATCTCCTTTGGTGAATATCTGATGAGGATCTTCGGCGTGATGAGCAGAATAGCTCCTCTTCATTCCAGCCGAAAGACGTCTACTGCTGGACATAGGCCTACCCTAAAGGGGGGGGGGGGGTGCCATCGCAGTATGGTGTTAAAATGCATAGAGAACGCTGCTGCCCATTCCTTAGTCGCCTTTTACGACACCCACGGGAAGAAATAGAATGGTGCTATTCTTTACGTCCGGCACCACGCGGAGCTGCAGCGTTACCTCTGCGAATTAAAACCTAGTAGTACATTTTTCCAGCTGGCCTACAAATTTTGCTCATCATTTTTCTTTACCATGTTTTTAAAAACAAAAAAAAATGTAAATATCTTGTTTTAAACAATTTTAGTGGTAAATTCATTGTTGCAAAAAAGTTTGTGCTCGCGAGGTCTACTGTTTGCAGAACTACTAGTTAATATGACATTATAAGTAATTAAAATATGTGTGGTTTACTTCAATAGAGCATAGGTTCCGTTTTTGCGCATAAACCTACTTGTGTGTGTAGTGACTGAGTCACGCTGTTATCATCTACTTTATAAAAATCTTATATCCACTGACAGACCACTAACAGTCTTAAAGCATAAAAATATGAAAATTAAAGTCAAAGTCAAATTGTTTACTTCAGATAGGCACATAAACGGCACTTTTGAACGTCAAAATTTACAAAAAGTTTGAATTGGTTCTAGTTGCCCCTTCCAAAAGGTAGTTTTGTATGGAGAAGAATGGGCAAGAAACTCCATCTTTACTCTTTTGAAATTTTGTGCAATATTTTGTATAGGTATATTAATTATATAATATGAAGAGGATGCACTTAGGCGATTAACACACGACACCGCGCACCACCGCGGTCGGAGAGGGTGAGAGCATCGCTCGATACTATTATTTTATTAGACTATAGCAAAATAGGTAAAAATAATTAAAAATGAAGCAATGACAGATAATTTAATTTTGTGATAGATACACATCATTTCAGCCGAAAGACGTCCACTACGTCCTGTAGTGGACGTCTTTCGGCTAGGGCTCCAAAAGGGGGGGGGGGGGGAGTGGGTTGCCATAATCGCCACGCTTGGCAGGCGGGTTGGCAAGTCCCGTAATCGCCTTTTACGACACCCACGGTAAGAAATAGGATGGTGCTATTCTTTACTTCCGGCACTAGACGGAGCAATATAGATACACGGTGAGTGTGTGGGTTAAGATAATCACAGAATGTAAAATAAATGTCATAAAAATAATAAATTAGACAATTAAAATAGCAACCAGTTTGATTTTGTGTAGACTCTAGATTGTCTTAGGGAGCTCGACCAGCATGTTTCCAAGCATTCTTATCTTGGATATAATCTTCTTATTTGTAATGCTTATTTACAAAGTGTACTTTTAATATGAGTTATAAATTTTCTTTCATTTAATTGCAATATATCACAAAGATGTGTGTAGTTTCTTTAGAAAATCTGAAAATGCAAGGGCCTTGATCACACGTACCAAGTAGATGGGCGAGACAGTACTCTCGGCCGAGTGCTCGGTACGTGTAAACGGTGTATACACATCACTGAGTGCTCAGCCGAGTTAAAGGGCGAGACAGACACTCGGACCCTGTTCTATTTACTAGCCCGAGTGCCCACCTCCGCGCCTCCCCGCACTGACTCGCTTGCCCACTTGTCAGGAAAAAACAAGCTGGTAGGATTTTTGTCAATTCATCTCCTAAACGGGTTATGTATGAATGAAAGTCTATGGAAGTTCGTATTTTTTTCCGATGGGAAATCCTCCTTCATCGAACATACGGCTTGTGTACATACATAAACTCACGCCTTCTTCCCATGGGGGTAGGCAGACACTATAGAACGCCACCTGCTACGCTCCTTACATACTCCTTTTGCTTCGCCTACGTTCATACATCTGGTCTTACACGCACGCCGATTGCGAGTACTACGCACCTGACCTTTCTGAAGAACATCACCAATTTGGTCACTATCATTATGTCCTCCTAGGGCGTCCCCTCCCAGCGTTTCCACTCACCTCTGCTTTATAAATACCTTTTGTTAGTCGCGTTCCACTCATCCTATCAACATGACCAAACCATCTAAGAATACTCTTTTCGCTTGTGTACGAAATCTGTTTCCTAAACTACAACAATATTGCTAAACCTCGACCTACGAGGGCAAGCTACGCCGCTACGACGCTAAGTTAAGGTCATCACTCACTATAATCGCACCGCCTCGACACAGTAAAGAACATGTCATTCAAGTTTGGATTTTAAATCAAAATTATTTTTTAAAGTCTATGTTATGATGATTATACAGAACAGTGGGCAGCTCGCGGGCACCGACTGCACGCTTTAAGCGAGTAGCCCGCTCCCTGGCGAAGAAACGCCTGCAAGCGATATGCATGCCGTCCGTGCGATGTCCCCTAGTACCGACCAACGTTCAAATGTTTTGAAGTTTTGACGTTCAAAAGTGCCTCTTATGTGCCTATTTGAAATAAATGGTTTGACTTTGACTTTGACAACTAGTAAGCGGCGCGTGAACAACAAGCTGTCACCTCACCGCTAACGGCGTGTTAGCGACAAGCGGCGGCGGGATATTTTGCCGGGCCGTTACTGCGCTGGAGCGGTGCGGATATAGTGAGTGATGACCTTTACCCCAAACTATACATTTTCATACAGAAAAGACATGTTGCGCCGACCCTTAATACATTGGGATAAAGGCAGAAGATAGATGACTATAAATTTCATATTTATATTCGTGTTTCAAATCGAATCAAATCAATACCGTATGTTTATTCGTAGCTGCCCGGGGTCGGGATTTACGCCCGGTTGATGGCAATAGGCTCGCCTACTGTTATAAATAAAGGAGTTAAACATAACTGGCGAAATGTAGGTGTACTATAGGTACACCAATGCCTAACCCTTCGGGGTAAATACAGCAGTGCATACCTACATGCCAGTCCGTGGTGAGACATGAACCTATAAATAAGACCATTATTATACCATGTTTTTTAATCAGAACAACCTTAAAAATATTGTTTTTCAACCATGAACGAAATATGATTTTTATGACAAATCTTCAGGAAACGATAAAGAACAAGTTGATAATATTTCATGGCTACCATAAAACTTATAGAGAACGCATAAATATTTAAGAGAAGTCGCATAAAACGTGAGTTATTCCTGTAGAGAAATTCTAGATTTTACGAATATTTATGGTTTGGAAATGATAGTATTATTTCTTTGTCAAAGTATTTCCGGGGGTGATGAAAACAGCACCGTAATTTCGTAACACACTGTCGATCGCATCTGAATGATTTTTAAGGATATTGCTAATCCATTGCCAATCCAATATTATTTATTCTTTCCAATTCAATACAATTTTTTCATCATTATCTGCCTAGCCTTTCCCGTCGGCTTCAAGTTTAGACTGGAACAACAACTACCTGAACAACAAGCATCTAGCTGAATACAAGTATTTTACATGGTATCCCTTGGTAAGACTGGTTATCAGACTTTTTGGGCTTCTGACGACCCGTAACAACTGTCAAAGATCTACAAATGACAGCCGGGACCAATGGCTTAACGTGCTTTCCGAGGCACGGAGGAATCTTGGTATGAAAAGATGGTCGCCCATCCACGGACCAACCGCGGCAAGCGTAGCTTAACCTGATCGATCGACCCGTTCGGCAGTTATTACTTAGCCACAAGCTCCTCATTCAATACAATCTTTTCCAATTCAATATTAATGAATCCAAATTTGTTTTTTAGTAAGTTCTTTGTTAAGTGGTAGATTTTGACTCTCCTATTTATATTATTATAAATCTTAGTGCTAATGTGGTTGAAGTGGCATAAAGTCTACCAACTTACATTTACAGTTGGAGAATTAACCGTGACGTATATCGATGTATCGGAGAATATGTTTTTCAACTACAATGTTAAGTTTGTTTTTGGGATAAATTCATCCCAACTACGTGTGGTCCGACACGCTCTTGGCCGGTTTTTTGTAATACTAGACTCTAACCCAGGACGAGATCAATAATTTAAGGGTCCGCTGATCTTGTGCTCATTAATTTACCATCATAAGGCGATTATCGGACTTTCTCCCAATTTTCAATACGGCGAACTTAATAGAATGTAAGTTGGTTAACTTTTTAAGTTCGTGACCAAACTACAGAAAGAACAGAGAATGGTACATTATACATTGTCTCACTGAATTTGTGTTTAGTAGTAATAGTAATGTGTTTTTAACCTGAAATTAAACAAAGTACCATAAACTTGTTTGATGAATGCACGCGGAATTTGTGAAACATCTTTCCTCTGGTTTTCTGGTGGAGTGATTTCGTGAAAAGGGACGGAAGTGTGTAACAGGAAGTTACAGCTTGAGCATGGAATAAGTGCTTTTTAATAGCATGGAATTAGTAAGTACTTTATAATAGTATGTAATCAGTGTACTCATGGAATTATTAAGTACTCTATAGATTGTAAGTAGAGAGGGTCGAATTTTGACCAGTGGCCGACCAGTATCTAGTTTTTTTTTTTTTAATTTTGACGTTTGTGTCTGTGGCTGCTCAGTTGCTTATTACCAAAGTGAGATGTCAGATGTTACACATCATATGCGACTACTGTATCGCTCGTTTTCTTTTTTAACTATTCTTTCACGTGGCTGCATCATGTTTCAGGCAGTTTTCAGTCAATTATCTGTGTCTAGTGGTCCTTACCTAATGTCATTGCACATTTTTCCATTCAACTAGTTCAAAACATCCCACCTCCATCTCAACTCCCTCACCAATGATACTTACACCTGCACCAGCAATAGCAGGCAAATAAACAATAGGCACAAACTAACCAGATTGTGAACAGTCCACGCACCGTTTACATAAGACCAGGTTCCTCCCGGTATGCCTTAAGCTAATTATAACAGACAATGGTCCTCAAACTTGCCAATAAAACCGGTCAATGGAGATTGTGTGATGTTCTCTGGCGTGTTGAAGTGTGTATTTACTTTTGTAAGTGTCAATGTTAGCTGGCTAACGAAGGCTAGGTAGTTTGATTTGTGGCTGGTGGGAGATCTTGAAACAGATTCTTGGGGGGACTAAGGTATTGCACCGAATCACCGCCATCCTTTTTTTGAGTGGGAAATTATCAAATAACTTCTCCCGCTCTGGGCGGAGCGGGACGGCATGTCAGACTATTACTGATTGAAACCGACCCATGCTCCTTCATTTGCCTGTGTGACAGGGCCACGATATCCCTTTCGGACAAACTCGCAACCCTGGCAGGCATTGGCCTTAATGGACCCCGTCAATTCGATACAGATGAAATTTATTTTATCTGTACCTGTAACTAGAGAATTCTGAATTCTCTAGTTTTGTGATGAGAGGGTGGTTGTAGGTATTCCATCAATCTCTAGTAGATAAAGGGCCTATTCAGTGGTAGAAAAATAAAAGTGAGCAATTTACTGCATTTTGAAGAGCTATTCTGCTCATCATGCCAAAGATCCTCATCAGATCTTTACCAAATTTCTATGAGAGCAACTTAAAGTCCATCATCATCATTTCAGCTGAAAGACGTCCACTGCTGGACATAGGCCTCCCCCAAAGGGGGGTTTGCCATAATCGCCACGCTTGGAAGGCGGGTTGGCGATCGCATTATGGTGTTAAAATGCATAGAGAACGCTGCTGCCCATTCTCTAGTAAGTCCCTTAGTCACCTTTTACGATACCCACGGCAAGAAATAGGGTGGTGCTATTCTTTACGTCCGGCACCATACATACACAACTTAAAGTTACTACCTTTCAAATAAAAAACATCATTAAAATAAAACAAAACTATTGAAATATGATCTCATAAGGCGAAGATATCCAGTAATTTTTGCCCGTTTTTGGAGGAAGTACCCCTCCAATTAAAAATGACTGACGACAAAAAAATTCTATACAGTCGAAAAACCTGTATACCAAGTTTCGTCCAGATCGGTTCTAAAATACGACATGTAGAGGAGTACCAACAAGCTGACAGAGGAAAGCAGATTTTGCCAGACTTGAAGCAGAGCCGCTTCGCTCACTCGGTCAATAAGGCCTAAATAAAATACCTTGTGCAAAACTTTGAGCACCACATTCTCAGTGTCCAAGGGAGCGATACACACGCTCGGTCCGTCGATGTTTCCTCACATTGTCCGCATATTGCCTCGCCGGACTTATTATTAGATTATTGTCACTTTACCAATGTGGAAACTCTGCTAATATTGTACTATTTTAAAATGTTTGGTATGAGGTTTACGTAATGGAGAATTTATGGATAGTTTATTAATATCATGCTTGCATTTGTTTGCATTTTAAGTATCCTAATACCTACTTACCTAGATATCTATTGCGTTTTTAGGACATTAGCTTAATTTTTGACCACACATCCAAAGCTGAAGAATATGTATTGGCCCTTTAAGTTTAATATAAGTTGTAGGTATTTTGATACAAGCGTCGTTGCGGCGGGGAACGGCTAATGAAGCAGCTATCCTTCCTTTCTACAATAGCATAAAGAGAAAGAAAAAGAAGAGAAGAGGTTCTATGTTCGTACGTTTATCATTTTTTATGTTTGTTCATCGACCGGTTTTGGAAATATTTTTTTGAGTTAGCTTAAATAATACGTATTTTTCCCACTTAGTCTACGTGGATGATGATATAATAACTTCCTGATACTGTAATTTACATAGCAGGTTATTTACATTCGAATTTGTGTTGGGCAGGTACAGACGGCTACACATCAAGCTATATAGTCCAGCTTAAACTGATCTCGCATTGTATAGGATTTCCGTACAATGAGAGGTCAGAGTATACTGGAAATTGTAGCTTGATGTGTAGCCGTCTGTACCACAGCTAAAAAACTTTTATTATAAACTTTTTACATTTTAATGTATATCTTCAGGTTACGAATAGCTGACATTCACAGCTTCCTGAGCTAATAATACTCTATCCAAATATTTTTAAATGTAACCTATTTGTATACCTTGAACGGTCCTCTTAACAAATTTGTTCTATTTATAACCTACTTTTCAAGGTAACATGTTCTCATATTTTATTACTGTAGTACTACTAAAGATAGCTTATAACTAGTGTCATGTCGTTTGTCCGTGAATATTTCTGACAAATAGTTGCTTATCACGATTCTGATTGATGCGTCCAAATTGCTTCTTAAATACTGGGATTTCGGTTCGGAAAGGAGGATTTCTTCTGTAGGTAAAATTCAGTGAAATTGCCCGATTGATAGTAGAATTTTTTTAAGCATACTAGTCGGAATTCGATCCCCTCTACTTACAATCTCTATAGTACTTACTAATTCCACGAGTGGTACTTACTTATTCCATGCTCAAGCTGTCATTTCTGTCACCTATCTACCTTCAAGTCATGAGGCACTATTACGTTTGTGTGCAAACCCATGGTAGTATGTGTAATGTTTTTTTTTATTAATTTAATTTATTTCTAATGCATATTATATAAAATTATAGCTTTCTGCACTCCTCCTCCATATAAATTTTAATTGTGCCAAATTTCGTACTAATAAAAACAATTAATAAATAATTAATTATAATAATTTATTTTATTAATATTTATTTTTATTCGCGTAATTTTCGTAAAAAGGGGTAAGTACAAAGTATTCGCTTCACGTATTAATACACATTTATAATGATTTTTGTTTTAGTTTCGATTCTTCTTCCTAGCTTAATTTTCAGAAACTGATAAAGGATGGGCTTATTTTTGGTTCAATAGGTATTATGTTATCTTGAAGTTCAAAAACCTATCTTTATTATTTTTTCTTACAAAACATAAATAGTGTTAAACCCACGTCACTACCTTGTTCCGAAGATATTGTATGCATTATCTTGCACTTGCGTGCCTCCGACTTAGATAGTGTTGTACACAGAAGTATCAAGTTCCATTATCAGTACTAAAGTAAGGTTTAAAACTATTAGGAAAATTATTCTAATTTGGTATCGAAACTATTAGTTTGTTGAAACATAAAAAAAGGTTCTAATGGAAAACTCATTTTTCATTTATGACCTTTTATGCCAAAACATATTTTCTTCTGATTTCCATATTCAGTCTGGGGCCTATTTAAACCAATAACCGACAGATAAATTTTCTACTTTACCAAACAGCACCTGTCGTGAAATGTGACATTTACGTGATTTTTCGTCGCATTGTACTCTTATGTCCCGGAAATAAAAAACAAGCGAACTTTAAAAAAGCTAAATACTGAAATATTTATTCCAATAATGATTCGTTACTCTTTGTCGCCCACTGGTTACAATTCGCCCCCCTCTACTTACAATCTTTAAAGTACTTACTAATTCCATGAGTACACTAATTCCATGCTATTATAAAGTACTTAATAATTCCATACTATTAAAAAGTACTTACTTATTCCATGCTTATGCTGTCACTTGCTGTTACACACTTCCGTCCCTTTTCACGAAATCACTCCCATAGAATCAATAAGACATCCTCAATTATCGATATAATTTTCATCTGCATTCACGATGCATCTGTCCAATCCCTAGCTGTTACAGGATACTAGATATAAATCTCAGCTTAGCGCGTCCAGTAAACAGGCGTTGGTTTATATAATAAATTGTTAGTAGCAGACCAGAAGAGGCAAAGTTCACTTCCTTAGGTTATTATAACTGGGTATTGTGGATGGGTGGATAAAAATCATGCATCCCCATGGGTAAAGAGAATACTGGCTCGATCTCAGAATACCAGATTCTCAAAATACCTCATTCTCAAAACGCCAGATTCCCTAAATACCAGATTCTCAATATATTTTACTGCAGATTGGTTTGTACTTAGCTTGTTCTGGTAACTATTTGATTATGATTTGATTATTGGATCTTTCAGCCATCCAAAATAAAACGTACCTTATTAAATACAAATAATTTACGTGCCATTTTATGAACCACAGTTTTAATTTGCATTCTTTAATAAAATGCGCGAATAAAAAGCATGAAAATAGCGATGGTGGCCAAATGGTAACGGCCCTGACTTATGAGTTGTAGGTCGTGGGTTCGAACTTCAAACTCAGGCACGCTCTATAATTTGTGTAAATAATTTCACAGCCACTGCTGTCAAAACGGTGAAGGAAAATCATCTTGAGGAAACTGGCATGTCCTAGAACCAAACATTCGAAAACATGTGACATCTACCAACCCGCACTGGGCCCGCGTGGTAAGCTCTCGAAGAGAGGCGGTGTATCCCAGCAGTGGGAACATTATGCTGCGCTATTAGAGCATGCCTGATGTACAGTCGGTGGCCAGCATGACCCGACCCCTCTTCCATCATTCTTCTTTGTAATGCTGCTCACCGACTGTACTTACGCCAAATTCAGTCTGATTTAATTTATTATATAACTTTTGAAGTGAAAAATTCTTAAAGTGCGTTGAGCGATTTTCGGTTGTGGAAAACTTATGGGTTCGCGTCACCGACATGCCCGAGTAGCAGTAAGTGATGGTAAATGGACTACGTGAAGAGTTTAATTTGTGTATACTGTACATTGTTTCAATTGTGTTTTAGATAATCATTATTTTATTGAAGTGAAAACTTCTTTAGGCGCGTTGAGGGATAAGTTTTCACTTATATAGGCAGTCCCCATTAAAAAAAAAATTCAACCAATTTTGTTTACTATGTAGTGTTTTAAGAAACAAATTCCGTATCCACAAACGCTTTTGAGTCTTTATAACTAGTACTCGTAGTCAAAATATTCCTGGCCAATCAAATCTACATCAATAATTCTAGTTTGACAAACTTACGATAACAGTACCAATACTCATACAATGATTCATCCGTCAGTGCTCGTAGAATTATTAGTTCACCTCCATAACGCGTCATTAGATGATCAAAGGCTTCAGAAATCGACTCTGTTCATTAATCAGCGTGGTCTCGTGGTAACAATGGGGACTCATAGTCATAGGGGAACTTTGTAAAGGTATGTGGAGCAATCCGTTGCAGGTAGGTACTTACCACTAGCATGGAAAGAACATAATTATGTATGTTCGATACAAATAATTATATAACGGGTGTGAAACGAATCTTAACGAAGCCAAGAGTCACTTGTACATCCCGTCATTGTGATATTTTTTTCGAACTTGGGAACCTTCTGGTTACGGAGATATAGAAGGTCAAAGTTCCAAGTTTTTGTCACTTTTTTCACGAAAACAAGTTTTGTTGTTATTGTATGTTTGTTTTAATGTGTAGGTATGTTTTAACTTAACTTTAAATAGCCCCCACAACTCCTGTACCGTTGCATGCACCCATAAGCATAATGTTTAGCGTACGTAACATTGCGCGCTGCCATAAACAGAGATTCTTCACACCTAAGTCGTTTCTGCTCAATATTATGTATATTAGTTTTATGTACAGACTGCGTAGATAACAACTATGTTACTGTTACCTGGTGGAATCAATCAATCAATCCGCCCAGCCTTTTCCCAACCAAGTTAGGGTCGGCTTCTAGTCTAACCGGATGCAGCTGAATACCAGTATATAGACTGAATACTAGACTATTAGGGAACTGAAAATTTCGTTTATTCCCACTAGTTCGATTCATTAGTTCGATCGTCGAACTAGTGAGATTTTTTTTTCTCATTTGTCCGACCGTCGAACTAGTGAGATTTTTTTTTTCTCATTTGTTCAACCGTCGAACTAGTGAGATTTTTTTTCCTCATTTGTACGTATTGTAATTTAGTTAAATTGGATATTGATGAAGAGTTTTTGTTTTGGTAACTGAATTTACCAACAATAGAGGGGACCTGGCGCTCGGCGGCCGCTGCCGCGGCACGCTCGCTTCGCTCGCTCGCCTTCGCGCGTTAATGGTCACTGTTCTAACCTAACCTAACCCAAATGATTCAATCTGGCAAAGAATGTATATACGCTCTGGTTAATTTGCTGTGCAGTCAGTACTTATGCTATGTATGTAGTATTTTTGTACAAAAATAAATTTAACTGTATTGCATTATGAGGAAAAAAGTAATGTTAAAATGAGGAAAAAAAATCTCACTAGTTCGACGGTTGAACAAATGAGAAAAAAAAAATCTCACTAGTTCGACGGTCGGACAAATGAGAAAAATAAACTCACTAGTTCGACGATCAAACTAATGAATCGAACTAGTGGGAATAAGCCGAAAATTTGTTGGTCCCTCTCAGATAGACACTCTGTTATTTCCACAAGCTTTTGGTATTTGGTATTTGTATTTTTTTTCCTCCTTAAATATTATGTTTCTTAATTCACCCTTAGTAAAGTAATGATGGTCCAAATCACAGGCAGGGCTAGCTGCGGGAGGTCTCTGGTGATATGTAATACAGGTTTTATATAAACCTACTTCAGGCACCAGTCTCTCACAAAGTTAGCTCCATGTTCGTTTATTGTCAAATAATTATAAGCCTTAAGTACGTAAATTGTGTAGAGAAAATAAACGTTTTATATTATAACTAGCTGCGCCCCGCGGTTTCACCCGCTTAAGTCTCGATCCCGTGGGAACATCGGGATAAAAAGTAGCCTATATGTTAATCCAGGGTGTCAGCTACCTCCATACAAAATTTTATCAAATTTGGTCCAGCCGTTTGATCGTGAAGAAGTAACAAACACACACACTCACAAACTTTCGCCTTTATAAGTGATACGACACAAAAAAAGGCGTTATGAATCTTTTTTATAAACTGCAATAGCCAGCATTGTTTTGCTGTCTGGCTCGGAAAAACTATAAAAGCGGAATAAGTTGGTTAATTTGGAGGCCGTCTTTTAAAACAAGACATCCAATATATGCTCTGACTTTAGTCCTATTTCGAACGAGGCATTATAATGATCGCTTCATAGATTAAGTTAATATTCTTGTTCCAAATAAGTTTATCATGGTGACTTCAGGTACTTATAGGCTTGTTAACAAAAGCATCGATAGCATTGGATGGCTTAATATTGGAGCAATATTAATAACGGAGTTGATCGACACCTGTCAAATAAACTATTACCGGCTCAGTTCGTCTTGTTTGTACCGCTTTAATCTAGGAAGCACCTAGTTACTTAAATATGATAACGACCAAATAATAATTAGACATGTATAAATAATTATTTTCTGGACAAAAAAGGTTGTCGGCTGCTTAACGGGACTGTTCTATGGATGCCTTAATAAATTAAGGCCTCCATCCAAGGCATCAAACTTATAACAAGACTTTCTCTTTCCCTTTTCACGAATTGTATGTGTAACAACATCTTTCCTATCGCTTTCTATGGGAGTGATTTCGTGAAAAGGGACGAAAGTGTGTAACAAGAAGTGACGGCTTGAGCATAGAATAAGTAAGTACTTTTTAATAGGTAATCTATGTAAGTGCTTTGCACACTTTTCAGTGATATGACCGCTGTAAATAGTAATTATTTATAATAAGATTACGTTTTCTGTTAATTTTTTTTGTGAATTAGTCGTTGGAGTGCCTTAATAAATAAATAGCATGGAATTAGTAAGTACTATATAGATTGTAAGTAGAGAGGGTCGAGTTTCGACCAGTGGGCGACCACGAGTAATTAATAGTTATTCGAATAAAATATTTCAATTATTACCTTTTTTTTCTAGGTTAATTTCTGTCACAGCTCAGTTGCTTATTACCAAGTTGAGATGTCAGATGTTACACATCACATGCGAATATTGTAGCTCGCCTCGTTCTTTTTACTCTGTTTTCTATTTCCTCCACAGCTTCCTGCGCTCGTCCATACAATAGATTGCTATCATTTTAATATTGAATACTCATTGAAATACGGATGACTACCCCATGAAAAATATTGGTATTCAGCTGCATCCAGGTAGACTGGACGTTTTTTTTTTATCAAATAACTTCTCCCGCTCTGGGCGGAGCGGGAGGGCGTGTCAGACTTTTACTGACTAAAACCCACCCGTGTTCCTTCCGTTGCCTGTATGCCAGGGCCACGATATCCCTTTCGGACAAACTCGCAACCCCGGCAGGCATTGGTCCTATCGGACCCCGTCAGTTTGTGTTGACATCTCTTTGAGGCGCGCGTGGAACACAACGCGCCGTCGACCCGGGCCTGGTCCTTATCGGACGGCGAGCTACCCATCGCTCACCGTCCGCAGGCCCGCGCCTACGGTGGTCGGAAATCGGCTTGCGACTCCCGACGCCCGGGGCGTCTCCTGCGGCGACTAAGGGCGCGAGGGCGCGAACCTTGTCTCACCCTCACGCGTTCCGCCTCCTCCTTCGCTAGCATAACTGCTTCGCAGAAGGAGGTGACGGCCTCCCATGCACTCTCGCTCCGAACCATGGCCTGAACCAGGCCCGGACGCGAGAGATCGCCGCCGCCGATCGCCTCCGTGAGGACACGGCGGTGCTCCGCCCAAGCTGGGCAGACCTCCACCGTATGCTCTACCGTGTCCTCCGGGCGTTCCACACAGTGGTGACACCCGGGTGTTTCCTCCCGCTTAGACTGGACGTTGAGCCAAATATAGTTGGGTAAATGCTAAGCAGATAATTGAAATATTGATAATGTTTAAAACTAATATTATATACAGCATGTATCAAAGTGGTGGGGTTTTATTTATTTACAGACAATGATATTATATTAAACAGATAATATGTTGTGAGCGCGCAATCGTGAAGACTCGGAAACGTCCTAATTGGGACGTATTGACTTCAGTCTGCAACACGCATGGCGATGAGTAATACGCTTAGTACGCAGCTAAAAAATTCGAAAAATGCCATCGTATGTATTTAGAAAGTGTACCAATTATGATACCAAAGTTAATAAAACACAAGGGATCTCATACCACATGTAAGTACGTAATATACACTGTTGCAATATACACTGCAATATCACTATTATACTAAAAAAAAAACTTATAATATTTGAAATCCCACCACAACTGTTCTTTAAAGATTATTATTTTTATTCAAGTATTCGGGAAGATATTTATGGTGCCAGTTTTGGAAATATGATGGTAATGAGGACATTATGCTTATTGTAAGAATTAATATGATTCCGCTAGTATTTTAAGAATATAAAATATTAAAACTGTGTTTAAAGCGTATTGAATAATAACTAGAATAGAATAGAATACTCTTTATACCGCCCCCTCTCTTTTTAACTAGACTGTAATGAACATGATATTTAATAATTGACTAATGTATCAATTTTTTTTTAAATCATTCATTGTCACTACCCGTCATTGTCATGCATTTGTCATAAATATGTCATTTATGCTTTGCACAGACCTATACTAACATAGAGGAAGGCATTCAAAGATAAACAATGCAACGCAATATTTTATTTTTCTTTTTTCTATACGAAACATCCTGTGTGTTAGAAATAGTACTCTTTAGTACTTATATAATTATGCCAATAAGTTATTTTTTGAAATATACACTAGACGATTCCTAAAATGTGACTAAAGTGATTGCTGCACTGTTGCATCACACTTCTGCATGTTACCTTTAGCACAAACCCAGTGTAAACAATAATTTTTGGTGAACCAATAAAAATAAATAAATTACCCTAGTGTCTCCAGGATCTTATGTCATATTTTTGGAATCGTCTTTAAAGCCCTTTATTTTAACGTACTAATAACTTTTTTCTCGACTGAACTTATTGGGTTCTAAAGTCCGCCATGTTGATTTTTGTGAAACGTCGCCTTTCACCTATTGTGATTAGAAGTTTCCTTCAAAATCCTTCGGATTGCGATCGAAAGTGAAGTGCGTCACGCTGGGCGGTCACCACAAACCTAACGACATGTAAATCATTAAAATGCATCCAGACGTTTGGATGCTACAAGAGAATAAATAATCCGACATACATACCAACCAACCAACGTACCAACTATAGTTATGTACCATAAAAATCCGAGTAGGTATGTGCTCCAAAAACATAACCCTTCTTGTCAGTCGGGTCTGTCTTTGACTATCTCTATTTTATTTATAACTCTGTGATACTGCGTGTGACAGGATCAGGAATGTTTTGTTGTGATTTCTTGTGATTTGTTCAAAAATATGTATTGGCTTTGTTTCTTGTTTTCTTTTTTGAATTTCTTGGACTATGGATCTTCACATTACAGTTTACCTGGGCTACAATAACAATACACATATAACTCATCTTGGACAACTCTGATTGTACCTGGTTTCCAACGGAGATCCAACGTTCTATAAACTGGGACATAGCAAATTAATCATTTGGGATACAATCGTTAGATTTGAGTGAAATTCAATCTGCTGGAAGACAGTGGATTACTCCGCCATCGACAGGTTTGAATTTATTTTTTGAAGTCAAAAAACAACATGAAACGACAACGTCGTGTCGTTTAACGTGTTTATTTGTTTTTTTTTTTGTGGTTGAGTTGAGTAGTTTTTTTTTGTTTGAGTTGTAGTGTTTTGAGTAGATCCCTTCATGAAGTTTTACGACGAACAAAAATAAGCAGGGCTATGAAACATTAAGTATTATAGCTTCAAAATACATTTTGTTTTATTTGTGTTCATTTCTGGGCCAAGCTTGTAGGGGGCCATTAACCATCTCCTATAAGGGACAGCTGATTTTTTTTTACATAACTAGGGCTAGCCTGTTTCCACAAAAGGTTAAATAGTCATGAATATTTCGAAAATGTCTCATAATACAACTTACGTGTCATCATCTACCGAGCCTTTTCCCAAATATGTTGGGGTCGGCTTCCAGTCTAACCGAATATAGCTGAATACCAGTATTTTACATGGAGCGACTGCCTATCTGACCTCCGCAACCCAGTTACTGGGTACCACGATACCCCTTGGTAAGACTGGTTGTCAGACTTTTGGGCTTCTGACTACACGTAACGACTGTCAAAGGTCTACAAATGACAGCCGAGACTAACGGCTTAATGTGCTTTCCGAGGCTTACGTGCTGTACGGTTTTCATAATAATAGGTCCCCCACCTATGAAATCAGCGTTATGTATGGAGAATTTTAAAGAAGTTGCATTTTTCATACTAACATTTTCTTAATTTATAAAACCAACCATGAACACTAATGTTTTAAAACTTTTATGCACTAATGTTTCAAAACTAAGATAACTATATGCCACTTAGATTAAGCGCTAGCGCATGCGCTTTTGGCTAAGTTAAAACAAATAGTGGTAATTTCTGCAAAAAAAAATGAGGAGTCATTTTTAAGGTACTTTTTATGTTTAGAAAACTACAAGGAATAAGGTTTTTTTACTACTGGTAGTTGTCTATGATGGTCAGTATTCGATATAATACCAAGCAATTGATTAATATTTTAAATCATAGAAGTGACGAGGTTCTCTATTTGTGAGAAAAAAACGCCAATTTCATAGCCCAATTCAACAAGAGACCACGGGTCGCTGCCACAAGTATTTTTTTTTAAACAAAAACTTGATTAATAAAACACAAAATAGAATCAATCAATCAATTTGAAAAACTTTGATATTATTAAATGGTAAAACAAATAACTTTTCCCAACTAATTGAAACTTTTACAACGGAATTATAATCATGCTCATGTTTCCTCTTATTTCCATAATAATGGATTTCTATTTATGAATTGAATTTATTCAAGTTCCGAGTGTTGTTTGGTCCCTTTTAAGTACCTAAGAGCGCATTTCACCAGTGAAACTGAACGCGATCAGCGCATCTAAACCGAGTTCAAGAGCTGTCAGTGTCAATATTCCAAAGAAAATAATGACACTGACAGCTCTTAAACTTGGTTTATGTGCTGATCGCGTTCAGTTTCATTGGTGAAATCGGCCCTAAGATGTGATTAAAATAATCCCGGTTTTACTTAATAGTACTTATGGTCGGTGAACCAGATATTTTTTTTATGCGAAGTAAGGATAACATTGTTTTGAGAAACAGATACAAACTTCTTTGACTTATTAAACTTAAAAACATATTTTTTCATCGTTTGTGTATTCAGGGAAATTAATTGTTTATCAAATTGACTTTTCACTAAAATTGTCCGTGTATTCAAATTTACAAACTTTCATTCTTTGACAAATTTAATATGGAACTGGTATTCTATGTAACAAGAGGTAGATAGGATATACACGCTCTGCAAGTGGCACGTCAAAACTTGGCTAATTAGCCACATTTTCTTCGTCTTGTCTCTTTTTCACTCCCTATAACTACGACATTGGTCCTACTTCCACGTATCATCTAATAGCGGAACATTGTGCCGTTTTAGAAGATCGAATGTTGAGTAGGTAACCTACCTACGTCTTTTTACTTATAATATCATTGCAAATATGGCTATAACATGGAAAATAAACGTAGAATGTCAATTTTCCTGACTGTACATTCTACATTACTTAAAGCACACGAAGCAATCGTTAACGGTTATTGAATCGTAACTATAATTACTATCCTAAAGCAGTTTGGTAAAAAAAAATGCGACAAGCACTATTAGTATCACTTAGATGAATAGTCTTCAGACATTTCAGCTGAAAGACGTCCACTACTGGCCATAGGCCTCCCCCAAAAGGAGGGGGGGGGGGATTGCCATAATTGCCACGCTTGGCAGACGGGTTGGCGACCGCAGTATGGTCTTAAAATGCATAGAGAACGCTGCTGCCCATTCTCTAGTAAGGCCCTTAGTCGCCTTTACGACACCCACGGGAAGAAATAGGGTGGTGCTATTCTTTACGTCCGGCATCACACGGAACAAAGTCTTTAAACTAAGTAAAGAAACGAAACTAATATTTTTAACAATAAAATCGTTCGAAATATGTTTTTTTTTTTTTTGGCTTCGCACGGTTTGTGAAATTCAAAATCATGTAAAATTAGGTAACAAGTACAAAGTTATAATAATTATGAAATGAACTCCACTCAATGCATGATAAAGATGATTGATGATATCCCGCCCCACTCCCCTTGAGTTTAAGTAAAGACGCGGCACTTTACTGAAACCTCGCGCGGACTTCTTGAGAGAACTTAAAAGTGATGTTGCACTGTTTTGTTTCATTTGCCTACATTAATGCAGGTTCACGAACACTTAATGGTTAATAATCCACCACTATTACACATTAATATTCGGCTAAACACAAATTTTAGAAAATAAAACAAAACTGCTAACATGACGCTTCACTTTCCCGCCAAGGACTGGATTTACGTTACGATTACTCAACGTGTATTGTTATATAGCCAATTAGGGTTTTCTGAAATGACAATCACTAGGTGGCAGCACTGACACGTCAGGTCCGGTCACCTGTCAAAAAATGAAATGAAATGAAATGAAATGAAATGAAATGAAATCGAAATGAAATCGTTTATTCTGTAAATAGGATATCGGAATCACTTTTACACGTCATATTAAAAAGTAAAAAATAAGCTAGATGTAGTCGACATTTCCTATCTGACTACCCGTGAGAAGAAATGGCGAAACAAACTCAGGGGTCAAAGTCTCTTTTAAAGTCCAGACAATCTTGGTCAGATCATGTGAGGACCATGTAGATCTGTGTCTGAAATGGTCTTTTGAGGAAAGAACCACACAATTTTGAGTGGACCTGTCCAATCAGTGCAAGCATTTGTCGTAATCGTGCAGCTCGACTCAAGACTTAAGGAGCTCAACGACTCGACGAACAATACCAAAGAAAGTACATTTGGGTAGGCCTCATAAAGTGCTCAAAATGCCAGACCACCATTAAAACTGAGAAAAAAATAATAGGAAAATATTTAAAGAAAAAAAAAAAAAATGACCCACATAGTGCTCACATTCACAATAAATTAAAGCAGTAAATATAATACTTTTCAAAGTAAACATTAATGTAATATTGTATATAATATTCTGCAATGTCAATATTTATATAAAATCATGCATAATAACATTAAATGTCAAGTTTTCCAGTTTGATCACAAGGCTTGCAGAGCGAGCAGCTCAATCCCAAGCTTTTTTGTCTTCTAAATAATCAGAAATTTTATAGTACCCTTTTTTACAAAGTTTGGTTTTAATACAGCTTTTAAATCGTTTAATGGGTAAGTTTCGAATGTCAGTAGGAAGTTTGTTGTAAAAGCGTATACATTGACCCATGAACGAGTTGCCTACTCTGTGGAGGCGAGTGCGATGTACAGCAAGATTGTGTTTATTCCTGGTATTTAAACAATGAATATCGGACATTTTCTTAAAATTTGATATATTTTTGTGTACATACAATAGATTTTCAAATATATATTGAGAGGCTACAGTCAGAATATCTATTTCTTTGAATTTTTCACGAAGTGAATCTCTTGGACCTAGATTGTAAATGGCTCGAACAGCCCTTTTCTGTAAAACAAAGATAGTATTAATGTCCGCACAGGTTCCCCAGAGAAGAATCCCATATGACATAAGACTATGAAAATAACTAAAATAAACAATTCTCGCAGTATCTACATCAGTTATCTGTCGAATTTTTTTAACAGCATAGGCGGCTGAACTAAGCCTACCTGACAATTTTTCTACGTGTGGGCCCCATTGTAATTTACCGTCAATAGTTATCCCAAGAAAAACTGTCGACTCAACAGGGTCCAACTCTATTCCATTAAGGTGAACATTGGTAGTTAGCTGCCTGACATTTGGCATTGAAAATTTAATGAGCTTAGTCTTTTTTTCGTTCAAGAGAAGATTATTTACATTAAACCAATGGACAACCTTAGAGAGTGCATCGTTAACATGTTCAAAATTGACTAGCTGACGTTTGATTTTAAAAATGAGGGAAGTATCATCTGCGAATAATACAATCTTGTGATTATCCCTTATGTGATAAGGTAAGTCATTTATATAAATTAGAAACAAGAAAGGACCTAGAATTGAACCCTGCGGAACTCCCATAGTGACCGCAGATCCTGCAGATCTCTTGCCATTAACATCAACCCTCTGAATTCTGTTGTTCAGATAAGAAGTCAGAAGGTCGAGAGCACTGTCCCTCATACCATAGTGGTGCAGTTTTCGGATGAGTGTATCATGATGAACGCAATCGAAGGCCTTAGACAAGTCGCAGAAAATGCCAAGAGCATCCTGCGACTCCTCCCAGGCCTCGAATATGCTCTTCAGTAATTCCACGCCCGCGTCTGTAGTTGAACGACCCTTTGTAAAACCAAACTGTTTCAGATGAAGTAAATTATTTGTATTGAAATGTCCTAACATTTGTTTTAAAATTAACTTGTTGAAAATTTATTGTTTTAAATTTAAAAGTATCAAGCGCCTATATTTTCTTTAGTCGTGACTGTATGATGAACGAATGAATGAATGAAACGAATGAGAACGTCATCATATACCTATTTTATATTCATAGTCGAAATGGAAGACTGCTTGCCAAAGTGGCACCAACTGGTGTAGTGAACTGTCATGAAAACCCTCATTATTTCAGCTGTTTGTACATGCAGTACTGCTTACCTACAGGAGATGCCGTTTCCATTCCATTTCTCAAACACGTTAAGTTCTACATCTTTTCCAACGAGACAATACAAATAACAGACACTTTGAAAAATGAATCAATTGTTAATTAAAAATAATCTCCACTAAAAAGAACTGAGTTCTTTTCAAAACAAACGGGGACATAATTGATTTAGTAATTTCCAAGTATTGTAACAATAATACGCTCAGATTTAATCGAGCGTAATACTGTCTATACACCCTAAGCTTACGCGGATCCCTTAATAAAGACTTTATACAGTTTGAGCACTATAATAACTCATAAATCACTCTTACAAAGACAAAATATTTTTTGACACTCTTGTACGTCTCTAAAAGAACTCTAAGTTCTAAATAGGCTGGTATATTGATGTTGAAAACTATTGCGTGCCGCGTGGGGCTAGCCTTTTCCCAACTATGTTAGGGTCGTCTTTTAGTCTACCCGGATGCAGCTAAATACCAATACGAAAGAGATGTAGAGACCGTCTGTAAGAGTAGAAGAGAAAATTAAATACAACCAAAAAAAAAATACCGCACAAGGGCCCACGTGATAGATTATACGGCCCACTTCACAAAGAGGAGGCCTGTATAGACTGATTATGTTATTCAAAAAAATACGAGTGTGCTTTAGACCACACGACTGAAGTAAAACTTCTTTAGCTCCATGCATATGTATGTATATATATATATGTGTTTATATAAGTGAGAAAGAGAGAAGAGTAATGTATGCTCGCACCTCTCTCTCTTGTCCCTACAGTAATAATATACGAAACGTAACTCTCTCTCTTTCTATCTTCACTAACTTATATCTCCCTCTCAACTTCCGGTCGCCTCGCCCGATCACACTTTTCGTAACGCTCTCATCACGCATTCACCAGCTTACTCCCCAAGTCAAGAGTCAAGCAAGTGTAAAGAAGTTTTACTTCAAAAATTGGAGTGTTTAAAGCTCTTAATAGTCTCCTCAAAATCTAGCAACAATTTAGTGTTACGATCAAGAAGAGAAGTATAAACTCCTATAACTGCATATTATACGATATTTATACAACAAATGCTCCACTTAAACTTTAAGTGAGACATAATACTGCGTACTTTATTTTACTGCTGTCATACGACGCTTATTTTATTACATTTACGACTAATTGTTGCTGCTATTCTGCTTTGTGAGATGATATTAATCTGTCAAGACTTTTCCCAACAATGTAAGGGTCGGTTTCCAGCCTACCCGGATGTACGGAATACCAGTACCTATTTTACATGGAGCGACTGCTTTTTTCTGCTTTGTAAGACGATGGGAGCTAAAGTGTTAACTTTGTATTGTGGCTATCAGGAAGGATAAGACAACATCACTATGTGTCTTGGGAAGTTGACTTAGGCTTCATGAGGCACTGCCGGGGGGACACGGCGTGGCATACGCTGGCAGAGTGTGCTGCTTGGGAGGAGCCTCGCCGTGCCCTCATCTCAGGAGTAGGCAGTGACCTGTCGCTGCCGGTCGTAGTCAAGTCGATGGCCGGCAGCGAGGAGTCCTGGGACGCGGTGGTGTCCTTCTGCGAAACAGTCGTGTCGCAAAAGGAGGCTGCGGAAAGGGAGTGGGAGATCTCGTCCACTCACCCGGCCCGCATCAGGCGCACTAGGCGTCAGCAGAGGGCAGACAATGCCCTCTTCCGGCCCCAGATGAGGATTTTCCACCCCGGCAAAAAAAAAAAAAAAAAGGTTTCATGAGGCAAGTACTCGCGTCACTGTATCGGTGGCGTGAGGAAGTGAGGGCGCGGGGCGAGTAGCTGACGCAGCGACATGTGGGGTTGCGTCGGTCCCACAGCTTCGCGCAGCCCTGGTGGCGAAATGGCGGGACAGGCTTTCACGCCCTACCTCGGCCTCATCCCCATCGAGGCGGTCCGGCTGGTACTCGAACCCTGGCTCGGGAGGAGGCACGGCTCCCTGTCGTTTCGGGGCATGACGCAGGTGCTCTCGGGGCATGGTTGCTTCGGGAAGTACCTGTGTCGTATAAACAGGGAGCCAGATGCCCGGTGTCGCCACTGCGTTGACTGCCGGTAGGACACGGCGCGGCATACGCTGGCAGAGTGTACCGCTTGGGAGGAGCCACGCTGTGCCCTCATATCAGGAGTAGGCAGTGACTTGTCATTGCCGGCCGTCGTCGAGTCGATGGCCGGCAGTGAGGAGTCCTGGGACGCGGTAGTATCCTTCTGAGAAACAGTCGTGTCGCAGAAGGAGGCTGCGGAAAGGGAGCGGGAGATCTCGTCCGCTCACCCGGCCCGCAGCAGGTGCACTGGGCGTCGGCAGAGGGCAGACAATGCCCTCTTCCGGCCCTCCTAAATGGGTCCAGGGACGGCGGACTCGGGGACGTCCGCCGCCCCCTATCACACTGGACCCGAGGTGGCGGTGCGCAGTGTTCCACGCGCGCCCCTTTTAGACGTCGCGCGGGGGGTACAACACCTCACCTCCTCCAGCAGTGAGGTGGCCCGCAGATGCGGGCGCACTAGCCGAGGATCACGGAAGTAATACTAGCTCCCAAGATCCCCGGTGCAAGTGTGGGAAGGGAACACTGGGGTGGTTTTTAGTCAGTAAGAGTCTGACAAACTCCTCCGCCCACCACAGAGCGGAGGACATCCATAAGCATTTTCCACCCCACCAATAAAAAAAAAGGCTTCATGAGGCAATCAGCAATCTGCAGCTGACTTTATCAACGTTTGTTTGTGTCGATGAGGAATCATTATAATCGGCATGCGTGAAGCACCAGATGCATACATCTAAACAAAGGATAGGATAGGAAGGATTATTATTTTCTCTCAATCAGAGCACCCGCCATCTTATCTCTTCACCACCTTTGGTTGACTGGTAGAGAATGCCTAAGGCATTAAGTCCGCCTTTGTACATTATTGTGTGTGAGAAGTTTAAATAAATAAATAAATAAATAGGGGTTTAGGTTCATAAACCTCAGCGAAGCAAAAAGAGCATGTAAGCATCGTAGCAGGTGGTGTTCTATAGTTTCTGCCTACCCCCATGGGAAAAAGGCGTGAGTTTATGTATGTATATGTTTTATGCAGATTGGAATACAACAATGACAATTTCACGTTTCCTTACCAATATTGTGATAAGTTGTAAGGATTCATTGACTTGAAAGATATTTTATCAATCTGCCTAATGCATAGGGTACCTTTTTTAGGGTACCTTTTATATTTTTACCAGATTGCGCGACGCAATGGACGGTAATGTGTTTAGCAGCCTATGTATGTGTGTTTGTTCCTTTGTGGTGCTCTAGAGACCAAACTCGTGGGTTGATTTTGATGATTCTTACGTCAACCGATTTGTGTTAATCTTGAGAGTGTCACTAAAGACATGACAGTAATCAAAATTCAATATGGCCATAGGTATTTCTTGCTAAATTTAAGAAGATGCATCCGACTGCATGAGATTGTGCGGCTGCGGCGGATAGTACGGTATTGGAGACAGACATAGGTCATCTTGTTTCCATCTTATTTAAAGTTCACTTTTTACGCTGTCGGGTTTTTGATTTTTTTAATTTACTTTTTCATTTTTCTGGTGCCGTACCTCAAAAGGAAAAAAAACGGTACCCTTATAGGATAACTCGGTTATCCGTCTGTCTGGCTGTCTGTCTGTCCATCTGTCCGTTTGTCACAGCCGATTTGCTCCGAATTTACTGGACCGATTAAGTTGAAATTTGGTACACATTTATGAACTTTTGTGACCCAAAACGGCAAAAAAATCACGTTTGTTTTATGGGAGCCTTGAATATATGTTTTATTTTAATTTAATTATTTATTTTAAAGTGAATATATAACTAAATATTCTGTGAATATTTCAAGCGTCTACCTGTTGCCATTATCAATATCGAGCAAAAACGAGCAAGAAAACCACGTTTCTTGTTTGCCCTTTGGGTACGGAACCCTAAAAACTAGGGATTATTACCCATAAGAACCTTCATCGGAGCGGTGGATCATTAAGCCCATATTCAGTAGCAAATGTTGAAGTATCCCTTGATATGTTCACACATATAAAACAGGGTTAGCATAGAATAACTATGAAAAGAAGCGAAACTCACCACAAAAGGCGCACGTACAAAACGCAACTGTCTACAGTTTCGGGGCGTAAGATACGTTTAGGGCAGTCAGCCTAGGATTGTATTATACCTATGTAGTTGTCGCCTTTCAGCATGGCAATAACGGTCATTGCCCTTTCCCTAATCCTCTTCTTAGGAACCCAGGTTTTTAGTTATTGGAACATGGTGAAGATCACGATAAATATTGATTCAGGACGTTAACGGACTTTGTTTCAGTTTTTGAAATAAAAAATACTAGAAGCTGTAGGTGGGTCAATGACCGCTATTGCCATTATGCTAAAACGCGTCAATAATTTTCTATAGTCGCTTGCTTGCGATACGCGCGCTCCGAACTCGGTCATAGGTATAATTCATTGACACCTTATTTGGGCTAGGCGCAGCGCGGGTCGTAACGGCCCGGAGCGGTGCAAAGTGGTAGGTTTGGGATATTTATTGGCAGCATCAGCGTACGCGCAAAGGAAAGTAAATTCAATAACTAATCGTAACAGCATGTCGATTATTAAAAAAAGTTCGGCCTTGAAAAGCGATATAGAACATAGATAACGAAGTATTGCATTTATTTTATTTTGTTTATTTTTATCTCATTTAATGCTGCACCGGTTGACGTCATCACGTCAACGCCGGCTGTCGCTGAAAACCAGCGCTGGGGCTCTGTATCGCATAGGGTCGCAGCATTATGCTGAGCGATGGCCGTTTTGCGTGAATGTGATGCATATTTTCCCTCAACTTGTTCTTTCGTGTTTGTGTTTTTGTTTCTTTGCGTTATGTTTACCGCAAATGAACGTATTTTCTTTCTTTTTCTTTCTATATATCTGTTTAAAATAGATACCTATGACACAGTCACTTTCCAAAGGTTGATGTGTCGCATTTCAACATGCTCAGGGAGGGCCCCGAGTGTGTTAATTTGGTTTAGTTATTCCATACAGATTTATTATTCTATGTTCCTAAATAGAAGTGGTTGAATCAATGAGTTTATAGACAAGTCTGAAGACTTTTGCAGTTTTGCCTCATTATGTCTTTTGTGGTCAAACTCGACACGTCTTATGTGAAGGAGATGGACGTGGGATGAATTCATATTTCATATTCAGACATTGTAGTATGTATCTAAGTAGGTAGGTATAGTATTCAGTAGAATTTGCTCTTTGAATCTCATTCGAGTGAGCGCATACAAATCAAAAGCGGATCTGGAGTGGTAGTTTTTAATAACTAGCTGACCACAAAGACTTTCAATAAAATTCATACAAAATTCCCATAGAATATGCACAAAAAATGAATGAATGAAATTTTCCCGGCAACTTTTCAAATTTTTCTCTTCTTATAAACCTTTGTCGAACTTAACAAAAATTAAAAAAAAAATGCCGATTTGGTGCAGCTGTTCTCGAGTTTTGCGCTTAGCAACACATTTAGCCATGCATTTTTATTTATGTAATATATTTAACAGTGATTAACATTAATTTAGAATTTTAAAGTGATGTTTTAAGAATAACTGAGTACAGCTCCCTTATTTATATTTACGAGTATATAAGAGAAATACCTATAGCTTTTAACTTCATTATGCTAGCTTGCCGAAATCACTTAAAATATCAAATCGCCCATTAACAACTGTGCTTACTGAGCACAGTTGTTAATGGGCGATTTGATATTTTCGAAGCAATTAATAGGACATTGTTATATAAGGGGCTAAAATGACTCCATTATACAACATTATTTTTAGTATATGCGAAACCTGAATATAGTTTATTCAGAATAAGGAACTGAATCGATTACAATAATTTTTACACCATGTTATATTTTGTCCCAAAAATATTTAAGTGTGATTGAAAATGTTATCACCATTTAATTACTTACAATACAATCGCCGTACGGTTAGGTACCTACTGCCAAATTATTATCAATGAGCGCATGACGACCCTGGAGGCGCGGGGGCGCCATTAGCATGTTTTTGTACGGACAACCCGGTAACATAACAACCTTATAACTTTGTGACTTTTAACATGATACAGTTTTGAAATTTTGTACATAGATTCTTTATATAAAAAAACTACACACGTGTTTCGGGTTTCGCATATACTAAAACTAATATTGTATTTGAGGTAGTGTTACTACCGAGCTTTAGCAAAGAAGTAAATAGAAACCAAATTATAATGGGTTTTAGCGCCGAATGTTACACTCTACTTTTCACTACGATTAACGATTGCGAGAAAATTTAATAACCTAAAACACCTTGACGGCAACAGATTGATAATTATTTCCCTTTCTCCATCTGCATCCATTCTCCGGTCTCCATTCTCACCAGATGATGACATTTTCATAGTTGTAAAATAAATTACGGTCACCAATTAAATTGGTAATTAGAGAAAAAATCTTCTCAGAGTAGTTAGATAGGAGAAACCTACCTCATATAGTTTTTTTAAATATGATTGACGTGTAAAAGTGCATAAACAAACCTACGTATAGAAATAAAAATCATTTGTCATTTAAGATTTCGCGCCAATACCTTTTTATTTTCTTCCGAAACCGCTACGCAATGCACGTATTCTACTGACAGGATCGCCGGCTTTAGTTCCATTTTAAAAACTAAAATGAAAAGAAGAACATTTTATTTTTGCGCTTCGTGATATAATAATAAAAACGCAACGCCGAACGCACGTCGAATGCTGAGTTTTTAAAGATATGGTGGATGTTAGATGGTCAAATCATGAAATGGCGGCGTATCGTGAAATGGCGGCGTGTCGTGAAATGGCGGCGTGTCGTGAAATGGCGGCGTATCGTGAAATGGCCAGGGGGGTCTACTGACTAGAAGTCGGGTAAGGTCTCAAAGTCAAAAACCGGCCAAGTGCGAGTCGGACTCGCGCACGAAGGGTTCCGTACCATTATCTATAAAAATGGCAAAAAAAATCACGTTTGTTGTATGGGAGCCCCCTTAAATATTTATTTTATTCAGATTTTTAGTATTTGTTGTTATAGCGGCAACAGAAATACATCATCTGTGAAAATTTCACCTGTCTAACTATCACGGTTCATGAGATACAGCCTGGTGACAGACGGACAGACAGACAGACAGACAGACGGCAGAGCCTCAGTAATAGGGTTCCCGTTTTACCCTTTGGGTACGGAACCCTAAAAAAGGAAACTATGGAAGTTATAAAACGGCCGAACATTCGGCCGATACTTCGGTTTAGCGCTTCGGAGTAGACCCCCTGGTAGATCACGATATGGCCATTTCTACGATCGGACCACGACATATGTATATTTCCGACTAATATTATTTTATAATAATATAAATGTGAAAGTTTGTATGTTTGGGTGTTTCAATCACGCAAACAATTCAGAACGGATTTAGGTGAAATTTGGCACACATATAGTTTATAATCACTTAGGATACCTACTTTTGATCCCAGTAAATGACGTGGCTTAACGACTGTTACCAATTAATGTTAAAACCAATGATGTATAAAACTATAGATACGTTGTCCGCACTCTAAAATGGCAACATGAAATGAAGCCAATTGGCCACATTGCGCTCAGTCACGCACCAACCTGTCGCGCGACGCTACGTTTGTTTTTAATTTATATCGTGTGTGAAAACCTGTGCAAAATATAAAGAAAACATGCCGTCGTGTGTTTTCAGAGGATGTACAAATTATACCCCAAAAGTTAAAGACAAAAATGTTTACGCGTATAAGTAGTTATCTAGTATTTTCGCCGTTTTTAAGCGCCGAGATGTTTGTTGATAACGTGTCTATATATAATACGTCATTGGTTAAAACTAGCTTCTGTCTCTCTGCACACAATTCTGAATTCCACGCAGATGAAGTCGCGGGCAGAAGCAAGTGTTAAATATGTGAAATTATTTACAAAAAAAATCTAAATCGAAAACCATTTATTATACACTAGGCTGAGAATCAGCACTTTTTGAACATCAAATTTACATAAGACAGTCCCCGAAAAACGTCCACCCTTCACCATTTCCTAGTGCTTTTGCTGGGAAGAAAAAGTGGCGCAACAAACTCCCCAGCAGCACAGCTGTCTGTTCAGTTAAAAAAACTTGATTCTATACAATAGTACGTAAAATAATTTACATTACGCAATTTGCCATTATTTTAGCTAGCACACGCCAATACAACAACAAAAAAAAAAGTAAAAACGTAAACAGAACGTAGGTACCTAAATAAAAACCTGCAGGCATATTGGGCGTGCCCGCATACATAAAGCTATAACTGTAACTCGAAGTCACAAATGATAAACTAGCACCATCGAAGTAAAATAAATAAACAGATAATTATTAACAACAATAACAAAGGCTTGGCGGGAAAGTCAAGCGTCATGTTTAGTAGTTTTGTTTTATTTCTAAAATTTGTGTTTAGCCGAATATTGATGTGTAATAATGATGGATTATTAACCATTTAGTGTTTGGGAACGTGCATTAGTGTAGGCAAATGAATCAAAACAGTGCAACATCACTTCAAGTTGTCTCAAGAAGTCCGCGTGAGGTCTCAGTAAAGTGGCACGTCTTTACTGAAACTCAAGAGGAGCGGGCGGGGATATCATCTATCATGCATTGGTTATGATTCATTTCATCATTATTTAAACAAATTTTGTACTTGTTACCTAATTTTACTTGACACTGGCTAAATGTGCAAACCGCACGAAGAATAATATGATCAATTGTCGAGGTCACTAGCTAACCACATAATGCAATACAACTCATAAAAATAAACATTGTAATGAGTAGATCATGTCACTAATAAATTAAAATTAAAATCAATTGACTTAGACAGTCACAGGCAGGGATTGTCTGGACCTATAATTTTAACCGGCTAAAACTAGGTGTAGCCGCACTTCGGGTATTAGCCGTAACATATAGCATATACATAATTATATATATAACTATACATCTAGCTCAATATTTGGTACTTTCCCTTTAACGAAACTATGAGACTAATCATATTAGGAGATACCTGTTTCCCATAGAATTTGAAGAAATTACAGAACTACACGTGCACGTAAGATTATGACTTACTAGTGGTCGCCCATTAGTCGAAATTCGACCCCCTCTAATTCCAAGCTATTATAAAGTACTTACTAATTCCATGCTATTATGAAGTACTTACCAATTCCATGCTATTGAAAAGTACTTACTTATTCCATGGTCAAGCTATCACTTCTTTCACCTATCTATCTTCATGAGGCCCTGGTACAATGTGTGTGTCAAAGTCACGGTAGTGTGTGTAATGTTTTTTTTTATTTATTTAAATAAAAATATTAGCTGTCTGCACTGCACTCCTACATAATTATAAACTTAACTGTGGCAAAGTTCATACTCCCCCGTCCGCAAATTTTTTATAGCTTGAAGCGACTGCTGCTTCAAGTCGGAAAAAAAGTCGTATTTTATTACCGATCTGTACGAAACTTGGTATACAGGTTTCAAGACTTTACTTAATGTTTTGTCGTCGCGGACTTTTGATTGGAGTGGTACTTCCTCCAAAAAGGGGGTTACTGAATATCTCCGCCTTATGTGATCCGATTTCGATTATTCTTTTTTTATTTGAAAGGTTTAAGGTAGTCTCATAAAAATTTGGAAGATCTGATGAGGTTCTTCGGCGTGATGAGCAGAATAGCTCCTCAAAATGCAGTAAATTGCTAGCTTTTAGATTTCTACCAATGGAATCGACTGGTTTAATATGAATAGTTGCAAAACAAAGAATTGTGCTCTCGAGGTCTCCTGTTCGCAGAACTATTAGTTTATAAATGCGAAAATAACTCTGTCTGCCTGTCCGCTACCTTTTCACGCCCTAACGGCTGAACGAATTTGGATGTTTGTCACACAGGTAGACCAAGACCTGGGTTAGGACATAAGACTAGGTTAGGTTAAGATTAGGATAATCGCCGATCGGCTGAATAGCCTGCTGGGGACGGTGAGGCCGGACCTGTCGGACGCCCAATTCGTTTTCCGACGGGGTCGTTCGACGGTGGACGCGTTGGCCTTACTCAACGGCCAGGTGAGGGAGGCCGTGGAGGTGGGTGACGGAGTGTTGGCGGTGTCATTCGACATAGCCAACGCCTTCAACTCTGTCCCCCACTCGACAATCTTGGAGGCACTTCGGTACCACGGAGCGCCTCAGTACCTGCGCCAACTCTTGGCCAGCTACTTGGAGGACCGGGTGGTCCTCCTTGAGGACAAGACAGCCAGAGTGAGGCGATACGGCGCAGACTCCGGTGTTCCGCAGGGGTCAGTCCTAGGACCACCGCTGTGGAACATTGGATTCGACTGGCTCCTGCAGGGAACCCTCCTCCGTGGCACGAGCATCATCTGCTACGCGGATGATACCCTCCTCATTGCCCGGGGGAGGGACTTCAGGGAGGCGGCCAGTCTGGCCTCTGCTGGCGGATCCTTAGGGGCAGGAAGGATCCGCCGTTTAGGGTTGAAGGTGGCGCTCCACAAAACCGAGGCCGTGTACTTCCACGGGCCACGACAGCGCGTCCCTCCTGACGGCCACATCAGGATCGGGTCAAGGCCCAGATGAAGTACTTGGGCCTTGTACTCGACAGCAGGTGGTGCTTCGGCCCACACTTCAGCGGGCTGTCGACGCGCCTACTGAACCCCGCGAACGCCTTGTCGTGGCTCCTCCCGAACCTGGGGGGTCCGAAGGCGAGATGCCGGCGGCTGTACGCCGGCATCCTCAGGAGCATGGCCCTTTACGGGGAACCAATCTGGGCGGACTCCCTCTACAGGAGGGAGAACGCCACTGCCATCCGGAGGCCCCAAAGGGCCATTGCACTGCGGGTGGCAAGGGCCTACCGATCGGTAGGCTCGGTGGCGTGCGCTCTGGGACCCCTCCTTGGGAGCTCGAGGCGTGGGTGCTGACCAGAGTGTACGAATGGACGGCGCGGCGCAAGGCACTCGGGGAGCTCCCCGCCGCAGAAGAGCGGGAGGCCGTGCGGCAAGAGGCGAAGGAAGCAATCGTCCATCATTGGACGGAGGACCTCGCCACTGCCACTTTTGGCCGTCGAACTCTGGATGCGCTCGGGCCGGTCCTGAAGGACTGGCTCGAGCGGTCACACGGTTTCCTCTTTTTCCGTCTGGTGCAGGTGTTGTCCGGCTATGGATGCTTCGGATCGCACCTGCACCGGATCCAAAGGGAGGAGATCCCGTCGTGCCATGACTGTTGCTTGGCGGAGGACACGGCACAGCACATCCTCGAGGTGTGTCCAGCCTGGTCTGAGCTGCGCCAGACTCTGATCGCAGCGGCCGGCCCGGACCTCTCGCTTCCCAGCGTCGTCAACTCTATGCTGGAAAGCGAGGAGACCTTGGACAGCGGTCGCCTCCTTCTGCGAGGAAGTAATGTCACAGAAGGAGGCGGCGGAGTGCGCGCGGGAGGACGACCCTCTCGCGGCGCCGCTCCGCAGAGGCGAAGAGGGAGCGCGAGAAGGCGATTGTATGATCGTCGTCTCCGCCTCCTCCCAGGTGGAGGCCAGCAGGCAACGGGTGCGGGGGCACCCTTACCTGTATTGCACAGGCCTCCACCAATGCCGGACGGGAATGGCCAGGTGTTCCCGGCCATTCCCGTAGCCCCCCATTGAGAATGGGGGGCACGCGAGGCCTACCCGTCAGGCGGGCATGCGCCGAGAGGGTCATGGATGTAAAGTTTGAGCCGGTTTCCCATGACCCTCCCATCACGGCGATGTGGGAACACCGCTGAGTTTTAGTGGGTATACTGTCACTACTGACAGAAGTCCCACATACCCCGACTCGTCCCCCACGAGCCCGATGCGTAATGCATTTCTCAGCGACAAAAAAAAAATAAGGATTAGGATTTTATCCCGGTATGCGTTAGTACAGCATAATCCGTCTATAATTTTCCCACTGCTGGGACACAGTACCTCTCTGTGAGAGGGAGTGGGCCATAATCCACCACGCGGGCCCAGTGCGGGATGGCAGATGTCACATGTCTTCGAATAATTGGTGTTAGGACATGGCGGTTTCCTCATGATGTTTTCTGCACCGTTTTGAGAGCAGTGGTGATGATATAATTTACACATAGTTTTATCAAGTGCCTGCTTAGCGTTCGAACCCACTACTTATATCTCGTAAGTCGCGGTCGTTACCACAGGGCCACCGCTGCTCTTCCCGGCAGTACAGTCCCGTGGGATAATTTTCGACCTCCACGCGGGTGAAGCCGCGGTTAAAGCCTAGTATTATATACTTTCTAGAGCTTTACTACCGGCTTTCCAGGAACTGATTAATATAACGTCTTCTGAAAATTCATGCAGGATGATGATTGCATCTCCAACTGCTTTCTAGGAAGACTTCTGAGTTATCGAAAGTCAATCATCACATTCCTAGCGTTTTCCTCGCTATGTTGGGGACGGCTTCCAGTCTCACCAGATGCGGCTGAATACCAGTATTTTACATGGAGCGACTGCCCATGCCCATTTGGGCTTCTGACTACTCGTAACAACTGTCAACGATCTGAAAATGAGAGCCGGGACCAACGGCTTAACGTGCTTTTCGAGACACGGAGGGGCTTGGCATGTTAAGATGGTCACCCATCCACGGGCCGTCCGTGGAATGCGTAGCTTAACCTTAAGCTGTTATTTCTTAGCCATTATCAGAAGTCATTAACGAACTATTTTAAGTTCAATCTTAGCCTCGAATTAAATAATGTAATTATTCCCACGTTTACTTTATAAATTAAATAACTGTTTTTGTAATAGTAACCTTTTACGAAAAAATCTCAATAATTCCCTTCAGGGCATAATTTTTCCTCAACATGAAATCCTAACTAATAATTATTATAAATGAGGCAGTGAGTTTGTTTATTACCTATGCTTTCACGCCAAAACTGCTGAACGGATTTGGGTAAAATTTGGCACATGGGTAGTCCATGACCTGGGTTAGGACGTTGAACACTTTTAATCCCAGTAGTAGTATTTTCCAACATACACGCGGGCGAAGCCATGTGAAAAGCTAGTAATTTAAATTAAAAGCTTATTACAACATAAAAAACATCGCTCTACGACGTTTTCAATATTTATTTTTTTAAGTAATTTCCTCATAAATAATTAAGTTATGTACCCCTAGGTATTTGGGAGCTAATTTGTAGGGAAAAAGGTTATTATGAAGTGATCACAACTTTATCGATAAACTCCATTTTATTATTTAAATGAAATATGAAATGAATGTACAATCATTACACAATAATGCTTTATTTAGTATTGCAACAATTCAATACATCGACACAATTTTTTTAACATCGATTTTAACATTTTAAATACGTAGTTTGAGTAATTAAATGTAACTTTATTTATGTGTGCACATCTGAAATTGAATTAACACCCAGCCTACATTTCAGATGCTAACACTTTAAATGTACTATTTTTTGTTTCATTTACAATATATTGAGAATAACTTCAGGAAACAATATTAAAATGAGTTTGTAAAAATAAACGTAAGTAACTTTATATAAATATATATATTTGTTTATTTTTTTATATTTGAGACCCACTTTACAGCTGCTAATGGTTCTACATAATTATTATCAAGAAAGGTCTAATAAAATATTTATATTTGAGATCAAAATATTACAAGCGTATATTTTATAATTAAAATATTGTTAAAATGTTTAAGTGTATTTTTCTAAAATTTTAAAACCTATAAATACTTATACCATTTTTTATATTATATTTTTTAAACATCAATGCACCACGTAGTTTAGCCTCATTAGAAAACTTTAGCCCGTCCAAAATATTTGGGAAGAAGAAATGTAATAGGTACATACAATGAAAACCCGCAGCATGAGATACGCACTGCCTTATTACTTCTCATTTACAGTATTAAAATTGACAGATTAAAATACAGGCATTTCCGATAGCAGTGTAAAATTAAAATACTGAAAACACTCATGAATATTCATGCAAAAAATCTACATGTAGTATGCAAATTCTTTAAAATAACAATGTATTTTATTTTTAACTGCTGCCCAATGCCTGTTAAGTTCACAATTAAAAATCTCATACAGCGGTCAGCACAGCAATGTTAACGTAAAAAAAAGATTACGACTGGCAATCGTGACACGCTTCGGCGGACCTCTTCTTTCTGCTCTCTTCTGTCTCCTCAAACTCATTCTCATTAATATCTTCGCTATCCCTTCCAAGCCTGATGAAGTGATCCCTCGCCCGGCTTTTCCTCTGAGGGTATCCACTGACCACCAGCTCAGAATTCTGCTCGGAGGCACTCTTTTCGTCTTCCGTAGAACGTCCAAGACGGATGAAGTTGGGGTCCCGACCGAAACGAACGAAGCTGGCTGATTTCTTGGTCATGGGGATGTCATAGTCTTCTTCGTATGCCCTCAGTAGGGAGACCAGGTCGTCGGTTGACAGGGTGAGGGGCTGGGAGCGGCCGAAGCGGAGGAAACTGTTGCCGCGCCGTGCGGGTCGCTGGAAAGCTTCTCTGATGTCAGCTGCTGATGGTTCTGGGGGGTATGATCGGCCGAATCTGTTGGAGTAAGAGACAATTGTTATAAAAATACTAAAGAGTAGGATTTTGGAGGATACTAGAAGATGGATATTTTATGCCTGGACTGGAGCCCCCAACATTTAATGTGCTGTGCAGAAGTTTGCTCCTAAAGAGTCTACTATGATTACCTGTTGGACTAAATTAATGCTACTGGAGTGGAATCGCACCAATAGTTCTGTAAAGGGGTAGAGTTTGAACAAATATTCCACTATTTTTTCCTCTCCACTGGCTAAACTATTGGGCTGTCAACACTTATATTCTCAAATTAATGCGTATTGGTGATTATTGATTACTAACCTGATCATACCCCTGTCGATAGCACTTCTGCGCCTCGCCTCAAGGTCCGGAGACCGTCTGACAGGGGAGGAGGTGGCTCCCACCACCAGCCACAATGCAGCCAGCAAAGCAACGGACCGGGAACAACTCATGGTTGGATGTGGAAAACTGAAAACGATGGACAAGGATTTGAGTATTTTTTTATCAGCTGTGATCGTCTTTTTCGCTATTATTAATTGACGGAAATCGTTCATGTCAAGGTCAAAAGATTAGCCTGTTAGTAAGGTTTGTGATGGGGTCACTCAGGGTCCACAAGTGTCTGACGTAACTCTTGGACGGTATTTTATTTCACCACAAACATAAACAGTACGAGTAGTACAGTGGAGTGGAGACAATCACATTTTTTTTGTTGAAGTTACCAGTGGAGTTAGCAGTAGGCCTGATGAAGTACGCAATTTCCGAGTTTCCTTGAAAAGGCGTCTCAGGGATTAAGCAGGTGGATATCATAACCTTTGTTATCAATTATAGTACCTACTACAATCACTAATAAATAATACCTACATTATTATTTTACCAAGCGAGGTGCTTGTGGTGCAGTTGCCTATAACGTTCCCACTGCTGGAACACAGGCTTCCTCTCTGTTAGCCGAAGCGAGTCATAATCCACCACGTGGGGCAGGGCGGGTGGGGTATATCACGTCTTCTAATTTGTGGTTTTAGGACATACCGGTTTCCTCAAGATGTTTTTCTTCACCGTTCTTAGAGCAATAAGGTGATGAAATAAATTACAGAAAGTAATGTGCCTGCCTGGGGTCGAACCCACGACGTACGACACCTAAGTCAGGGTCGTTACCACTAAGCCACCACTGCGCTTTTGCAGTAGCAGTAATCCTGTGTTATTATGATTCATAAATTAATTTAAAATGATTTTGATAACTCGTTCAGGACCGCTAAAAGCCCAAAGGCGTCATAACAATAAAGCATCTATTGTGTCTCGTTCAGTGTCCTTGAGCTGGCTAAAATAACGTTTCGTGAAGCTTTGGCACGATGTATTGTTTACATTAACATTTGCGTTCAAAATTGTCTTTTTATGTATCTTTGGTTATGTTTCTTTAACATAGATTGCTACCAGCATTAAATGCGTGGCTCGTTTGTTTCCAGTAAGCTCTAAACTAACTGATACTGAATTTTCTACCTCACAGAATCACGTTATGTTTATCTCTTGTGGTTGAGTCAGAGGCTTGGTTGTTTTTGTTGAAAATGGTAATACGCAAATAAGGTTCTGTGTCTTTCAGGTTTTTTGTTAGAAGAGGTTATAATTACTTGGACGGCTTAATTATTGGACGGCACGGTTGGCGCAGTGGTTAAGCGATTGACTGCCGCGTTGCGTGTCGCGGGTTCGATTCGCGCACGGAACAAATATTTGTATGACCTACAAGTAGTTGTTCCGGGTCTGGCTGTTTGTGTATGTGAGTTTAAATGTTTGTAAACGCACCCACGATACAGGAGAAATCCCTAGTGCGGGGCAAAGTTAAAAAAAAAAGAAAAGAATTACGTAACTGTCATCTAGGTAGATTCATTTGTGACGTTTTAGCCAGAGAAGGGAGCAGGAAGTGATGAAGAAGTCTATGGGTGAGAACTTTGCCCAGCAACTTTGATCGTGGGGCAGTATAAGATGAATAAACAAACTGTTTAACTACGAGGTACCTCTCGTAAAAAGAGGGTAATATAATAAATATTAGTCCCCTCTCTGTGCGTAAAGAGGTTTTGATTTTCACGCCATGAGTTTTTTCACGACGATTACCTTCACCGTGAATCGGTGGTACTAATTACAAGAGGACGATGATTCCAGGAGTTTTATTAACGTCTACAGTTCCATATTGCTTCCACGTATCAGAACTCGGGATTTTCGCTTTGATCACTATCTGTGTAACGTAAGTACCTAGGTATCTGGAATTTAGAGCGATGATAGGTTGAAATTTTTCGAGTAAATTCTCGTTCCCCTGAACAACAGTTTTAATTAAAAATTTAACGCTTTTTAATACCTTTGTTACTATCCGATTGCTTATCGAGAGGTTGTAGATTCGAAACTTAGCCTTTGTCGTAATGAGTTCATGGAAAATGGATGTTTTTAGCGCATTATTCAGTTGGATGTTCGAGGTACATCAGTAGTAAAAAAACCTGGCCAAGTGTGTGTCGGACCACGCACAATGAAGGGTTCCGTAGATGAGATAAATTTATCCCAAAAAAATAACTTAATTTTGTAGTTGAAATAATGTTCTCCCGTACATCGAGATACGTCACGGTCAATTTTCCAGCTGCAAATGCAAGTTTGTAATCACATTTTTCTTTATGTGAATAGTAGTAATGAAACATTTTCGGACTTTTTCCTTTACTTGTCCTGTGAAATCTTGCTTCTTGCCAAATTTCATGATTCTAGATCATTGGGAAGTACCCTATAGCTTTTGAATTAGTGGATATCAAAATATTTATTATTATATAAATGGCCGTTTTTTTTTGTTGATTTAGAAGCTTAATTTTTTTAGAGCTCGATGTAACTCATGAAAAATAAATCAAAACCACAACATCAGAGCACTTGATGCAAGACGAATTTGTACGTGAATGGCTGACATAATAATGTTGGCGCCAACAACTGAGATACGCAGTGTAACTATTTTTCAAATAACGCGTTCGTATTGGTCAGGTTATCGTGTTTTGATTGGTCGATACGATGCGCGCCATTAAGCTTCATCCAATGACATTCAAATCTCAAAACACTCATAAAATGACTTACGCACTGTTAGAACTTCACTGACGATATCCTATTTACAATGTCATTAAATTTCATCTCAATCCTCAATGACAAGACTCAATAAAAAAAACAGCCTTTCTATGTCATTCTAGCGGACAGATGGACAAACAGATTAACAGAATTAACTAGGTAACGTTCTTTGCACAGGACTAGCTGCAAGCTGGGCTTAAGGGAGGGACGAGAAAAATAAGAAAAACATCCCGTCCATTGAGATCAACGAACTCATGTACGTAGTAAAAAAAGGTTGTTTACAATACCTACAGGCTTTTAATAGCAACTGTATAATAATAATACCCCCACCGCCGTATCTCTACGTAGACGTCATGGTGGGGCTTGCGCGCTCCAAACTCTAGGTCTGTGCCGGTACATTTTCCCTGAACAGGTGTAGGGTAAGGAGCCAGACCAAGAGAGATACAGAAACCACGTGCACGGGCAGCACGTGGCGAGCTGTTGGGCAGTAGCAACCGCACGGACCCTATCTCTTGGGAGAAGTCTTGTTCCTCATCTCTGGCTTGCCTTTATTGACCGGTTGGAGTGAACACTGACGAGGAACAGAGCTCCCACCTCATTTTTGCCTTTATTGACCGGCTTGAGTGGAGATTCGCAAGAGCAAACGTGCTCGGAGGAAGAAAGTATTCCAGTAAGTGGTGGTAGAGATCTTGACCATCTTCCGAGCTCTGGGATTGTTCTGATAGCCGTGGAATAGCTCTCTACTCCTCGACCACCTCAGGAAGTGTTGCCCCCTTGTGGCTACGTCACTATGTGCTAGCGACCGTTTTCGGGGGCCCATTATTGAGTGTGCAAGTCACCCCCCGCCATTTTATCCGTGTATTGCATAACATTGATCAGGCAAGGGACATAGTCCTTCTATAGTTATAGGTAACCAATCCACATAGCCACCCAAACCCATAGCCCAATATGTACACCAACCGCGGGTTGTCCTTGGGTGCACTAACATAGTGCGAACAGGGATAGTCATCGGTTGTTGCCTCATTTAATTAAAAACGTCTAACGGGCCTCTGTGAGTTGGCTTTGGCCCCTCGTAGGCCTTCCAAAGGGCTGGGACCCCATGGTCCCGAAAAAAACTGCCTGTTACTGTCCTACTGCAGGGCAAAGCCCTCTTCTGACACAGAGAAGGCACGAGCATTGATCACCACGCTTGCTCAACCAGGTTGGCGATTTCAAACTAATTTATTAACTAAAGTCCAGTTTTCCTCACGATGTTTTCCTTAACCGAAGTCAGTTAAGTCCAAGATAAACTACGAAGCCGGTTTAAACTTACTTATCAATAAAGTAAAAAATAATTTATTCACTAAAAAATAAGTCTTTTCTTTACTAAATTTAACACCATCTATCGTCAAATAGCAGAACCACGCTATCACTACACGAACGAAACTTTCAATGTTATATAGAAATAAGTAGGAATCATTTGTATGGTGTTTTTCCTACTGGAAAGTACATTTAAATTGAAATAGTCACATTGGTGCTTGCACAGATTTGAACCCACAACCACGTGCATGAGCCCAGGGCTTATCTAACCACAGGGCCATCACGAAATTATAGCGATTTTGTAATGATATTAATCGAAGAATTATGTGGCAAAAATATCTTCTAAACATAATGGCATTTGAGATATACAATGAAATTCTTTAAGTGTACCTATTAATATGTTTCTTAAATTTATTGTTCGAGTATCCTGTGTTGTTATTGTGTATCCAAATAACAGGCATCTAGCCGCAGGACACCAACATAGTTGGGAAAAACTAGGCAGAAGGTGATGCTCCTCACTTGATCAGCCGTTAATCTTTTCTAGAACAGTATGGCTTCTACAAATGAATGTTTGTTGAAGATTTGACCAAACTCACTAACAGTAACCTCGTTAGGTTGAAATTGTGAATCCACCTTTGAAGCATTGTATTTTCCTTAGTTTGTTCTTCTCTGAACGTAAGACGTATGACGATACATTTTCTTAGTTTTCTACTTACAGTAGGGAAGACTGTGAT
Source organism: Tiliacea citrago (assembly GCA_963921375.1). Classification (NCBI taxonomy): domain Eukaryota; kingdom Metazoa; phylum Arthropoda; class Insecta; order Lepidoptera; family Noctuidae; genus Tiliacea; species Tiliacea citrago. Next base: position 20,013,289 of record OY992783.1, on the reverse strand, counting down.
GCTTAAGAAAAATTGAGCTAACATTTGAAAAATACTTCAGTAAACTCACGTTAAACTGCACGCACGAGCTACCTACCTACGTGGAAAGATACATTAAAGTTATACTTTAAAGAAACTTGGTTCTGAAAGGTTAAACATAGCATAATATCACGCCTGTATTTCCCCTAATGGTTAGGCAGAGTTGTACCTAAAGTACACCCACATTTAACCAGTTATGTTTAAGTCCCTTGTAAAGGCTCCGAGATAGGTATGACGCGACTCTAATAGAACAATTCTAAAATCGCGTCGCACTGTCTCGTTGCGTCTGTCTGCAGGAGCCTTAATATGGGGCGAATCTATTGGCAATATGAAATGTTAAAGAAATACAAATGCTTTATTATGATACATGCAACTTCAAGAGTCATAATGTTAAAGAAAATAAAAGCGGAAATCATCAATTCATAGGTATAATTATATTTATATAATATACACTGACATTATAAGTTTTGAAAATCTGGAAACTTTAGCTAGCTATTTGAGATGAGCGCTGACAGTCAGACCGTCATACATCGTTGATTTAGAAAGCACACTTTTATAATAATTAAAATAACTAATAGTAAATTCCAAGTACGAAGAACAGTATATTCAGTCACTTTGTACGTTTTATTATTAAACGGATTTTACAAAACCTTCTACGGGCGAGTACAGTAAGTAGATTAGTAGTTTCTGTTAATCCCCGTAGTTTTGTCTGACACGTAATTAATGATTACGACACAGAGACGTTACATAAGAGATGTAAAGTATGCTGACCTGGGCTATAATGGTAGACTGAAGACCAAACATTTTAAATTCTTAGCCATCTTATTGGACTACAACAAGCACAGTTTTGTTGTACACAGTCACTGAAAGCATACGTATTTAATAATAGATTATTCACTAAAGGTTTTCATACGATTTTTTTAGTTGAGGTTCCAAATTCAAATCAATTTATGCACCAGCGGGTCATAATGAAATTCAGTAGGTACGTTGCCCGGTTAGGTTAGCTTTGCATCACATATAGTTTGACATTAGCGAGGGTGGTGTAAAAATTAATTTATCGTACAATCTTATGTAATTTTGTTATTTAGTCAATGCAATCAACCTTTTATATATTATATATATGTATTATCTCTACAAATCTTTTTTCCCACACCAAACATAAAACTTCCTAACCTCACCAAATTCTTCCAAACAAGAAGATATATCAGTTCCCGTAATTAGCAGACAAGTATACCTAATACCAAATTAATACATATACATGATAGCAGTAACAAGGTCGGGACGGTAGACATCTAGGCGCCACAGTGGGTGGACGTCTGACTCGCCACGCAAGGACGTTACAGTAAGTTATGTCAGGAAAATAGTTATAAATATAGAAGGACTGGTTTCTGCCCGTGACTTCGTCTGCGTGAAATTTCGGCCACCAACCCACTGTGTCGCATCCCATCGCCCGCCCGCGCTTTTACTTCGTATTCGCTTAGCGTTCTTTATGACTTTTGTTACTTTTGCTCGGCTCCTAAGAGTTTTAGCGTGATGTTAAATAGCCTATAACCTTCCTCAAGAATTGGGCTATCAAATGCAAAAAGAATTTCTCAAATCCGATTAGTAGTTTCAGAGATTAACGCGTTCAAACATACTAACTCTTCAGTTTTAATTTTAGTATAGATTTGTCGTAGGAGAGAGGTCGGTAGAATTGTGTGGGAGGGAAAGCTATTTGGTACGTCAAGGGAGTAATATTTCTACTTTGAATGATTTACAAAGTTTTCTTATGAAAAGAGTTGTGGAAATATTTTAAAGAGCTCGTGAGTTAGTAATAACAGCAGCAAGGGTCGATCCATCACGTAAAGCTACGCTTGCCGGGTTGGTCCGTGGATGGGTGACGATCTTTACATACCGAGACTCCTCGTGCCTCAGCAAGCACGTTAAGCTGTAGGTCCCGGCTGTCATTCTGGAATCTTGAACAGTCTTTGCCATAGTCGATGGGCAGTTACGGGTAGTCAGAAGCCCGAAAGTCTGACAACCAGTCTTACCAAGAGGTATCGTATTACCCAGTTACTGGGTTGTGGAGGTCAGATAGGCAGTCGCTCCAAGTAAAATACTGGTATTCAGCTGCATCTGGTTAGACGGGAAGCCGACCCCAACATAGTTTCCTATTTGCATTGTATATAATTACAACCCATAGATGCACCCGAAAACACAAAAAGAGAACCCTAATATGAAGTTAAATGTCATTGACCTACTGCTCATCAACCGCCACAGTGGCTCACATCCTTACTAAGTGGAATTGTTATAATCGTAAAGTGTCTGCGTCATGGTTGTTTCATTGACCTACAGTTGTTTTGGCAAAGCAATCTGGCATTTAGATGTTTTGCACTATAATTTAATAAGGCCGAGAACTCCTCCACGCAGAAAAGGTTGGATAACATCATATTCAGATTAATCTGGACCAATGCAACCTGTGTTATACAACATTGTTTTTGGTATATGCGAAATCTGAATATAGTTTGTTCAGAATAAGGAACTGAATCGACTTCAATAATTTTTATACCATGTTATATTTTGTCCCAAAAATATTTAAATGTGATGGAAAGTGTTATCACAATTTAATTACTTACACAATACAATCGCCGTACGGTTAGGTACCTACTGCCAAATTATTATCAATGATCGCAAGACGACCCTGGAGGCGCGGGGGCGCCGTTAGCATGTTTTTGTACGGACAACCCGGTAACATACCAATCTTATAACTTTGTGATTTTTCTTGATACAGTTTTGAAAATTTGTACATAGATTCTTTACATAAAAATACTAGACATGTGTTTCGGGTTTCGCATATAATAAAACTAATATTGTATATGTTCAGGTACATGACCAAATAGGTATCAATAAATCGAATTTACTTTCTGTAGCTGGCCCAAAGTTGTATAGTTACAGTTGCTATATTCAATAGTAATTTAAGTTCAGGAGGTCGTGGGTAAGTAATAACAGGTGCACGGGTTGATCCATCAGATTAAGCTACGCTTGCCGGGGTTGGTCCGTGGATGGGTGACCATCTTTACATACTGAGACTCTTCTGTGCCTGGCTGGTCCCAGCTGCCATTCGTGGAACTTTGACAGTCGATAGGGGTTAGAAGCCCGAAAGTCTGACAAGGGGTCACGTGGGGGGGGGGGGTGTCTGGTTGTCAGTCTGACAAGGGGTGTCGTATTACCCAGTTACTGGGTTGTGAAGGTCAGATAGGCAGTCGCTGCATGTAAAATACTGGTATCCGGTTAGTAGAAGCTGACCCCAACATTGTTGGAAAAAGGCTGGGCAGATGAGTAACTGAAGCTGCACTGTCTACCTATTCTGTAAAAAATTCACCGTGTAAACTTTGTAAGTTGTAATTCCATCTGCGCCCTAATTGCGTAACAGACTTCTCGTATCAATCACAATCTGGATGATTTTGAACTATATTGCTAATCCTATGCTTCATAATATGTTCGAAAAAGTCTGCTCAACAACGTAAATAACGCAATGAATGTTAATGAAACGTCAAAATGAATCCCATTACTACTGATAGTGTGTTACTCAATTATTTTACCCCGCTGAGTCTACATTTCCCAACAGACGTGCAAGTCATCATTTGAATCAATTTCCTCGCTATGAGTCGCTTAAACGTTAAATATTTATTTCTTATCCCTCAAGAGATCAGAGTCGTAAATGTTACTTTCTTAACAATACTACAGGGTGACGCTAAATGGTATAAAAGTCATACAAATAAAGACGTACAGCACTTCGTCTTCACGGTCATTCTTTGGGCTAATTTTATGCGATTTTTATGGTTGCCTACTGAAAGGGATGTTTATGTTTCTTTGATGGCTTTAGTACAAAGTGTACAGAGTGCGTCTTTGCCTGGATTATCCCACGGGTAGAGAGGATGGTAATAACAGATGAATTTATATAATTCCTGTAAGTCTTCTGGGAACATTTTCGCATGACAGCGATCTGGAGGAGTACTTCGATGCCTAAGGCCAGCGCACACTAGCGGACGGCAGGGAACAGCATCAAGGAGTGAAACTTTTTCATGAAATCATGACATTCGGGAACAAATTTAACTTAGAGAGATTTATTAATGATTCTAATGCCGTAAATCCATATCTGCTTTATTCAGAAATCATATTTTGATCAAGATACAACCTGACACTGACCTGCAAATTGCAAAAAACGTAAGAAAATTAGAATTTCGCAGGCTACAGCTGGGGATTCACCTTAAACATTGTGTCATCCATAAATTGAGGCAGCCCGCGTAATTCACAATAGTACTTGTGTCGGAGCTATCTCACTCTTCACTTAAGTGGTAAAGTTACAATAATGACGTTAATAAATAAAAAGAGTATACAGAAAAACTCTAAAAAATAAAAAAATTAAAATAAGATTTAGCTAGTCAATAAAAACCAATTACTTATAAAATTAAATACATAATACGTCGTGAATACAACGAAAAATCCCGGACGAATTCCTACAATCCAAACCCGAAGAATCAAATGCCTTTCAACATAAAGTATATTTTATCTTAAAGTATAAGAGACAGCATGATTTTGCGGCAACTTAAAATTGAGGGCGGTCGGGTATTCCTACGGCCGTAAGTGTGTTCCTAAAGAATTTCCCTAAAATAAAAACCATGGTCGTAGGTTCCAATCCAGACAGGCGCTTTACTTTGAGTAAATTATTTCATCACCACTGCTCTCAAAACGGTAAAGGAAAACATCGTGAGGAAACCGGCATGTCCTAAAACAAAAAGTGCGAAGACATGTGTGACATCTACCAACCCGTACTGGACCCGCGTGGTGGATTACGGCTCACTCCCTCTCACCGAGAGGAGACCTATGTCCCAGTAGTGGGGAAATTATGGGCTGATGCTAAGGCCTATAGAATTGTCAAACTAAAGAATGGGGCGTGTTTCCCTAATGTGATTGTTTGTGCAAGTGCTATTTAGTTGTCACGCGAGGCCACAATCAGTGTAATGGTGCGCTTTTCACGGAATGAAGGGAAAATAACCATTGCAAAGATATTATTTTGGATGACCATGAATTTTGGAAAGTTGACCCTGATTTCATTGAGGGTTAACTTAATCTAAGTAAGTCATCTTTGGGTTTGAACTATGCTATAGAGGTATGAGGAACAGGGTGTAAAGTTCACTCATCCTTCATAGAAAAGGGAAGATCTTCCGACAGGACGGGTGTTGTATCTGGTAAGCAACTGCCCGAAGGTTGATGTCCGTACATTTAAACCAGGTTCTAACTTTTATTATTTTAATGATATTTTATATCGTTTTTTTTTAAATGTTTTGTTAATGTGAGAACGTTGTAGGCTTAATAGACTGTAGATTTGTAGACCATTATAATGTACTATTTTGTTAAGTACCTGATACTTTGACGGGCCTACACTGTCATCTCATATCTATTAACGCTGTGGTTCGAAAACATTGTAAAAGTCAATTATTTTTAAAACAGTAACCGTGGAGTTTCTTGCCGGCTCTTCTCCATAGGAAACGACCAATTGGAACCGTGCACCTAGCTTCTGACGTTTCATAAGTGCCCATGTAGGTTTATGTGAAATAAAATATTTTGATTGTGTACGTTAGTCTGTTTTAGTTTTTTTAGGTTTAGTTGACCGAGCAAGCGAATCGTCTCTGCTTCAAGTCTGGCAAAATTTGATTTCCTGTGTCAGTATGTTGGTACTCCTCTACAGGTCGTATTGTATAACCGATTTGGACGAAACTTGGTATGCAGGTTTACGACTATAATTATTTTTTTGTCGTCGGGGATTTTTGATTGAAGGGTTACCTATTTTCCTCCAAAAAGGGGCAGCCAGATATTGTAATCAATGCTATTGCCATGTACATGCATTAATTATTTCTAGCATAAGTTTAATGTATGAGATGTGGCTGTGCTTTTTTTAAAATAAATAAATACCTACTTAGCTAGACTCTCGACTCATTTCTTATACAGTCATCAGACAAGAACATAACTATTTGAGTGCCAATTGAACGGGACGTCGCACACTGGTCCCGAATGATAAAAAGGTGGACATTAAGAAATTTTTGACAGAAGGTCAACGGATTCGGCTGATTTTTTTTTTGTAGACAGCTGATGCAATTACAAATCACTTTTATAGATTGAGTTTTTGCCAAATAAGCCGTATTTTCAGAGAAAAAAAATATTGAAATATTTTTTGTATGAAAGAAATCCTAATTTTGTCTTTATCTTCCAAGATTCAAACGTATTCAAAATAAAACTTAGCGCAGCTTGTAGAGGTGCTAATTGCTCACCACTTTGTCATAGACACTCTTCTGCGATTTTGTGCTCCTTTTGAGTTACAGGCACTTTAAATATTTTTTGTATAAAAAAATTCTAATTTTGTCTTTATCTTCCAAGATTCAAACGTATTCAAAATAAAACTTAGCGCAGCTTGTAGAAGGGCTAATTGCTCACCACTTTGTCATAGACACTCTTCTGCGATTTTGTGCTCCTTTTGAGTTACATGCACTTTAAATATTTTTTGTATGAAAAAATCCTAATTTTGTCTTTATCTTCCAAGATTCAAACGTATTCAAAATAAAACTTAGCGCAGCTTGTAGAGGGGTTAATTGTTCATCACTTTGCCATAGACACTCAATTGCGATTTTGTGCTCCTTTTCAGTTACAGGCACTTTAAATTTTTCGTTGTCGGATGAGCTTTACTAGTTTTTTGTAGACAGCTGATACAATTACAAGTAACTTTTAAAGATGTATTTTTTGTTAAATAAGCCGTATTTTCAGAGTTAAAAAATTAATTCAGGCGGATTAGAAATAATCTTGTTAAAGATAGACTAAGATGTAATAACATTTTCTTCATTAATAAGTAACTCTTATAAATGTCTTTCTATTAAAAAAAGTCTTATTTTAAATATATCAAATAAACAACTTGGATATCTCAAAACGTGTACAGACATGTTCAGGTACAGGTAATTTATTGTGTGACTCATATTCAGATTATAAGCATTTTTTGGTAATGAGTCATTGCTTAATTAGCCGATTACTTACAATTTGGGCTATATTTGGTCATCTAACGCTAGTGAACATATTAAATGATAAAGTATAAAATAAATAAATAAACAAAACATGCATGTAAAGATAAATTAAGCGTTAGGGTTACAGGTAGTTCAAATTTTTTAAGTACGCCTTAATACAATACCTATATTATTATATAGGTTTGTATTTTGACGGTCCTAAGCCCGTTAAAGTACGAAGGAAAAGTTTTAATTGCAATTTATACCTTTTTATCATTCAGCGTTTCCGACGCATTCACTAGCGTTAGATGACCAAATATAGCCCAAATTGTAAGTAATCAGCTAATTAAGCAATGACTCATTACCAAAAAATGCTTATAATCTGAATATGAGTCACACAATAAATTACCTGTACCTGAACATGTCTGTACACGTTTTGAGATATCCAAGTTGTTTATTTGATATATTTAAAATAAGACTTTTTTTAATAGAAAGACATTTATAAGAGTTACTTATTAATGAAGAAAATGTTATTACATCTTAGTCTATCTTTAACAAGATTATTTCTAATCCGCCTGAATTAATTTTTTAACTCTGAAAATACGGCTTATTTAACAAAAAATACATCTTTAAAAGTTACTTGTAATTGTATCAGCTGTCTACAAAAAACTAGTAAAGCTCATCCGACAACGAAAAATTTAAAGTGCCTGTAACTGAAAAGGAGCACAAAATCGCAATTGAGTGTCTATGGCAAAGTGATGAACAATTAACCCCTCTACAAGCTGCGCTAAGTTTTATTTTGAATACGTTTGAATCTTGGAAGATAAAGACAAAATTAGGATTTTTTCATACAAAAAATATTTAAAGTGCATGTAACTCAAAAGGAGCACAAAATCGCAGAAGAGTGTCTATGACAAAGTGGTGAGCAATTAGCCCTTCTACAAGCTGCGCTAAGTTTTATTTTGAATACGTTTGAATCTTGGAAGATAAAGACAAAATTAGAATTTTTTTATACAAAAAATATTTAAAGTGCCTGTAACTCAAAAGGAGCACAAAATCGCAGAAGAGTGTCTATGACAAAGTGGTGAGCAATTAGCACCTCTACAAGCTGCGCTAAGTTTTATTTTGAATACGTTTGAATCTTGGAAGATAAAGACAAAATTAGGATTTCTTTCATACAAAAAATATTTCAATATTTTTTTTCTCTGAAAATACGGCTTATTTGGCAAAAACTCAATCTATAAAAGTGATTTGTAATTGCATCAGCTGTCTACAAAAAAAAAATCAGCCGAATCCGTTGACCTTCTGTCAAAAATTTCTTAATGTCCACTTTTTTATCATTCGGGACCAGTGTGCGTCCCGGCGTCGTAAGCAATTTGGTTATGAAACATAACTACAGTAGTAATTGATCTAGAGAAAAAAATATCTGTTGGCTTGATAAAAACTATATTTTCTTGCTGTAAATATTTATTTTAGACATAACAGCCAAACAATCTTGGTTGTTTTTTTTATAATTATCCTTAAAAAAGACATGATTTTCGAATAAAAAATGTATCTAGAGAAAATATTACAACTACGTAACTGCCTTCAACATGGAAAGAAAAAGATCCAAAAAATCATTTAATAAAGTTTAATTTTGCTTGTATGTGTGACTGTTTCAGAATATTCATGCAAATTAACATAAAAATAGGGAGCCTCCTCTTAAGGTGCTGGTCATAAACGAACACCGGTTGCAACTACATCGGCAAAATTATGGTTACTCTTCCACAAAAGTGAGTTTCAGTAATCAAGAAACTTAGCGTAACATGACGACATAATCGTAGGTAATCGTTACCCATTGTTTATTAAGTATTTAATTATGAAATCCGCGTTGAAAGTTAGCGACGATTGTTTAATAATAGCTGTGGCCTAATTACGTAATTTTATCTCCTAATAAATTATATGTTACGCCTACATATACATTTAATATCTTTTTAAAGTGATTGTTACATTTTGTGTTCTCATAAAATACATTGCTAACATGAGAAAATGATTCGCGTAAATGAGCTGCTCATTCAGAATCAAATTAGAAAAAATTGCGGCCAAGTGCGAGTTGGACTCGCACACAAAGGGTTCCGTACCACCGTACAATATTTAACAATGCATTTTTTTTCACGTTTCTTGTATTTTTTTTTTACTTTATTGTATTTTTATAGATTTTTGTTATAGCGGCCATAGTAATAGGTACACACTTTGAAAACTTAAAGTGTCTACCACAGCCCTGTTACGGACGGAAGGACAGCGGAGCCTTCGTAATAGGCTCAAACTCAAAGCATTTATTTCAAATAAACCAATTACAGGCACTTTTGAATTGTCAAGGGGTCGGTAAGTCAGAGAGATGAAGCTAGTTGCCCATTCCAAGGCGTAGTAGGTTTCTATGGAGAAGAACGGGCAAGAAACTCCACGGACACTCTTTTAAATCAAAATATTGTTACAGAGTATCGGTTACATCATTCATGTTGAAATTATACATGTGAGAACAATGTAGAAAGACGTACACGTTAAAAGCGTGCGTAATAAAAAGATAAAAACAAAAAAAAAAAACAATCCCCAGTCCAGTTGCCACCCTTTGGGTACGGAACCCTAAAAATAAACATTTGATATTTCCTTGCGCCCGATTCCAAAATGGCTGTTCTTGTGTTTTAACAAACAAAAACATAAGTTGTTCCTTTGATTAATTTTAATGTTAGAGCCAGTTATTAGGCATGGCTAGAGGCGAAACAAGATCAAATACAACGTTTTAATATACACCATGAGATTCGACGTTTATTTTTGGTTTATTGAATGTAGGAATGTTACAAAATTGAGTTGCTTCAAAAGGGATTTAAGGACTTAGAGAGCGTTTGTGGTAGCGGCTTTTGAAATAAATAAAGGTTTTCTAAATTTCACCGAATAAAACAAATACAGATTGAGAGAAGATTGTTTATATAATATTTTCTATTTTGTTATTTTAGTATCAAAGGGATTTGAGACCACACTGATGTTTCTGCTTACGCCTTTGGGCACAGCGCGTAGTGCTGTCCTAGAAGATCATTTTAGTATTTTTAAATTAACGATATTCCGTAAAATTTAGGATACTTCAACAATGGAATACAACAACCAAGCGATTATGGAGTCGGATTAATTATTATATTCTAGGAAGCTAGCGAGAAATTGATCTTCCAATTTGGCAGATCTTTTTGACGGGTTGTCGATCACAGATGTCGATGAATAGCCTGTCTGTCGACATGAAATCTGAAATGTCAGAACAGCTGTAATCAACTTCAATCGGTAAGTAGAGACAGGAATACATCAAGTAAGTTAATTTTCGTACCACTTGCTCAAAAAAGTGACATTCTATGCCACAAAAAGCGAACATAACAATAGTCATTTTTAATCTGTTAAAAACAGGGAAAGGAAATTGTACTGAATTTCATTCATCCTCTAGGGGGAGAATGTGATTTTGGAATACTTACCGAAATTTATAATGAACTACATCTGTGTTTACACCATTGAGTTTGTATATAAAGCATTATACATCTTTTTGAAAAAGGAATACGCATTTATTATGCAGTTATGATTATTAAATAAAATTACGAAAACCGACGAGGCCGTATGAGCTTGATGCCTTTGCTTTTCCGACAAAAAAATATTAGTCTAGGAAAATGCCGCGTTTTTGTTTTCTTCAAATACATAAACGTTAAGTTTATTTTAATTTATTTTTATAAATAAGTTAATGTTCTAAAAATACGTTACGATGTTAAATCAAAGCGACAGTGACAGTGAATTGTCGGATTCCATCAGTACAAATGCTGCCGCAATTATAAATAATTTGCTTCCAACAAAATCCAAGGAAAATTATTTAAAAACTTATGAAGAATTTTCAACGTGGAGAAGTGCGAAAGACCTATCAATTTCAGAATCAGTACTTCTTGTCTATTTTCATTATTTATCCAAGACAAAGAATCCGAATACACTTTGGTGCATATATTCAAAACTGAAAGCTACAATAAGCATCAAACACAGCATTGAAATAAATAGATTCACGAAATTACTGGCTTTTTTAAAAAGAAAATCAGAAGGGCATTGCGCAAAGAAGTCTAAAATTTTTACGACTCAAAATGTGGAAAAATTTCTTAATGAAGCTCCTGACGAAATTTTTCTGGCCACAAAAGTAATTATACATGATTTAACTATGAATATTTCGTATCTTAGTAATGGTAATTATTCCATATATTTACCTGTTTTTTATCTTTGTTACGTTGTGGCCTTAATTTTTTGGACTCAATGTTGCTTGCCGCGGATGTGAACTTGTAAACTTAAAGGTGGAGGACGTTGAAAATCATTCCAATGAGTTACTGCTGATTAATGTAAAGGAAACTAAGACAAAGAAAAATCGGTCATTCATTGTACAAGGACAATATACTAAAATCATTCATAAATACCAAGCATTACGTCCCACCAACATGGAAAAAAATAGATTTTTTATAAACTATCGGAATGGGAAATGTACTAGACAAGCCATCGGCAAAAATAAAATTAGCAATATGCCAAAGGAAATTGCTAAATATTTAAAACTTAAAGATGTTGAACTCTACATCGGTCACTGCTTTAGAAGAACTTCGGCGACTTTCTTGGCGGATTCAGGGGCGGATATTACGTCAATAAAAAGACACGGTGGTTGGAGCTCTGATAGAGTAGCTGAGGGTTATATCGAAAGCTCAATGGCGAATAAAACCATATTAAGCAGTCAAATTAACAAAAATATAAAACTTAATCCATCAGAGCCACAACCATCAACTTCTTATCTTCGTCCGTAACTCACGATGCACCACCACCACTATCTCCGACGTATACTATCTACAATGAAACGCAAGTTCCTCAGACGCAAGAACAGAGAAATACTCAAATCAACTCAAAAAAAAAACAACAAATAAATGTACCGAACAAAAATGTAACTCTCTCTATCAATAATTGGACCAATGTTTCGAATGTTAACTTTTACTTTTAATTGTCATTATTTTTAATAAATGCTTATCTCATATTATTATTGTGTTAATTTTTTCGCAAATGGTACGAAAAGTAGAGTATTTTCCTCGGTGATAAAGCTGTCTTAGTCTTGGGTGAACTTAAATCCCTCGTTACGCTCGCGATTTAAATCGTCATCCGCGACAGAAGACACTGCTTTATCCCCTTGGTTAATAATCTACTATTAATTGAATGTGTGTTAGACATGTTGATTCATTATTCTTCCTCCGAAATTCAAACGGGCATAATTGTGTGTGAATCTAGAAATTACACAGACGAATAGGTACCAGTATACTAGTTTGGAATTTCGATTTTATTATGTATTGTTTCAGATATTTCTATAATTTTGACCGCGAGTTCGTTCGTAAACACAGTTCTGCTCCGTTAAAAAAATCCGTTTACATCCCTAAACCTTTTAAAGAACATTTTTCTATCTTCAGTAATATATACACGAAATGCAGCTTAAAATCATACATACAATCTAGGTATTACCGAACAAATAGCGCAATTTTGTAATATTTGCTCACAAATCTATTAAAAACAAAACAAAACAAAATCACTTTTCAAATACAAAAACAATCGGTAACAAAGCGGTTCGGATACGGTTATTGTGATGCCGTGAACCGGTGACGGCCCGCATCGTAATACACAATGTGAATGCAACGTCTTCGCTTGTCGGATGACGTCAGATGACGTCAAAATGGCGGAACAAGCCCCCTAGATTGTGCAGACTGAGTATAAAAGGCTAATAATAATGTGTAGGTTAGTTAAGTATTGTTTGGTTTGTGGTAAAACACAAAACGTTCATACATGGTTATTTTGGCACGTGTCTCAAATCGGTACTAAGGCCGCCATCTTGTTTTTTCAATACATTTCACAAAACAAGTTTGCACAATGTTTGTCATTCGAGTGCCAAATATCCTTGTGGCAGTGTACAGGTACATGACCTGTATAACCTGACCCCTTTTCCTCTCTTCTTCTGTGTAAGAGAAGTCAGGTAATGCAGAGCGCTGACCGTACTTCCTTATTATAAAATGTCCCTATTTTTTCTAATTATCGCTGTCTATCCATCTGTTTGTAAAGGTTTCACGGCTAAACTGCTAAAAAAATTTTGACCAAACTGTGGCTTGATTTTTGAGGAAGGACTTGAGCACATTTTTTAACCCAAAACTTGAAGGGGTTGGAATTTGTATGGGAACATCCAAACCAAGGCTTGCAGGTAAACTGCTAGATGAATTATCACTTCAAAGTAACACGATTAAAATTAAAAGTCGTTTTGTAATGCTGTCATGAACTACCTTCTGATTTTGGCTGTCTTGAATTTTATCTCAAAATGTACAGCCAGTCAATGCCAGAAGTGATCTGGCATTGGCTGTCAAGGCCTAAGTAAATTCATAATAATTTATAATTTATCTCATTTATTTTCTGAAGAAAGCATTATTACACATAATGTTGTGGATCCTTTGCATGCTTCTACAATGATTGTTAAGAATCTGTTTTTTCGTGGTTTGTCGCGTTGTATAATTGTTGCAATCAATTTCCAAAATATCTGTTTTTGATATCATCCAAAAAGTGCTCAGGAGTATATTAAGTTTTTTTTTCTTTTGCGAAACAAATTTGGTACATACCTAGTAAGACTCTAACATTGATGCTATAAAAGATAATATTAGGCCCTCTTTTAGTACTCAATAATTATTTTGCCTAGCCATAGCCTATGTCGGTCCATCTAGCCGACCTGTCGATAGGACAGACTGGATGCTGAAGGCGGAGGACAGGTTTGGGGCGCAGTTTGGGAGAAGTAGCGACTGATTGCTACACTGTTATTATTGATACTACATAATTATAACTTGTTGTCTTTAAGATATTTCTATGCCAGTCCGTGGCGAAACATAGAGATTATGGCCCTATAATTAAAACCATGATATTCTATTCTAAGCATATCTGGACATAGGCTTAAAAGTAGTATCAGTGGCTGGAGCATTCCAGTACTGCGATAAACTGACTTGATTGCTAGCCTTTGTTAATTATTTATTTAAACTTCGTGTAAAATAGTGGTACCCTTTATTCCGTAGAGCCCTCCACTTTAATAAACTTTTGTAATCACAATAACCTACAAAATATAGTTTTATAACCATGAGTAAATCTTCAGGAAACGATAAATAAGAACTTGATAATATTTCATAGCTACCATAAAACTTATAGAGAAAGCATAAATATTTGAGAGAAGTCGCATACAACATGAGTTATTGCTGTATAGAAATTATAGATTTTACAAATACATATATGGATTGGAAATTATAGTATTATTTCTTCATCAAAATATTTCCGGGGGTGATGAAAACAGCACCGTAATTTCGTAACAAACGATCAATCACAGTCTAAATAATTTTAAAGGATATTGCTAATCCATTGCAAATTTGTCTCAGCAACGTAAATAAGGCAATGAATGTTGTTGAACTTTCAAAATTAAACCCATTGCTATTGGTAGTGATTTGATTCGACTGAATTGGCTTATGTGGGCTCTAGTTTTCATTGATACTTACATTTATATTTCTAGGTATACCCACTTTAACGTTGTAATAGCGGTCAATGACCCACCTACATTTTCTAGCAATCTTTATTTCAAAAGCTAAAATAAAGTACGTTAACGTCCTGAATCAATATCTTATCGTGACCTTCAACATGTTCAAATAACAAAAAAACATACTTAGTTTATTGTTTGGGTTCCTACAGAGAGATATTAGGTAAAGGGCAATGACCGTCATTGCCATGCTGCGCCGACTCGGGTATAGTGCCCACGAGAAAGCCACACATTCGATGCTTAAACAAAAACATAACACAAAGACGCCTATAAGAAAGCAGTAAGTAGATGTCATGGGTCATGACAGCATAAACAATAAACATACTACGATAAAGTATTGAGTGAAATGCAGTGAAAAGTTTTCATGTGTTTCTGCAAAATAAAATATTTAGAGCGGAAAGATATCTGTGACTTCTATGACAAATGTCATAATATCTGCAATGTACAGTAGAAGAACAAAAAGGAGTGTATGGAGCAAGAGATTTGTAAAAGGTTCGAAGGACAAAGAGCTGTAAAGCTTCCAGTCAAATGTGACTGAACATGACGAGTGTTATCTGATATCTGCCCAGTTTCTAGGAAATCGAAACCGATTTTAGCAAGTCGATAGGGCTTTAAAGCTGTTAGGCTAAGGGACCATTAAGATGGACTGAATTTAGTATCCACACTATACTGCTGTGGGGTCCAGTAGGATTATCAATGAAAGGCGTATTTTGTATTAATCACACTATCACATCACATGACACTAATATTATAAAGGCGAAAGTTTGTGAGTATGTGTGTGTGTGTATGTTTGTTACTTCTTCACGCTCAAACGGCTGGACCAATTTTGATTAAATACGGTATGGATGTAGCTGACACCCCGGATTAAGACATAGGCTACTTTTTATCTCGATATTCTCACGGGATCGAGACTTACGCGGGTAAAACCGCGGGGCGCAGCTAGTATATCATAATTATTACTTTATAAACGATGCTACTTCTATATAATAATAATTTAATTTAATGTTGTATTGCGTAATGGAAATTCTTTTACATTTATTGTATAGATTTAAGTTTTATATCTGAACAGACAGCTGTGCTGCTGGAGAGTTTGTTGCGCCACTTCTTCTTCCCAGCTAAAGCACTAGCAAGCGGTGAAGGGTGGGCGTTTTTGGGGGACTGTCTTATATAATTTTTGACGCTCAAAAAGTGCTGATTCTCAGACTTATTTAAACTTTTGATTTTGCTTTAGTACAGCCTGGCCAAGCGCGGATGCTGATTCTCAGCCTAGTTTGAATAAATGACTTTTGGTTTTTTTCTTTTTTTGACATCATGACGCGCTCTGTCAGCTCTTCTAGCTTATTCTCTCTTCTTGTCTAATCTTCTAAATATGAAGTAGTGTTTATCTCTCTTTATGAAACCTTTTCATGCCATCAACTTATAAAATACTTGCTGCGCCCCGCGTTTTCACCCGCGTAAGTCTCGGTCCCGTGGGAATATCGGGATAAAAAGTAGCCTATGTCTCAATCCAGGGTGTCAGCTACCTCCATACAAAATTTTATCAAAATTGGTCCAGCAGTTAGAGCGCGAAGAAGTAACAAACATACACACACGCACACACACTCACAAACTTTCGCCTTTGTAATATTAGTGTGATGTGATAAGCGATGGTCAGCTGATACCTACAGAGCACGGAGTCAGATAGGAAGATAAATAATACTGATAATTTCCTAATTAATAAAAATACTAATAACACTGGGATTTGAACCTGAAATCCAACACTGAGCAGTTGTTTGCAACCAACGTTAAACAGTCAGTCTTACAACCCACATTCAATACATTGGCTTGATCAAAATGTGTTCACACGTAGGGGGATAATAACCTCGTTTGAATACATCGATAACTGTTAGAGAATAATAAACGTTTTCACCGATAGTTACCATGCGATCGAATTGTTCTTAAATGTCTTATTCAAATTACACTTTTTTCTAAGGTATAAAGGCCGAATATATTACTTATTTCCATAAACTGTGCCTATACCTTAGAAAGAAGGTAGGTATAATTTCCCGTTCTACTATTATAATACATTGTAGCACCAAAGTGTAGATTTTCAGCAGTGAATCAGGCTATGTGAAAATACCATCGTATAGAAATTAAAATGCAATCTTCCAAATTAAAGATGATGTAAAAGTAATTTTCAAGATTAACTCAACCAAACAAACAGGACAAGTAACTAAAATTATAACATAACATCATCCTGTATTCTCCGAAGGATTAGGCGATTAGGGGTATATTTCTATATATATTTTCTCTTCACAAAGAGGATACTTTCATTTCGCCAGCTATGTTTGAGCCTCATGTAAAACGGAGTAAGCCTATTTCCATCAACGGGGTAGAAATCCAGACTACCTGACTGACTGAAAAACCCAATAACACTTTACCCGACCCGGATATCGAACCCAGGATCCCATGCTCAGCAGTAGCACTTACGGCCACTAGACCAACGAGGCAGGCAGAACTAAAATTGGGACCAAATAAAAATCTCCCAATAAATACGTATTTTCGACACAAAATTATGGACCCAAACTTATTTTTTGTCATACTACAAGTACCCTTAATAACAGCCTTAAGATTAATCAAAAAATGTTTTCAATGAAAATGTCTACATAGAGGAAAATTAAAGACGGTCCTTATATGAGGACATTTCGGATTAAAACGATTAAGACTTATTTGGGAATCTGATGGACCGCGGATTTATCTCAAAAAAAGGTTGTATGTATATAGTATCTTCGAGATTTGCTGTCGTAGACTGTTTTGTGAATATTTATGATTAAGAGTTCTTTGGGGAATTTAATACTTAAGTCCGCCTAAACCCGGCAGAACTTTTTCAATACCAACCTATCCATGCCTAGGCCAAGTTTGTTAACAGTTTGCAGTGTATTAGGACTACCTACTAGACCTAAACCTACCGATCTATTTAGTAAATTTCTCTCCTGGAAAATTTACGTGAAGTGAGTTTGAAGTAAGTTGCGAATAGAATAACACACTGGATCACACACAGTTCACAGTTCACACAATCTGACAGTTTTTAAGGATATTGTTATCCATTCTTGTTGAGCTCCTTAAGTTCTTAGTTGAGCTGCACGGCTACTGACAAATGCGTGCACTGACTGGACAGGTCCCCTCAATCTGTGTGGTTCTTTCATCAAAAGATCATTTCAGGCACCAATCTACATGATCTGACCAAGATTATGTCTGGACTTTAAAAGAGACTGTGACCTCTCAGTTTGTTTCGGCCTTTCTTCTCAGAGTAGTCGCGAAACGCCTCATATAGTTTTTTTTTTTTTATATGATTGACGTGTAAAAGTGTTTGTACAAACCTACTAACAGAAATAAATTATTTATCATTTATTTATTTATCATTCACTAAAAAAAAAAATAAGATAAATTTTATTTTCTCTTAGTTGGCATTAAAATGTTTGGAAACATTATCTATTTACTCTGAACAAGATAGCATATTTGCCAGAATAAACACATTTTATTTTTAACGACAATGTGACAATCTACAGAATTATAATCACCGGTCTTTGTTACATCATAATTATGCTTTGTTTGATTTTATTTCTTCATTTTTGTATACCAAATAATAATTTAAGTTCATGGTAACAAGCAACTTGTTAGCAGTATCATTCGTAAACTGGCCAACATTTGAGCTAAATTAAATATCTACCCGTAATTAAACTACCTAATTCAGTACTTAGTAGACAGAACTATGATAATTTAACAAAGTTCTGCTAGCTTCAGAACTCAAATAGCTTTGAAATATTCGTCTGCTCAACAGTGTAAATAACGCAATGGACGTGGGTGTACTGTAAATTATTTTTTTCTGTTATCCGTTAAGCTTTTGACGTTGACAATATTTAGTAAATACTTATGTTGTAATAAATACTTATGTTGTAACTCTAAATCCTTCTTACTGATCCTTCTTGATGACCTATCGCAAATAAACACACAACGCAGTCTAAACCAATGAACACAGAAACACAACATTTTAACAATGTCATCTTAGTGGCTGTAGAGTTGCACTATAAGAAATATCAGCCTAAAAATGTTTCCACTGCTAGGACACAGGCCTTCTTTCTGTGAGAGGCTGTAACACACCAAGCGGACCCAGTGCGGGTTGGTAGATACCACATGTCTTCAAATTTTCGTTCTAGGACATGCCGGTTTCCTCACGATGTTTTCCTTCGCCGTTTTGAAAGCAGTGGTGATGAAATAATTTACATAAATTAAATCACCTGGCTGGGTTCGAACTTACGACCTACAACTCGTAAGTCACGGCCGTTAGCGCCGCTACCATTGCTCTAAAAGAAAACAACTTAAATCGGTTCAAATTCATATGCGACCGAAGTCGCCAGAAATAACTAGTTGTATTCTAGCCTTTTAAAAGTAGATAGTAAGAACAAAACATAGTTTACACTAACATGATGTAGTGACTTCGAAACTTACTCCCGACCTTTAGGAATATGTTTACAGCGCCATCTATCAAAAGTTTTCGGCAGCTCCCCAACGAATGTGATTATTGGAAGTAACTTATAAATATATTTTGATGTTGACGCATGTGTTTAGGTATTGTACTTACTACTGTGCTAACATGATACGTTGTATATCATCGTGCCCGTAGGTATTTTCCCATGGGGTAGCCAGAGGTGATTAGTGCACTCACATTTTGCCAGTTAACTTTTTTATCCATGGTGGAGACGACAGTACAACTATAAATTAAACTGCGTATAATTGATGACGTTGCAAGTCTGCATACAAAAAGTCATTCAAATATATCCAATAGTTTAGTCACTATGGCTCGTCAAAGATTGGCAAAACGCATAGTCGATCCATATTTAGTTTGTTAGACATAATCACATTTTTAATTTGACGTTAGGATTAATGGGATAATTCGTAAATATCCCTATGCATTAGTATTGCCAGTGTTTTCATTTATTGTAGTATTGTTGTGTCGACATTGTATACCCATATAAGAAGAGTAAGGCATTTCAAACCTGATGATTCAGGAATTTTCCAAGAAAATGTCAGGGCTATAATTTTCCGGAAAAATCTATAGGGAGGCGATTGGTTAAAAAATTCAAAAGTTTTCAGTACTTAGATTTTAAACTGATTTTAGCGTTAACTTAGGAAAACGATAGCCTGTAATAGAACTATGTTTTTCGATGTAACACAACTTTCTTTTTGGTAAACCTAGTTTTAAAAGTTTAAAGAATTCTTCTTTAGAGAAAACAGTTTTCCTCCTCTAATTAAATGGTGTTACAAGATAAGACCGTAAATAGATATTAATGAAAACATGGTTTTTATTAAGTCCGTTGTTCATTATTTTTACCCGACTGCAGCGAAGCCAAAAAAAGAGGGTTATCATATAATTTTAGCTAGCTAAGGCAAATTACTGTTTTCCTCCTTATTACGGAGAAGCGAGCAGAATAATGGAATTATTATAAATACCTGTGCATAAAGCTTAGTGTTATTTTTATACTATACCATTCTATTCTACTGTTTGACACTAACCTTTGAATTTAGTAAACTTATGCATACATAATCAACCTGAAATGTTCCTACTGCTGGGACACAGGCCTCCTCTCGGTGAGAGAGAATGGGCCGTAAACTACCACGCGGGCCCAGTGCGGTTTAGTAGATGTCACTCATGTCTTCGAATATTTGGTTCTAGGACATGCCGGTTTCCTCACGATATTTACCTTCACCATTTTGAGAGCAAATCAACTTTAGTGAGGGCTAATCCCCCTCTATCCAGCCATGTCCATCTAACCTAGTTCCGTGTGGTGCCGGACGTAAAGAATAGCACCACCCCATTTCTTCCCGTGGGTGTCGTAAAAGGCGACTAAGGGACTTACTAGAGAATGGGCAGCAGCGTTCTCTATGCATTTTAACACCATACTGCGATCGCCAACCCGCCTGCCAAGCGTGGCGATTATGGCAAACACCCCACCTTAGGGAGAGGCCTATGTCCAGCAGTGGACGTTTTTTGGCTGAAATGATGATGATGATGATGATGAGGGCTAATATGAATGAAAAGGGAGTGCATCATTCACTCCCTGAGTGGTGAGGTGAGGTGAGGGTGACAGTAATAAAAAAAAAGTGTTTTATGAAAATCTGATAGTGTTTGATTAGTAAAACAGATTCCTAATGTCTTGTTTGCTTTTGTGATTTGTTAACCAAACAACAAGTTGAAATGAGACTGGAAAATATTGAATACGGTTTTAAAGCCCGTGGTTAGTTATTTTAAGTTGTTCAAGCCTTCACTAGCAGGGACCGTACAACCCCGGTTAAGGGTTAAGCCTTTCGAAGCGGTAACCCATTCAATGGGTTACCTTTATCATGATATAACCCATTGAATGGGTTTTATACTTGAAACCCAGTGAAAGGGTTACATGATAACCCATTCAATGGGTTATATACCTACTTGCAACCCAGTGACATGAAAAAATCATAATATTATGTTATTTCGATATCCGCCCAGAACGCGTAGCATGACCAATTCTATCTCTATTCTACCCAGGGACCATTTTGGTTACCGTTTAAAAAAAACCCTATCGAAGACCCTTTCAATGGAACGGGTTTTCGATAGGGTTTTTCTAAGCAGTTTATCAAAAACCCATACGGTGTGGGTAATTTTGAATGGGTTAAAGTAAGCCGTTCAAAAGGGTTACCCATATCGTATGGGTATTTGTTTAACCGCTTAGAAAAACCCTATCGAAAACCCTTTCAATGGGTAACCAAAATGGTCCCTGTTCACGAGTCTATTATTTAATTAATTGAAAAAAAAAATGTTTCTTTTCTACTATCTGATAACAAAAACTACTCTTAGCCACATAACCTACTAACAAGAAAATGCCGTTGAAATACAATACGCGACAATCATTCTGTTATTTGAATACAGATTTATGACACACTCAACATATTATATTTTCTTCAGGTAACTTGAATCTTTTCACTTCGGAATCTGTCAGTTTGTTTAGATTATCTTACTTTCATCGTAGAGTGGAGGCCATTATGTACACCTTGTACCTTTGTAACATGAAAGACAGGATTTGCGAAGGATTGAAGTGTCTAGCTTATTCTTGATCAGCTATACGACCAAGGTAAAAATGAAAAAAAAAATACAATTATTTGCGGTAAATATGACGCAAAGAAAACACAAATACAATAAAAAGCTTTTTTCAAAAAAAAAACAACCGACTTCCAAAAAAAGCACTACAAAGTGAAAAATAACTTTACTGTCGGAAGTCGGTGTCTTTGGATCTGTATTTTAGTTTTTTGCCACCCTCTTGTTTGAAACCAGACTCTAGGAGTCTGGGATGCTGCTTAGAATTACGTAATGGAATGAGAATAAGTTTATCTAACTCAGTAATTGTACCACTTATACAATTAGGTAGGTACTTAAGTATAGGCTGGTCAGTTAGTCGTAGTTTTTTTGAAACGTGAAACGACTGGGTTAATTATCGTCAATCTGTACAAATAAATACAATTTAAGTGGCTGTTTTTAATGTCAAAATAACAGCGTTTTACTAAATGCTGATGAAAGTATATACGGTACTGTTTAGACAAGTAAAAATCTAGTGTGTTCATAAAGGGTGAAGAGTTGAAACCCAAAGATTCTACAGTGTTCTTAGGCATAACTTTGGATGCCAAGCTTCAATGAGCCATATAGATAAATTATCGAAAAAGCTTAGCTCTGCAGAATACGCCGTTAGAAAAATTCGCGATTTAACTGATTTAGAGACAGCCCGCTTGGTATACTTTAGTTATTTTCATAGTGTAATGTCGTACGGTATTCTGTTGTGGGGAAATGCCGCCGACATTCAGAGAATTTTTATTTTACAAAAAAGAGCGATTTGTTCAATTTATAAATTAAGTCCCAGACACTCCCTCAGAGACAAATTTAAAGAGATTAATATACTGACTGTAGCTTCTCAGTATATTTATGAAAATATTGTATGTACATAAAAATATTAATCTGTTTAAAAAATACAGTGATAACCATAATGTAAATACTAGGAACAAGCACAAATTTGTTGTTCCTAAAACCAGGCTTAAAAAAATAGGTGGCTCGTTTAGGTGCCAGTGTAGGTATACGTTTTTATAATAAACTTCCTAGCCATATTCAAGAATTAAGCCTAAATAAATTCAAATGTTTTATAAAGCGGAAACTGTGCCAGAAAGCATTTTATACTGTTAAAGACTTTATACAGGACAATAAGGTTTGGGATTGAGCTGCTCCAATTTACAGTGAATCTTGTTTTTTTTTTTTTTTCCAACTATTTATATTTTTCTTTTGATTGAAATTTTTAAATACCTAAACTATGACATGAATATTTACTTTGTAAAGTATTATATTATTTTAATTATTATAAATGTGAGGACTATGTGAATTGTTTTTTTATTTTTATTCTCAATCAAAAAAAAATTAATGTAGGTCTGTTCAGTTTGAGTACTTTATGCGGCCTAACCAATTGTCCTTTCTTTGGTATTGTTCGTCGAATCGCTGAGCTCCTTAAGTTTTGAGTTGAGCTGCACGATAACTGACAAATGCGTGCACTGACTGGACAGGTCCACTCAAATCTGTGTGATTCTTTCGTCAAAAGACCATGTCAGACACCAATCTACATGGTTCTCAAATGATCTGACCAAGATTATATCCGTATTTTATATACACATTGACATTGATTAATTTTATATATACAATGACATGAATATTTACTTTGTTAAGTATTATATTGTTTTAAGTATTGTAAATGTGAAGACTATGAGGGTTATTGTTCATTTTTCTTTTTTTTCTCAGTTAGTTTTTATCATAGTCTGGCAGTTTGAGTAATTTTATGCGTCCTACCCAAATGTCCTTTCTTTGGTATTGTTCTTTGAATCGATGAGCTCCTTAAGTTCTTAGTTGAGCTGCACGACTACTGACTAATGCGTGCACTGACTGGACAGGTCCCCTCAACCTGTGTGGTTCTTTCGTCAAAAGATCATTTCAGGCACCAATCTACATGGTCTTCACATGGTCTGCCCAAGATTATGTCTGGACTTTAAAAGAGACTGTGACCTCTGAGTTTGTTTCGGCCTTTCTTCTCAGAGTAGTCGGATACGAAACGCTGACCTCATCTAGTTTTTTTTAATATGATTGACGTGTAAAAGTGTTTGTACAAACCTACTTACAGAAATAAATCATTTATCATTTATTTACTAACAATAAAAAACAATTTTTTTTTTTTTAATTTTTGTGTCTGTCTGAATGTCTGTTTGTTCCGTTCCGGCGGCTCCGAAACGGCTGGATCGGTTTTGACGGGACCTGCACTGACAGACAGCCGATGTTACAATGAGTGACTGAGGCTACTTTTATTTTAGAAAAAGCCACGCAGGCGAAGCCGCGGGCAGCATCTATATAAAGTAAAATTAAATGCTGTTCGTTGCGCATCACTTGAGAATGGCTGGACCAATTTGGATATATTTTGTTTTAAAATGTTCGTAATAGCTCGAATAAGGCTTTCAGGAAAAAAAAAAGTGGCCCGAAAAATTCTGGAACAATTTAAATTTTGATAAGGCAACGTCGGTCAGATCAGCTAGTAGATATTATTTAGTAAGGATTTCTAAAGTCATACTAAAGGCTTGTTATCTGCAAGTCATTTCTTAAATTAAGGCTAACTTAAAATTATTGTACATAGTTATATTAACTTGTTGTACGAAAGTTAACTACTATGCGATCAAAATCAGAATAGAAATGACCTTTTGCCATGTTGTTAGTTGCTAAACAAATTTTAGTTGTAAATGGGTATAATGGCCAGTTACTGTCGTGGTGTAGGGCAAAGGTCGCTTCTATAGGAACGTGCATTTAACACCTCACTTGCTAACTGCGTCTTGGTCAATTTAATTCAGAGTCCAGTCAGTACATGTCCACATTTCTTCACGACCTTTTTAAGGTGAAAACTATTTTACGCACGTTGAGGGATTTTTGGTAAGAGAATATGTTAAGGGTACGCGTCATCGACATGCTAATGTGACATAATGTGTCAGACTGGCAACGCGAAAACTTTTACTATGGGACCAAACCTGAAATCGCGAAAAAAAATCAGCTGTTCCCTACAATTTGACGAGCTATTCGAACATAAATGTAGGGAACATCAATTTTTTTTTCGAGAATTCAGGTTTGGTCCCATAGTAAAAGTTGTTCACTGTTGTTGTTGTTGTTCAGTTGTGAGTACTATGACCCCTTAAGAGGTTGTGCGTTAATTCCGGGACATGTTGTATAATATGTTATTCTATAGTTTTCGCGGGTTACAGCTGCGGATTCACCTTAATTGAGTCACGTAGCTACTGTAAGTAATCGTTAAATGCTAACTGCTTACGGAGCAATGGACGTGTTTATTTGGGACCTTTTCGATGCCATAGATACAAATAACACATTTTCTACATAGTTATTGTTATTCAGCAAAGTTCACTTCGAACCTCACTCAAGTGACCGCACACGACCGTGTTAGAAATCGAACTCAGTTTGCGTTTTGTTTTTAAAGGAGGTAAATGACCGCGGATTCACACCTCGACACCGTTCGAATTTCGAAGTGATGTTAAGAGAAATCAAGCCTGATTTACATGGTGTGATATAATTGCCATAACATAAAACATGGCGCACACTATGCGGCAGCTCGGTGACTAGACGCAACGACAGGTTGCGACCAAAATTTTGCATATAGTGTTGTTGAAACCTCCACACAAAGTCGAGTTGCAGGGTCGCAACGACAGGCTAGGGGAGTTGCACGCTCTCGCTATTTGTCGCGAACTAACTTGATGCAACACTAAAAGTTGCACAGTCTAAAAAGTTTTTAAATGATGTAACTCATTTGTTGCTTCGATTTTATTGTATCCCACAGACAAGAAAAAATAATTGTAATGTGTAAATGGGGTTTTACACTATCGATAGATAAATCGAAATTCCGGTACTCCATAGTTTTAGTTTCAATATCAAGCACTATCTAAAATTACAAAGTGAAAAGTGTTCTAGTTTTATGTGTTTGTACTCTAATATGGCGTGGCTGATGAAACCACTATCACATTACCAAGTGGACAATATTATCAAATAGCAAAACCGAATATACAGGTATGCAACACACCAACATCTGCCTACCCTTTCGGGAAATACGAAAATGTAGAGAGCTGTTAACCCCATTGGATTTAAAAACTGAAAGCTCGTCATAGGTGGCAGCACAGTTGTCTGTCTACAAACCGCCATTGTTTTGTTTACGTTTGTGTCGGTCACAAATTAAACGAAAATTAGATAAATATGTATTGCGACTTGGAATGTACTACTATTAAAATACGAGCTTAAGACAGGGGAAGCGTCTACCACTGGTAAAAAAGCAGCTGTAGTGGAAAAGACAATAAAATAAGAATGTTTTATAATTTATAAGTTATTTTGTGTTTGTTGAGTTTAAGTTCTTTTTTTGTTGAAGACTGGAGACGTACGACAGAAATAACCTGATCAAAGTTGAAAACCAACTTGAGGATGATCTTCCTGACTGAAAAACTTCAGAGATGTTATTCTAGCACTGATCTAATATGATAATACAAAACACATACACACCTTTACTATCATTTACATAATGTCACATCACAAATGCCCGTAGGTAAAGAAAACTCAGTTCTCTTGGGAGCATCACCTGTATACGAATTTCTTCCATAAAAATCTTCTGGTTTCAAAATGATAGTACATAGTTTCGATGAAATATCGGGTTTCCGTTTTTTTTTTCCGAGAGCTTTCATCCACGATTTCGTCTTTTAACAACTATGGCAAATACATGGGTCTTCGTAATTTGCAGTCAAACAGCTGCGCAACGGGGCGTATTAATTATTTATGCCTAATCGAACTCGTTTGCTTACAGAAAATATATGGATGGTGAGCTAGCTGCCAAATTCTTAGACGTTGGATAGTAGCGACATCTGAAGTGAGCAAGTGGCAGTTTTTAACCTCGTTTATAACTGCAGGCTCCTTCACTAAAATGTCTATACAAATATTTGAAATGTGTATGCAACAAGCAGTAAAGGGGCGTGTGTTTATAAATTAGACAAACTCGAATAGTGCGAATTGTTCAAATTGATAATACCTTCATGATGTAGGTATACACTAAAATAGTACATATTATATAATATAGAGTAGCTTGTGACTAAATAATAACTGCCGCAGGGGTCGATCGATCAGGTTAAGCTACGCTTGCCACGGTTGGTCCGTGGATGGGTGTCCATCCGTTCATACCAAGATTCCTCCGTGCCTCGGAAAGCACGTTAAGCCGTTGGTCCCGGTTGTCATTTGTAGATCTTTGACAGTTGTTACGGGTCGTCAGAAGCCCAAAAGTATGACAACCAGTCTTACCAAGGGATATCGTGTTACCCAGTAACTGGGTTGTGGAGGTCAGATAGGCAGTCGCTCCATGTAAAATACTGGTATTCAGCTGCAACCGGTTAGACTGGAAGCCGACCCCAACATAGTTGGGAAAAAGCTAGGCAGATGATGATGATGTAGGTATACACTAAAATAGTAAACTTAATAATTTTCTTAGACACTATGAAATTACGAAATATTAACCCCGAAATTACAAAACACAAGAAAACGATGTAATTGAATAACCAGATTTCAAAATTACTCTAAACTACCAAACAAAAGTCACATAAGAAGCTTATTTGACAAATCAATTACTTCTTTGATTTTATTTCACTGGAAAATAATACAGCATTATTAAGATTTACCTAAGTCACTGTACCTACTATAGAATCAGCAATATTTTAGATTCTTTCCTTTTATTAAGACCCTTGCGGCACCCACAGGTTTTAGAGGTACAATAAGACAACCTTTTTTATGTAAACCGTGATATTTTCCTTATGTTTATTATTCCTTCTATATTGACTATAATAATATTGACAATGTATTGTATTGTGTTGTATTATATTGCTTAAGGTTTGGTTAGCCAAAATTGCTTCAGGGCATTGATAAACTATATCAATGCTTGATATACTATATCAATGCTTCAGGGCATTAGAACCTTTGAGACATTTGAGTTACGTCATTATTTTATTTGGCAGAAGTACGATAGAAGAATAATTGAATTAGTTAGACAAAATATGGAATTCGCTTCGGAGCGATTCTATTTCTACAATCTCTATCGTTATTTCACTTTTTGACAAGCGTTATCGCTAGTTTTCGATTCAAATTCCTTCATACGAATCGAAAAACAGGGGCCCAAGTCTGCTATTTTTATAAATTCAGTCATTCCAACACGATCTTACTGTCATGCCATTGTCATTTTGCTAAAAGTTCGTAATCTGGTAAATTCATAATGGTCGATCATTTTCTTTGCAATTTCTTTCAATGTAGTGTCAGTTGCCGACCATTGGAAAGTCATAATGACGCCATTATAATAGTAGATTACCAAACTTGTCAAAATCAACAATTATGAAATCAATGATCGACCATTCTGACACTATTGCAATAGCAGACTTGAGGCCCAGGTATAATGCTTGTCAAAAAGTGCCTATGTACGTAGTGTAGTATCTCTATGGAAGTCATCGTTCGACGAACGTTTGTCGTTTGTCGATTCGTTTCATGGAATCGAATGATGTTAACATTGTCTAGCTAGTTTCTATTCGTTGATCTATGATCACGTGACATTTCGATAGCTTATGTCAACCCCATACATTTTGTGGCTTTTCTACTAGCGTCATTGCTAATCGAATGTTACTTTGTCTTATAGGCCCTCTGGCTTATTGGTTTCGTGGTCGTTAGTGTGTTTGGTCATAGCGCGTAGCATGACCATTGTAGATACGGAAGAAACGAAACACAAAATGACAGATTACAGGGCGGTCGCTGTTAGTAAGCTTTTGTGAAATATATTGAAAAAGCAAGATGGCGGCGTTATTTCTGATTTTGTCTACGCGCCATAAAATCCTTATACAGCGATTTCTTTAGCTGTACAATATCTCAAAAATAACGAGAAGAATTACTTAAAGTAATTTTTCATAGAAAACGATTAGTATGTGAATGTCTATTCTTGGTAGAGTAGAGCTAGAAGTCATACTACGCATATCATAATATAGCCTGTAATCCCCGAAGGGTTAGGCAGAGGTGCACCTATAGAACACCCACGTTACGTCAGTCATGTTTAGATCCCATGTAATAGGGGGCGAGCCTCTTGCCATCAACCGGGCACAAATCCAGACTCCACGTGCTTTAAATAATAATACTACGCGAGTAGAAAAAAAAAAAAAATATTTTTCTTACTTCATCGCTTCACCGCAGTTTGGGGTTTTAGATTTCTATAATCTTTACCCAAAATCATTCTGATATACCTTAATATAATAAAAATCGACTCGACAAGATACTCCGCCAGCAATTCATAGTAAATTACAATTAAACATAAATAATTTTGTAGCGAACGAACATAAAGACAATGATATATTATTGAAAGGAACAAAAAAAATATATTATTATTTATTTTTAAAGTCAATATAAATAACTAAATATTCTGTGAATATTTCAAGCGTCTACTTGTTGCCGTTATCGATATCGAGCAAAAACGTGCAAAAAAATCACGTTTGTTGTGCCCCCTTAAATATTTATTTTATTCTGTTTTTTTTGTTGTTGTTATAGCGGCAACAGAAATACTTCATCTGTGAAAATTTCAACTGTCTAACTATCACGGTTCATGAGATACAGCCTGGTGACAGACGGACAGACAGACAGACGGCGAGGCGGAGCCTTAGTAATAGGGTTCCCGTTTTACCCTTTGGGTACGGAACCCTAAAAACAGTTCTTTCATAAAAAAGTGCAATATCTACGAAGTCAAAATATGGATGGATAGAATAAGAAATGAGTACATTACGTGAGGAATGTTTTGAGTATGCATGTCGATGGCTATTAGAGTAGGGGAAGACCGCTCCGCCAAGAGCGGGAGAAGTTACTTGATAATTTCCCACCCAAAAAAAAAAAAGACCAAATAAACGATGGATGGACTGTGTGAAAGATGATATAGCTAGAAAGGGGGTGACTACCGAGATGACGACTAATAGAGAAGTATGGAAGAAAGGGGGGATCCTGCCGTTTTGCCGAAAAGATTTTGCCAAATTTTCATTACCCAAACAAATTTTAGCAACCTTTTTTTATACCATTGCAATATTTCGAATGATTTTAGTACGCATATTTTCATTTGGTCAAATTTTTACTTGGCAAAATATTACCAAGTATAATGTCATTATGGCATTTGGTCTTTAATCAAATGATTTATTACAGCAAACAATCTTCAGACAATCAACGTTTTTGAGCGAGCGAAGCGAGCGGTGCCGCGGTAGCGGCCGGCGAGTGCCAGACACGACTTGCATTAATAGAAAAAAAGATATTGTTTTTAGTAGGTTACCCGGAACAAAACTATTTAGATTAGGTTAATTTCTTTTAAAAAAAAAATGGGTAGGTTAGGTTAGGTTAAAACTGTGACCTCCTACGCACGAGCCGAGCGAGCGCCAGAAACGACTTGCATTAATAGAAAAAAGAGATTGTTTTTAGTAGGTTACCCGGATCTGAACTATTTAGATTAGGTTAATTACTTATTTATATTATTATTTGATTTTGCGTAAAAACTGTTATTCCAACTGAAATATTTGACTAAATAAAAAATGTTAAAAGTACTAGTTGGTAAACAAGTTATAGTTTAAACGTTCATTTGTCAAACATTAGGTTTGCGTTACAATTTTTTGTGAATAGATTTTTTGCTAAGTAATAATTTGGCAAATGAAATTATGCGAGAATTTTTTTGGGAAGTGAAAATTTGTCAAATTCCTTTCGGTCAAACAAGGGAGACCCAAGAAAGGGACATGTTGCGCCGACCCCAAATAAATTGGGATAAGGGCAGGAGAATGAATGATGATGAATGATCTAGGCGGTCAAATTGTATGGAACAGCATTATTTTCTATATCCGACGTGAAATTTCAACGTATGGGGTTCAGAATCATGTACTGAATCCATAATAATAGGATGCGCTCGATGCGCATCCTGTATATGATGCTGGACGAAAAAACTTAAGCTGAATCCGCAGCTGTAGCCCGCGAAATTCAAATTTTCTCACGTGTTTTGCAATTTGCAGGTCTTCACGGGAATCATGACGTTAGGGAACAAATCTAACTCAGAGAGATGTATTTATGATTCTAAGGATTATAATTCTGTAAATACATATCTGTTATAGTTGCGAATCATATTGTTATCAACATTTATACAACCTGACACTGAACTGCAAAAGTCAAAATACTTAAGAAAAATTGAATTTCGTGGGCTACAGCTGCGTCACCTTGAAGGGGTACATTCTGCTGCTTCAGAACTATTCTTGGACCACTTTCATATTGACTGAAAATAATATTACACGAAATTATATTTTTACGTAGCTCAACTTAAATTAAATTAGTGTAGTAAATTGATGGAATATAAAAAAGTAATGGACGATACTGAAAACTCTTATCAAGTTACCGTAAAATCAGACTAAAATAATGTATCTTTATAAGTAACTAATGGGCCCGACAGACGTTGCCCTGCCCGAACGTTGGCAGCGCCACCTACCGGGTCCAATTGTGAATCTAAAACATCCAGGGACCCACTTAAATACATACAAAAAAAATATCAAGACAATCGGTCCAGCCGTTTAGGAGGAGTTCAGTGACTTACACACGTAGGTGCAGAAGAATTATATAAATGAAGAACATAAATGTAAAAAATAAAATGTAAATACTTAGGTAAAGAAATGTCAAAAAAAATTACACATAACAAAAATATGGTAATTTTAAGAGACTCGTTCACTAAAAATCTGTCTGAAAAACGTCGAAAGATATCAATTATAAATAATTTGTTTCTAATTTAGTTTTGTGACAGCATTGGAAGAACTAATCAATAATTACAATTTTAAAGTAATTTTGTTGAATTAATTATTAGACGTTACTTAATTGGAAGTTAAGAGAAGATACTGTCATTTATATTGGGTTTGGAAATTGTGGTTCAGAAATAGTTATTTGATGTAAGATATATATTTCAGGATTGCCAAGAGCTTTTTATGGACTTCTAGATGAGAAACAAGTCATCTATGAGTACATTGATTCTTGCCAAATTTCATGGCTACTTTATAGGTTTGACTTATTTGCGAGTATAAAAATATTTCGCATAGACGGCCTTGTTTTTTATTGCGTTGACATAGAAAGCTTGATTTTTAGAGCTCCAAGGGACCTTAGATCTACGTACGTGATGATGATGTAAAAACTACGCTTTTTATTTATCCCTGTAAAGTGTAAGAGCGCAAAGCTCTTATAGTACATACCTATAGTTTACAAACACGCGAACGAAGCGGCAAGTAGAACCTAGTCAGTTATTTAAAGTAAAGTTTAATTTCTTTAAAATCTTCGCGGTAACTAACTAGGACATCTGTCATTATTTAACTTCAACGCAGCAGGCAAAATCAAAAGGAAAATCGTAATGCAGTAAAAAGTTTTGATGTTCCTCACTGACAATAACAGGCTAAGGATTTGAAATAATTTCGGCTCCCCGGTTAAATTTTACCAGTGACAAGAATCCTCTTGTTTTTAGTGCTAAAGGAAAAACAACCGACTTCCAAAAAAACACTAAAAGTAAAAAATAACTATAATTTCGGGAATCGGTCTTTGTCCGATTATGTTCATGCCACTTTACAGCTTTCTAGTACTAAGAGTCTCTGAGCTAAGCCGGCAACAGATAGACGGACATAGCGAAACTGTAAGGGTTCCTTATTGTTGACTACGGAACCCTAAAAATCGTAAATTCTTTCATTCACTGACGGAAAACGCACAGCCTTAGCGCTGATCTACAAGCATGAATCTAATATCATAAATTCTTTCACTCACTGACGGAAAACGCACAGCCTAAGCGCTGAACTAGAAGCATAAAATTTTGCATAATAATTCCTTACATATCGCATTCGAGCACTAAGAATGGCTTCCAATAAACAAATTAAGGGTTAAATATGGAATCACATAGAGCACGCGGCTTATAACGGACTAAATTATTATAATTATGAATGCCAATAAGGCCTTGGGCCTACTCCGAAGCAATAATCCGAAGTATCGGCCATCTTCCAAAGTTTCCTTTTTAGACTTTGAGTCCTTACCCGAATTCAAGTCCCATTTTTGACTTTGACTTATCTCTTTGACTGTCCTAGTTTTTTTTATTTTCACATTAGTCAGCCATAGTCAGGAAACGGCCGAACATTCGGCCGATACTTCCCATTTATCTTCGGAGTAGACACCCTTGTCAAAAGCCAGTTAATTCTACAAATATGTTTCTCCTTGATAAAATCTAGGAGAGATGTATTAAAACCCTGACTTTTAGCATTGGCTGTGTGCCAATCACAGTGTCCTTGTTACAAATACAGGATGATGGTTATGCGGGTAACTTGTGTTTTTATTCGAATTTTATGACAATTGCCAAATGGATAATTTAATCCCTAAGTGGCTGTTCAAAAGACCGATTGAGAGCAAAGATACAAATTACTTTAATTATTGTATGTTGTAAAAGTACTAGTTTTGCGGTATTTTTGTTACCAGTGAGCAAAAGGATATTCGAAGATTTGATAAGTAGTCGTCTAAAAGATTCATACATCCATTTCCACCAATTAGAACGTTTCAAAATTCTATTACCCTGTACCTATGTAACTATTCCTTTGCTGGACAGTATGTTTGAATTTAAACTTATTAATGTGATTTTGTTACCGCTCTCTATAATAATTGATATTTTTTTTTCAACCGTCTTCGTAAAAGGAGGTGACTAAAACGAAAATAACACTTAACGTAACATCACGCCTTGTTTTCCTGAAGGGTTGGGTAGAGGTGTTCTTGTAGTACACCCACATTTCGCCAATTATGTTTTTAAGTCCCATGTAATAGGGGGCGAGCCAACTTTGACAATATCTTTATACCTACAATTTTAATTTCAGCAAGGTTTTAACTTTTAATATTTTAATAATATTTTATATCGTTTTTTTTTATTTTTAAATATTTTATGATTTTGAGAACGTTGTAGCCCTAATAGACTGTAGATTTGTAGACCATTTTCTATTTTCTTAAGAACCTGGTACTTTTGACAGGCCTATACTTGACTGTCCTCCATCGGAGGATTTTCAATTTACAGTGTTAATAGGTATCGACCTATTAACACTGTAAATTGAAAATATTGTAAAAGCCAATTATTTATAAAAGAGTTACCGTGGAGTTTCTTGCCGGCTCTTCTGCATAGGAAACGACCAATTGGAACCGTGCACCTAGCTCCTGACGTTTCATTAGTGCCCATGTAGGTTTATGTGAAATAAAATATTTTGATTTTGAAAACGAAATTATAAAAACAAAAGACAGACTGCCGAATATAAGTCGTTTTTCACTTTGTAGTGTTTTTTTTTTGGATGTCGGTAGTTTTCTTTATATATTTTTTTTATTACTTAAGATACGAATAGTCATATCCGTGTCATCAAGAAAGGTTAAAATTTAAGAAAGAACAAGATATTTTTATGTAGGTTATTATGACAATGAAAATGGCCTACCAAACCATAATCTAGCTTCCTACACGAACAAGTTAATTTTATCTGTGTGTGTAAATAACTTAACAGTAGATTAAAAGATCGTGTTAAGATAATATTGGCTCTTGAACGTTAATTAGCATAGGATCAGGAGATGTATTAATGAGTATGCTGTTTTGATGAAAACATGTTAATGTGAAATTGAAAATTTATATTTAGGTTTACTCGTGTCTGATTAAACTACACTTATGTAAAGATGTGTTACATGCTTATAATTATATTTTGTTATGCCAAACTGTACATCAGTTTCAGAAAACTGTGTATGATGCATAATAGTTTATACATAGAGCATGGTTTTGTTATTAAATCTAAGTAATTTTTAAATTAATTGTTTTAGAATTTAAAACTTTAAAATCATACTATTTCAATATTTTATCTACAAATATCGCCTAATTTCATTTAAACCTCTGAGTACTCGACGAAGAAAATTTCCGAAGTCGTTTTGTTCAGTTGCAAAAAACTTGTAAGTTAAACCACTGTGTATACACTATAGAAAATAAACACAAGCAAATATACAAATCACATACCCGAAAAAATCACTCGAGAGATCGTACGAAGTTTACGCGGATGGTGCGTAGCGCGTCTACGCCGTAGCAGTGGCTCTACGGTTTTGGTGCTCGTAGCAGCCGCGCGTAGCATTTTATGTGGAAGCTGTGGTCACCCGTGACGTCATTTTTGCTACAGATCATGGGACGTGGGATGGGAATACAGTTGCACACATACATAACTTATTGTTTGTGCTGTCTAGTACAATCGAGAGAGAAAGTCATTTGGAGTACACGCGTAGCCAACCTTTTGCTACTCACCTATTTCTAAGTGAAAAAAAAAAAAGTTAAATGGTACTAAAAGGTTTTGTTTTAAAATTAATTGAATGTTTATTAATAATAAATATCGTTTGGTTATTTTATCTTTTTTTAATTAAATTATTTCACCGCAGCCTTTGCCAAAGACTTCAACGAAAACTATGGATCTTAATGAAACCTTTCAAAACTGGATGTAGGTCTATCTTAAAATATGGTTAGACCTGGTTCATCATTGGGCCAGACTTTTCCCAACTATGCTTTTTTTTTTTTTTTTTTGGGTGGGAAATTATCAAATAACTTCTCCCGCTCTGGGTGGAGCGGGAGGGAGTGTCAGACTTTTACTGACTAAAACCCACCGTGTTCCTTCAGATGCCTGTGTGCCAGGGCCACGATATCCCTTTCGGACAGGCTCGTAACCCTGGCAGCTTCCCAACTATGCTGGGGTCGGCTTCCAGTCTAACAGGATGCAGTTGAATACCAATATTTTACATGGAGCGACTGCTTATCTGACCTCCACAACCCAATTACTGGGTAATACGATACCGCTTGGTAAGACTGGTTGTCAGACTTTCGGGCGTCTGACGACCCGTAGCGACCATCAAAGATCCACGATTGACAGCCGGGACCAACGGCTTAACGTGCTCTCCGAGGCACAGAGGGGTGTTGGTAAGTAAATATGGTCCCATCCACGGACGCAAAAAAAAAAAATTCATTAAAGTTTGAATAATTAAAAAAAAAAAATGTTAATAAATATATTTTTTACTTTTATGAATGATTAATACATGAAGTGGGCTGCCATTTTAAGACGATTAAAATGCCACGGTGTATACGTAGCTATAAGAAAAAGGTAGAAAAATTATTGATTTACGATTCTTAATGGGTTATAGAATGGATGGTCATAATGAAAATACATTAGGTATTTATCTATTATTATGCTTATTACAGATTGTTCTATTTGTAACTGTTTCTACCAACACAAGAAAAATGCCTGCATTTTGTTGTACCTACCCCGTTGGTCTAGTGGTTGCAAGCTTTACTGCTGAGCATGAGTGTTCGGTTCCCGGGTCGAGCAAAGTATTATTGGATTTTTCCATCTGGAATTTTTCAGTAGCAGCCCGGAGTCTGGAATTAAGCCCGGTTGATGGCAATAGGCTCGCCCTCTATTACATGGGACTTAAACATAACTGGCAAAATGTGGGTGCACTATACGTACACCTCTGCCTAATCCTTCGGGGAAACAAGTCGTGATGTTGTGTAGTGAAAAAGGTATATAAGAATAAGCATTGGATAGGTAATGTTCCAGTAGTGGTAACAGCTGCGACTTACGAGTTGTAGGTCGTAGGTTCGAACCCAGACAGGTGCTTCACTTTGTGGAAATTATTTCATCACCACTGCTCTCAAAACGGTGAAGTAAAACATCGTGACGAAACCGGCATGTCTTAGAACTAAAAATTCGAAGACATGTGACATCTACCAACCCGCACTGGGCCCACGTGGTAGATTATAGCCCACTCCCTCTCACCGAGAAAACGCCTGTGTCCCAGCAGTGGGGAAATTATATGCTGATTATGTATGTATGCAGGTAATGTTTGCACATGGTGCTCAGGTATAACCGCCAAGGTTAAGTTAAGTCTTCTATTTCAAATATATTTATGACTCTATTATGGTGTCCCGTGACTCACTAGCTTCTAGGTAGCTTATATCTGCAACGCCCACTGCTAGAAAAATTTACGACTTTCAAAGTCATGACTTCACAGTACAGATATATACATACTTAAACTTACGCCTTCTTCCCATGGGGGTAGGCAGAAACTACAGAACGCCACCTGCTACGGTTCTTACATACTCCTTTTGCTACGTTTATGTTCATACATCTGGTCATACACGCACGCCGGTTGCGAGTACTAAGAACCTGATGTTTCCCAAAGATCATCAGCAATTAGGTCATTATAATATGTCCTCCTAGGGCGTCGCCCTCCCGGCGTTTCGTCGCTTTCACTCATCCTCTCAACATGACCAAACTAGTACAAATACACATATTATATCTACATTATTTCCCATGTACTTATTTACAAAAAAAAAATGTTTATATATACGGTAGAATACTCTATTGAGCCACACGTTTCGCGTCAAGGACCTATTCTTTGAAAGCATAATATAATAATAATTTAATAATTAATAGCTCACACTCGTGAGATTCTTAAAATACCAGGTAATAACCTGAGAAAATTTAATTTAAAAACCAGTTTAGTAACGTCTTAACCTATGTTAGTACTTAAATAATATCCCAGACAGTGTACAGGTGACAAGTGACCTTACCAACGGGCTGTCATGTCTCCCGGCTATAGCACGTAGAATGCTGTTGGGGCTGCCACGGAGTCTGTTTAGCAACGAGGCCGCTCTCTTACGCCATACAGCACTGAAGCAGTCGGTACGTGCCTCAGCGAACATAGATCATGCGCTACAGAACCGAGGCAATCGCAACAGCACTCTAAATACGTTGTTATACTGGATCCGCAGAGCATTGTAGGCCTTTTGGGTGATAAATTATGCAAACATTTTTATGAATTCCCTAGCTCCTGCACTAGTGTATACTGAATTACAGGAGCTAGTGACAACCCCTAGTTACTACGTTACATGTTATTTATGGCATCCAGAGATTACAAAGCGAATCAAAAGGAATAGAAATAATAAAATTAAAATAATCTAACATGAATAACTAAAAAAAAAAAAATGTTTTTGTTTATAGATGTATTGTTTGGTGATAATGATAATGGTGGTGTTGTGGACGAGCGATTAGCTCGTGGTTATTGTCGGTTTGATACCCAAACGTAACCATACCTTTTAGCGTTGCCAAGACAAATCCTTAAAAAAATTCAAGAGTAAAAAATAAATGCCTACATAAAGTCTTAATTGTCTTCTCAAAGGAAATTGTCCACCAATTAGGTATACCAAAGAGACATCAATTAGATATGGTACTTAAAATAAAGTCATGGCATTCACAAAATAATTTCACTTTTCAATAGTTTGAGTAACAATGGCTACAATAAAGGTTAAAGTGGTTATAAATCAAATGTATTTGTCACAAAATCTTCTTTGTTACGTAAGCAGACGTGGCGTAGACGAATCCGACAGATCGGAACGTGTGGGCAGACTGGGTAGTCCATTCACGATCAGACCTGGAGTCGTGCCAAAAGCCTGTCGGTGGCCTTAGCACGAACGTGCGAAGTAAATGTAACGTAAATTCGGACGATTTTTGAATCGAAAATACGAGTATCTTAACTATAGCATTTTAGTTTAAGGCTCCGTATACGAAAAAAACCCTCTTTTGAAAATTTCATACATTATTATCTAATTGTGAGAAAACTTAAAATAATTGAAACATTAAGTCTGTGTGATTATGAAAGTAAACTTTTCATACCACTTGCTCAAAAAAGTGACATTCTATGCCACAAAAAGCGAACATAACAATAGTCATTTTTAATCTGTTAAAAACAGGGAAAGAAAATTGTACTGAATTTCATTCATCCTCTAGGGGGAGAATGTGATTTAAATTTGGAATACTTACCGAAATTTATATTGAACTACATCTGTGTTTACACCATTGAGTTTGTATATAAGCATTATACATCTTTTTGAAAAAGGAATACGCATTTATTATGCAGCTATGATTATTAAATAAAATTACGAAAACCGACGAGGCCGTATGAGCTTGATGCCTTTGCTTTTCCGACAAAAAAATATTAGTCTAGGAAAATGCCGCGTTTTTGTTTTCTTCAAATACATAAACGTTAAGTTTATTTTAATTTATTTTTATAAATAAGTGTAGTGAGTGATATGTTCTAAAAATACCTTACGATGTTAAATCAAAGCGACAGTAACAGTGAATTGTCGGATTCCATCAGTGCAAATGCTGCCGCAATTATAAATAATTTGCTTCCAACAAAATCCAAGGAAAATTATTTAAAAACTTATGAAGAATTTTCAACGTGGAGAAGTGCGAAAGACCTATCAATTTCAGAATCAGTACTTCTTGTCTATTTTGATTATTTATCCAAGACAAAGAATCCGAATACACTTTGGTGCATATACTCAAAACTGAAAGCTACAATAAGCATCAAACACAGCATTGAAATAAATAGATTCACGAAATTACTGGCTTTTTTAAAAAGAAAATCAGAAGGGCATTGCGCAAAGAAGTCTAAAATTACGACTCAAAATGTGGAAAAATTTCTTAATGAAGCTCCTGACGAAATTTTTCTGGCCACAAAAGTAAGTATACATGATTTAACTATGAATATTGCGTATCTTAGTAATGGTAATTATTCTATATATTTACCTGTTTTTTATCTTTGTTATAGGTGGCCTTAATTTATTGGACTCAATGGTGCTTGCCGCGGATGTACTTGCACTTGTAAACTTAAAGGTGGAGGACGTTGAAAATCATTCCAATGAGTTACTGCTGATTAATGTAAAGGAAACTAAGACAAAGAAAAATCGGTCATTCATTGCACAAGGACAATATACAAAAATCATTCATAAATAGGTACCAAGCATTACGTCCCACCAACATGGAAAACAATAGATTTTTTATAAACTATCGGAATGGGAAATGTACTCGACAAGCCATCGGCAAAAATAAAATTAGCAATATGCCAAAGGAAATTGCTAAATATTTAAAACTTAAAGATGTTGAACTCTACACCGGTCACTGCTTTAGAAGAACTTCGGTGACTTTCTTGGCGGATTCAGGGGCGGATATTACGTCAATAAAAAGACACGGTGGTTGGAGCTCTGATAGAGTAGCTGAGGGTTATATCGAAAGCTCAATGGCGAATAAAACCATATTAAGCAGTCAAATTAACAAAAATATAAAACTTAATCCATCAGAGCCACAACCATCAACTTCTTCGTCCGTAACTCACGATGCACCACCACCACTATCTCCGACGTATACTATCTACAATGAAACGCAAGTTCCTCAGACGCAAGAACAGAGAAATACTTAAATCAACTCATCAACAATAAATGTACCAAACAAAAATGTAACTCAATAAATATCAATAATTGGACCAATGTTTCGAATGTTAACTTTTACTTTTAATTGTCATTATTTTTAATAAATGCTTATCTCATATTATTATTGTGTTAATTTTTTCGCAAATGGTACGAAAAGTAGAGTATTTTCCTCGGTGATAAAGCTGTCAAAAATGTCTTGGGTGAACTTAAATCGTCATCCGCGACAGAAGACACTGCTTTATCCCCTTAGTTAATAATCTACTATTTCGTGGCGGTAAACCATTTGTGTCCGTCGCAGAACCTGTTAATAGTTTCATCACTGTGCTCTCGAAAATATCGTTTATTTAGCTTTTGATTTACTTAATAAAGACATTGTATTATCATAAAATAAAATTTTGATTTTATTTCAAGGATAGCTGAAGAAGTTTCTGCTATATTTTGTATCGAAGTTGAAAAAAGTGGTCCAGCCAAGTAGACCATAGATGTTGATGATATTTTTTATTGTTTAAAATCAAAAGTAGAATCTTGTAAAAAGATGATCAAACGTCAGTCACGCGTCTTTTTTGGAAAAATTGCTGCGAATATTAGTGATTTTCCATGAATAAGTTATTCGGAAAATTCCTTACAGCCACATGCAAAACAAAGAACTCGAATTTTCAAAGCTCAAATTTTGTTTATATTATTTTTCCCTTTCTCACAATCAATGAACAAAATTGATCATAATCAGTCGAGTCCGGCCCCTTAAAATGTATACGGCATGCACAATGAGTATAACCCTTATATGAATAAGGTCTTTAAACTAAATAAATACTATGGGAGAAACGCGTATTTTCAAATTTAAAATCTTTTCAATTTAACGTAAAATCGAACGATTTGTTTCGAACATTTACTCTGCGCGTTCGTGCTAGGACCACTGATTCTTACTACATTGAGTTATACGTAGTTCATTATAACTCAATGTCTTACTATGAGTGTTGTTGAAAAATTGTTAGTAATATTGTAGCTAAACGTCAGAATAGAATAGAATACTCTTTATTATGTACACCATAGAAATTACAGATATAAATGTTGAAATTTTACATAGGGTGACACAAAAAGCGGTCTTATCGCTAAAAGCGATCTTTTACAGACAACCTTTGGAAGGATTAAAGGGAGAAGGAGAGACAATACTGCAGGTAGTCAGTGGTGTACCATTTACAAATACAATAAATACATACATACATAAAACATACACTTATCTATATAAATATATACAATAATAAACATGAAACAAGAGCAAGGAACTGTATTATGTAATGATGATGTTTAAGGAGTGAGGAAGTGTTTTTTACCTGAATTTTAAAAGTGGACAAAGATTGAGTACGCCTTGTCGACACGGGCAAGGCATTCCATAACCGTACTGCTTGAACTGTAAAAGATTTGTCATGAAAGCTGGTGGAATGCATCGGCATCTCTAGTCTCAAGTTTTCCGGTCAGTTCAATTTACATTCATTTAAATAGTAACAAAAAGATGGATAATCTCAATAGATATTTGTATTTTTAGGAATTATATTTTAAATAGAGCAAGAAGGCTTTTGCCCTGCAGTAGCAGCACTACATCACAGCCTTTTAATGGTAATAATAACTATTTTTAGGGATCTGAAAATCAAATCGGGAAATTGGAGCCTCTACCTAACTGGTCAGTCACACAAACCTTACATCTTCGTCAAAATGTATGGCGTGGCCGTTCCATTGAACTATTGCATGACACAACATTAAAACCCAGTGACTTAATTTCTTACCTTAATAATAATAATAATAAGCCCCCTAAACAACCACACGTCCTGATTGACCATCTAATCACGTGGGGGGCGGACACACGAATGAGAAATTACTGGCGTGGCTAAATGGCTCTGGAAACCCACTCAAAATGGAGACTCGTTCAAAAAGAAAACGTATAGGACCGCTGCCCGGGGGCGATCGCCGGGGCGCACTTGGAGCTGACGCTGAGTGTCTCAGCATGCGAACCGTCAGCGGTGAGGAGTTGAACAGGCGGGCTCCCACCGACAAAGATGTTACAGCCGAAATCATTGACGATGGTGACAGACTGACAAACAGGACAGACACCCCTGTAGAACCGTACAGTCCAAGCACACTATCGTACACACCTTCAAGAACATCATCACCATCCATACCATCGTCACCCCCCATAATTAGTTTAAGTTCAGTTCCACAAACTCCGGCCCTGAATGTTGCGCGGGAGGTATCTACCTTCTTACCCGCGTCCACCAAGGCTGGAAAAGCAAGAGTTCGTATGAGATGGAGTCAAGATGTAAACCTATTTATCATGCGAACCTATTTATACATTACTAAATTAGAGACTGACATGACCACCTAACGACACCAACTGCATGCACTTTTTATACGACAATACCCAGAAATTACAGTTACAGAACAAAGAATATCAGACCAAAGAAGAGCCATAGTAAGGAACAAAACTTCTATCTCAAGAAGTAATAGATCAATTAAAAGAAGAAGTACGAAAACAATTGCTACAGGAAGAATCAGAAAATTCTGTAAACACTAACACTATCACACAAAACACAAACGAAAATAGCCTGCAAGATCAACCACAATCGCTCATCCTATTACAACCTAATTTTGAATCTCAACCATATAATCAATCGCAAACATCACACACATCTAAACAAACCGAATCTATAACCTTAACCCTAACGTTAGAAAATGATATTGAGACAGTTGCCGCCGTGAATCAAAACCCGATAACAGATATGTATATACAAGAAATACATGACAAATTTAGAACTACACTAACACAGTACTCTGGGATGGACCCAGCAGCTCGATCAAAACTACCTAAACTCAAATATAGCCCTAAACTTTTCCGCTTAGTTAACTTATTTAATGAAGATATACTGAAACAGTTTTTATCTGATGGCACACAACTGAATGACATACACACCCTTATTTATTGCAAAGCAGTTGTTATTTCGGAAGAACTCAACTTTAAAATCACTGAACACGCAAGAAACACAATACAAAGAGACACGGTCAAACCACCATGGCAACAGAGGCTCGAAAAAGACATTGAGAAATTAAGAGCTGACTGTGGTAGACTTACACATTACATCAACGGTTGCAGATCAAATAAAGTAGTTAAAAGAGTTGAAGCAATATTTGAAAACAATTTTACACACACTAGACACGAGAATAACAATAGAAAGCCTGAAGAGTTTTTAGATACATTAAAACAGAAATTGGCACTTAAAGTCCATAGGCTTAGGAGATATTTGAAAGCACAACAGCGCAAAAAAGATAATGCCGTATTTGCAACGAATGAGAAAATATTTTATAGGAATATACAGAAACCACACACCGGTTCAACAACAGAGAAAGACACAGACACACCCTCAAAAGAACACTTAGAAACATTTTGGTCTAACATATGGGAAGAGCAGGTACGTCACAATGATAAAGCAACTTGGATTACAGAAGAAGCAAGAAAGTGGATAGCAATAGATGAAATGGAATTTAAAGAGATAACAGAGTCTGAAATTACATATTTAACGGCTAGATTACATAATTGGAAGTCACCGGGTATAGACAAAATACAAAATTTCTGGTATAAAAAGTTAACGATACTACACAAAT
Source organism: Tiliacea citrago (assembly GCA_963921375.1). NCBI lineage: Eukaryota > Metazoa > Arthropoda > Insecta > Lepidoptera > Noctuidae > Tiliacea > Tiliacea citrago. Next base: position 19,969,460 of record OY992783.1, on the reverse strand, counting down.
CCATAGCAAAAAATTTAACAGATATAGTATTAGGAGAACAGAATATACCCGAATTCTTTGCCACAGGAATAACGTACATGCTACCTAAAACTGAATGCACATCAGACCCTTCCCAATACAGACCAATCACATGCCTACCCACAATTTATAAAATACTAACATCAGCAATAACTAATAAAATCAACTCACACATTGAACACCACACTATGATAGCAGAGGAGCAAAAGGGATGCAGGAGAGGCCATATGGGATGCAAAGAACAGTTGGTCATAGACTCTACTATCCATAAACATGCCACCACAAAAAATAGAAACCTACACTGTACTTATATAGATTACCAAAAAGCTTTCGATAGCATCCCACACTCTTGGCTAATACAAATCCTAGAAATATATAAAATCAATTCCAAAATAATAGAGTTTTTACGCATTGTAATGACACGTTGGAATACCACACTTCAGATAAATAATCGTCTCAGCACTCTCATAACTCGACAGATACATATTAGGAAGGGTATTTACCAAGGGGATTCCTTGAGCCCTCTTTGGTTCTGTCTCGCTCTGAACCCCTTGTCTCACCTACTCCATCGATGTCGGGCTGGATATAATTTAAAAAACAATACCGAAGAAACTTATCTCGCATCTCATATATATGGATGACATTAAATTATATGCTAAAACCGAAAAAGAAATGAAAACTCTTATAGAAGTGACGACAACATTTACTCAGGATATTAATATGCAATTTGGATTAGATAAGTGTAGGACATTGCATATTATAAAAGGAAAAGTAAAACCCGGCAACTATGCAGTCAGCGACATCGACACAATAGCAGCTATGGAACCAACAGATCTATACAAATATTTAGGATACAAGCAACTTAAAGGACTCGACCACACAGCAATTAAACAGACACTAAATACAGAATATCGGAGAAGAATTAACGCAGTTTGTAAAACACAGCTATCTGGAAAGCATCTTATAAAAGCCTTGAATACCTTCGCAATACCAATATTGACCTACTCATTCGGAGTAATAAAATGGTCAAAAACTGACATCGAACAATTAGAAAGAATCACACGTACAACACTCACAAAACACAACAACCTACATCCTAAATCTGCGGTCGAACGACTCACAATCAAAAGACAAAATGGAGGGAGAGGCCTAATCGACATACATCACCTTTGGCAGAAACAAATCACTAGGCTAAAAACATTTTTCTACACAAAATCTCACACTAGTAACATACACAAAGCTATTACCTTAAATGACTTTAATTACACTCCGCTTAATTTAAATGACCAAAATATTCAAGATATAGACATAATTGACCCGCAAAACCAAAAAATTGAAAACTGGAAAAAAAAAGTCCTTCATGGTAGACACCCTCATGACCTAGAGCAGTCCCACATAAACAAATTAGCATCAAATAAGTGGCTTAAAATAGGAAGCTTGTTCCCTGAAACAGAAGGCTTTATCATAGCTATACAAGATCAAATCATCAACACCAAAAACTACAGAAAATTTATCATTAAAGACCCTACCATCACAAACGATAAATGCCGCAGATGCCATATTCAATCAGAAACCATACAACATATTACCGGAGCATGCATAACCCTCACACAGACAGACTACACTCACAGGCACAACCAGGTTGCAAACATCGTCCATCAAAAACTAGCACTCAAACACAGTCTCATACAAAACACTAACACTTCCTACTATAAGTACGCACCACAAACTATTCTAGAAAATGACACACATAAACTGTATTACGATCGCGCCATACTTATAGATAGGACCATCCACTATAATAGACCAGATATAACCCTACAGGATAAAATAAGAAAAATCACTTACCTCATAGACATTGCAGTTCCCAACACCCATAACTACATAACTACTAAAGCAGGCATATTATAGGCTGGGGGATTACATCGCTGATAGAAATGCTTGGCTCAATGCTGGTCCTGCTTCACAACGTCAACTAATTGATTAACATTTGAAAATACTGTTGGAGCTGCTGAAGATTGTAAGACTATCTTTTCATTGTATAAACTCAATCACCTTTGTATTATATAATTGCATAACACAGGTGTGAGTACTATGTACAATAGAGCTACCATTTACCGGGTAATATGTCTTTCATTGACTTGAATATGTCCTGGCAGCTGAGAGTATGTCATGCTCACTCAGATGTCTCGCTGATGGTGGCGTGTGTGTTGGATCATTTAGCTCCCTTCAAAATGGTTGAGCTGAATGGTGCTGATCCATGCGTCATGTTCGTGAACGGGCGCTGTCAGTTAGGACTGGTCATCTCTTAGCTGCCACGGCTTATTTTTAATTATTTTAGTTTTGAATTGTTTTTTTTTATCACGGACGCTTCTGACGTTTTGCATCGTTCTCACATGTATATTTTCAATAAGAATGATGTAACCAATACTTTGTATCAAATATTTTATTTTAAAAGAGTGTCTGTGGAGTTTCTTGCCCGTTCTTCTCCATAGGAACCTACTATTTGGAATGGACAACTAGCTTCATATTTGTAACTGACCGACTTGTTGACAATTCAAAAGTGCCTGTAAATGGTTTAATTGAAATAAATGCTTTGAGTTGAGTTGAGTTGAACTTACAAAAAACAATCGCTGAAAAAATAAGCAAATACGCTGAGCTCAAAGAAGAAGTTACAAGAATTTGGAGACAAGATAAAGTTTATGTTGTTCCTGTAGTTATCTCCACGACAGGTGTTATTCCCAACCATCTCCTCCGTAGCCTGAAATTAATAGATCTAGAAGAATCCCTTTACATCAATATGCAGAAAGCAGCCATCCGAAACACATGCAGAATCGTTAGGAAATTTATGCAGTTAGACGAAAGTACCTACACTCTCACCATAAAATTCACCACACGCTGCATTTACTTGGTTTTGGCCCGTAAATGTAGCTAAAAACCAGCCTAAAAAGCTGAGAAAAAAAACACTCCCGATAATAATAATAAACTTTTATTTCAGACCCAGGTAGTCCAATTGATTAGTATACACACGACTTAGAAACTAGTGTTAGTACTTACATCTACCAGAACAACAACACAAACTATTAATTAGTACGCCACAGTGGCATGTAGGCGTATCCAATGTCCCAGTATGGGGCTGTCCCACCTATCAGTTATAGTATTCAGGATGTTGTTGGGGCTGGCGCGTACCCTGCGCATGGTGGAAGCGCAACGTTTGCGCATGATGGCGTGAAAGCCATCTATTCGCGCCTCTGCGAACATGCCGGAAGCACTGCAGTAGCGCGGCAACCCCATCAACATCCGGAAAGCATTATTATATTGTACGCGCAGAGCGCTGTATGCCCTCTGCGTGTAGTTGACCCACAGACTGCATGTATAGAACGACTGACAGTACGCTGTAAATAGTGTAGCCTTTACTTCAGTCGTGCATTTTGAAAATCTGCGAGCCAACATATTGCAGCGGACAGCCAACGCCCTGCGCTCACGCTCAATATCCAGACTGTCTTTTAGGTCTTCGGAAATCCAGTGGCCCAGATACTTGAAAGTAGAGACTTGTTTTAAGGAACTCCCTTAGTTTCAATTGTGGTTCAATTGGGTACGTTTTAGAACTTGCCTTAAAGACAAGTACCTGACTTTTCATAACATTGTATCTAAGCCCATGACCCTCCGCGTACCTCTCACATGTCGTAAGCAGGCCAATCATTGCGTTAATCGAAGGGCTCAGCAACACCAAATCATCAGCATAACTAATATTGTTGACGCATACTCCGTCCACATAACAACCCTGATAGGTGTTGCTGAGCTCGACGATCAACCGGTTTATGTACAGACTGAAGAGGCGAGGGGAGGTCAGGCCACCCTGCCTCACTCCGCACTCCAGCCTATACACATCCGATAACGAGCCTGCCCACCTTACACAATTGATCTGGTTGCTATACCAAAACCGTAGAATCGATATAACTTCTCTATCCACTGAAGTATCATTTAAAAGTTTCTGCCACAGCAACTCGTACGACACCAGATCAAACGCTTTGGAAAGGTCTAGGAAACACGCATTAACAGGCGTTTTCCTAGACGTATAATACTGGACAGTATGCTTGAGAGACAGTATAGCACTTTCTGTGGAGAGACCAGGTCTGAACCCAAACTGCGCATCATGCAGTTCGATGCGGGTCGCCATATGCCTATCAAGCAATCTGTCCAGCACCTTGGCAATGACAGTAGCAAGGGATATGGGCCTATAGTTCGAGAGATCTGATGTGTCCCCAGTCTTATCCTTCACAATAGGTACAACCACAGTTTTCATTAGGTCACTGGGTAGATGAGCGTGGCTTAGACAGAGAGAGAAGAACATCGACAGGACCCTAGGCAGGTGAACTCCTGCATTCTGCAGGTGCTCGATGCTGAGATAGTCATGCCCTGGTGACTTGCCCCGAACCATACTTTTAATAACAGTAGCAACATCTTTTGCTGAGAACCTGACATTTAACTCCTTCAGACATCCCTCAGCATCGACCGCCTGCAATGCGGAGCCAAGAGGAGATTCAACTTTAAAATGTTTCACAAATAAGTTTGCTATCGCAGTCGGCTCATGTTGTCCCGCCACGCTCACGGGAACGCCCGGCCTCGGATTCAATCTATTTGTATTTTTCCAAAACCTTGAAAAATCTTTGGATTTATGGTTGTCAGCTATGATGTCCATTTTAATTTTATTTTGATTGTTCTGACACCATCTTAACTTTGATTTAAATACTTTTCTTGTGTCGTACATATGTTTATACACAGAACCAGAAGTTGGTTTACGAGACATACTCCAGACTTGAAAAGCAAGCCGGGCATCCGCGTGAGCCTGCTTAACATGCCTATTCCAACCGAAAACACGTTTGTTCCTTTCACCCCCTCCCGCACGCTTATTACTGGGACATTGGGCAGCCTGTGTAAGTATACACACGATGTTTTTATACATATTGTCTAATATGACTTTGTGACTGGAATCCTCACAGCACCCGTTAGCACATTCTTTAAATTCTAATGGAAAATTAATTTCCCTTAACATTGTATGACATATTTCTTTGTATTGATTTATTTCACTAGCATCCCGTTCACCCCATATCGCACAGTTTTTGCTCGGAGTGGGTGTTACAATTGTAGGTCTTATCATGTTAAGATTACACTGTAATTGTATAGGCATGTGATCCGACCAATACGTATCATACAATACAGTAGCACTAACGAGCAGACGCCTCGCGGCCTCGGTCACTACACAGTGGTCGAGCCAGCGGTGGCAACCGTGCGCGTCACTCACGAAAGTATACGTACCTTGCGGCAATAAGTCCAGGTCCGCACAGGTCCAGCACTGGTCCTCACAGAAGCTCAACAATTCACTACCGAATAGCTCGCCTGGGTGAGCGTTAAAATCGCCGAGTACGAGTATGATCACTGATTGCACATTATTACTTTCTATGATCACACTAATTTCACTAAGACAATCTGTAAACACAGTTACGTTATCGTTCGAGTCTGTGCCTGCATGTACACCGAGAAAATTAGTATGGAACGATCTTGCGACACTATCTTGATAGCTACAAGGCGAACATTGTTGCAACTAACTACCGTGACTGATGGCTCTTCCTCCACAACAAAGCCACTCCTCCATAAGATCCTCCACGTAGCACTCCCGCTGAGGTGTCGACTGCCGAATTGCCAGTAAAAGCGAAGTCATCATCTATTTGACCAAGAAAGGCGATATCATATGGCAAAAGCCAAGTTTCTTGCAACGCGATAACGTCGGCCGCTACACACAGACGCCTCACACAGTCAACCGATCTTTTAATACATTTACAGTTGAAACTTATTAAGGGTCGGGTAATCGCCATTGACCGAGGCCATGTCGCGTCGCACTCATGACCTGCACGTCTGTACATACAAAAAAAAGTCATGAAAATATCTTAAGTAGTTTGAAAGTAATATCGACTTTTTGAGCGACTTCCAAAAAGGAGGAGGTTATAAGTTCGGCTGTATGTTTGTTTGTTTGACCCACTACATAATCAGCCTATAATGTTCCCACTGCTGGGACACAGGCCTCTTCTCTTCGAGAGGCAGTGGGCTGTAAATCTACCACGCGGGCCCAGTGCGGGTTGGTAGATGTCACATGTCTTTGAATTTTTAATTCTAGGACATGCCGGTTTCCTCACGATGTTTTCCTTCACCGTTTTGAGAGCAGTGCTGATGAAATTATTTACACAAAGTAAAGCGCCTGCCTGGGTTCGAACCCACGACCACTGGGCCACCACTGCTCTCCTCGCCTGCGCTCCTCTTACCTTAAGGGTTGGGTAATCGCCGTTGCCCGAGGCCATGCCGCGTCGCGCTCACGACCCGTCGCCGTTCGGTTTCATAGGGAATATTTATTTTTAGTAACAATATTATGGGTATTTGAAAAAAATCACTAATATAATTATAGATAACTAGCTTTTGCCCGCGGCTTCGCCCGCGTGGATGTCTGAAAAAATGTCACGAGAACGTGCTACCGGAATTAAAGTACACTGTGTTAATGCAGATTATAAACTATAAACTATGTTACCAAATTTCATCTAAATCCGTTAAGTCATTTTTGCGCCAATCCGGAATATAAAACCATCCCCTTTAAAATTGATTACCCCTTTCCACCCCGTTAGGGGTAGATTTTTTGACAACCCTGATACACCTTTTCCTTTATTTCCGATCTTAAATATAAATACCGAGTTTCAAGTTAATCGAACCGCGCGATATATCTTTCCATACAATTATTTTCCCCCACAACATTCAACACCCCCTTTAAAAGGTTGTTTTAGAAAATGTATGTTTATGGTCGTTTTATTTTTTAAGAAAATATACGGGTCGCAAGAAAATATACGGTTTTCGCCCCAAAAGGAGTTTATTTTTGAAAAATATTCAATCATGTGTTATTCAATTACTTTGGAGTTTATTAAGACGTACAGTAAAGTCCTGCCCTAAAACTTTAAAACCCCCTTTTGCCCCGTAAGGGTTACATTTGAATAAACCCAAAAACATGTAACGCTTTATATTCTGTGAGCATTAGGTATATATAAAATACCGAGTTTCGAGTAAAACGGACCGCGCGTTAAAATTCTTTCATACAAACTTTAACATCCCCCAACCCCCTTTGAAAAAAAACAAAAAATGATTAACTTTATAATTTACTTAGCTTAGTATTCGTGCCCAGTTTCAGATTTATTAACTCAAGGAATAAGATGTTTCATAAAAACAAAATCCCCCTCATTCACACCTTAAAAGGTCGAATTCCCAAAAACCCCTTCTTAGCAGATGCCTACGTCATAATTTAGAGTTAATCAAGCCACGCAGTAAAATCCTCCCTTGTAAAATTTACTACCCCTTTTCACCCCGTCAGGGGTCCATTTTCGAAAAACTCTGATACATGTTATTCTTAATTTTGTTGCTAAGTATTAATACCAATTTTCAAGTTAATCAAGCCAAGCTGTAAAATCCTCCCTTGTAAAATTGACAACCCCTTTTCATCCCGTTAGGGAACGATTAAAAAAAAAGCTGATACGTTTTATTCTTTATATTTGGTTTTAAGTATAAATACTGAGTTTCGAGTTATCGGACCGCGCGTTAAAATTCTTCTATACAAACTTTGACATCCCCCAATCCTCCTTTACGGGCAGTTTAAAAAAAAACAAAAATGACAACTTTATAATTTACTTCGGTAATTATTCGTGCCAAGTTTCAGGTTTATTAACTCAAGGAATAAGATTTTTCATATAAACAAAATCCTCCATTCACCCTCTTAAAGGTCGAATTTTCAAAAACCCCTTCTTAGCGGATGCCTACGTCATAATAAGTATCTATGTGCCAAATTTCAACCCAATCCGTTCAGTGGTTTGAGCTGTGTGTTACCAGTCAGTCATGGTTTCCTTTTTGACTACCCCTTCTCACCCCGTTAGGGGTAGATTTTTGAAAAACCTCGATACACGTTATTCTATATTTTTGGTTTTAAGTATAAATACTGAGTTTCGAGTTAATCGGACTGCGAGTTAAAATTCTTCTATACAAACTTTGACATCCCCCAATCCCCCTACGGGGGGAACTTTGGAAAAACTAAAAATGGAAAACTTTATGATTTACTTAGGTATATATTCGTGCCAAGTTTCAAGTTTATCAACTTTAATATTTTTACTTGAATACAAAATTTTGCGAATGGACAACTTCAATACAAAACTTTATCCCCCTTTTCACCCCCTTGAGGGTTGAAATTGGGTTGAAAAAAACAACGATTTACGTTGTATCAGCCAACCATAAGCCGAACTATTAGTGAATTTAACTTAAAAAATAAAGAACTTTAATTAAAAACAAAATTTCACCACTTAAGGGTTGAAATTATAACTAAACCGTTACGTTCGCTTCCGACCATAAGCCTAGATAATAAATTTAGTGATTTTTACATTCTAAAATGAAGGACTTTCCATACATAACGTCATCCCTCTTTTTAACCCTTTGGGGGTGGAATTATCAAAAACACTGAAACACGTATATATTAATTTTTAATCGTCAGCCTAAACACAAAATTTGAAGATCCTAACTTCAAAACTGACGGACTGTCATATAAACTTCCATCCCCTATTTTACCCCTTTAGGGGTGGAATTCCCAAAAATCCTTTCTTATTCCTTGTCTACGTTATAAAGAGAACCTCTGTACAAAATTTCAGCTTTCTAGGTCCAAGGGTTTAGGCTGGGCGTGGATGAGTCAGTCAATCAGTCAGTCAGTCAGTCATGACTTGTCTTTTTATTTATATATATACAGATAGAAGATAGATAGATAGAATTGTTGTGCATGCATTCTAGTTTAACATACATTTTTTGCATAACTTACTTTCATTATATGAAGGCGTAATAACAGATTTAAAAGTCACTTAAATCATATATCTGCGCCTTAAACCGTAAAACAGCCAAGTCATACATTTTGACCTACGTTTTGTACCTAAGGTTTTTAGAGTTAGGCCTTGTAGAGAGTTAGGGGCTTGGCTGTACATAATATCGTATAACTTTTTAACAGTGAAAGCATTATGTATGTCTTGCATGGTAACCTATTTTACATGACATTTTTTTGTTAGGATTGCTCGGTCTGTTATAATTATAGGTACCTCAGGGTCATTTACAGTAGACCACTTAAAAAATTGTTTTTTCTCTCGTCGGTTGCAACACTGCATAGATACTTAGTCAATTATTGTTCTAAAAGTCTCGCAGAAATAATGACTTAAGTTACCCAAATTCATCGTAACGAGGAGTGTGCAAGAAAACTAGAAGCATGGGTTAGGTACACTCAAATTAACAAATTAGGCGGCCCACAGACGGTTCAGCGATTAAAAAATATGTATTATTTGTTCGTGTATTCTTTTCCATTTTGCCTTCTGGCATGTATTTGGCCTCTAGCAGTTCATATAGGTACATACATAATTCGACAGTGTAGGTAAAAATATTAGTAGTTTCTAACACAATCCTCTTGTGACATGCCAGCCTATAATGTTCCTGTGCTGGAACACAGGCCTACTCTCTTGGAGAGGGAGTGGGCTGAATCTACCACGCGGGCCCATTGCGTGTTGGTAGATGTCACATATCTTCGAATTTTTGGTTCTAGGACATGCCGTTTTCCTCACGATATTTTCCTTCACCGTTTTGAGAGCAGTGGTGATGATATTATTTACACAAAGTAAAGCGCCTGTCTGGGTTAGAACCCACGACCTACAACTCGTAAGTCAGAGCCGTTACCAGTGGGCTATCACTGCTCACCTTGGTCACAATCCTCTCTTCACACTAATATTATAAAGGCGAAACTTTGTAAGTGTGTGTGTGTATATGTTTGTTACTTCTTCACGCTCTAACGGCTGGACCAATTTTGATAAAATTTTGTATGGAGGTAGCTGAGGTAGCTGTCGATAAGAAGTAAGAACGCCTTTGTTCTCTTTGAAAAAAACACTTCCTCTCTCTTTAAACATCATCACTAAATACAGTTCCTTGCTCTTGTTTCATATTTGATATTGTATATGTATATATATATTTATATATAAGTGTATGCTCTTTGTGTGTATGTATTTATTGTATAAATGTAAATGGTACACTACTGACTACCTACAGTATTGTCTCTCCTTCTCCCTTTAATCCATCCAAAGGTTGCTGCGAATGCGAATTATTTGAGGTTCAATTAAATATATTATAACGGTGCAGGATAGCCTTTACCAGAAGTGATCATCGTATTAGTGGTTCAGCAGCTTCAATATCATCAGGATTGTCAAAGTCAGAGTCAAATTATTTATTTCAAATAGGCACATTTGAACGTGAAAATTTACAAAAAAAAATTATTGGTTCTAGTTGCCCCTTCCAAAAGGTAGCCTCTTATGGAGAAGAATGGGCAAGAACTTCCTCCATTACTATTTTAAAAATGTTTTACAATATTTTGTTTACGTACATTCATTATATAATTATTATTATGTGTGAAGACGTTGTATAATTATAATTATGTGAATACGAAATGTAGCAGTTGTGCTATAATACAGCGGTACGTCGTGTACGTGGTACGACAGCGGCTCCCCTGACATATTTCTGTCATCAGATGACAGCCGCCATGCAACCATCGATGCGATGCTCAGCTAGATTAGTGACTGTCAGCAGCCAGTGTCACTACACTACATTCCAGTAAGTTGATAACAAAAATAGACGGCGCCACTTGGTGCGCCGTCAAAGTCAAAGTCAAATTATTTATTTCTAATAGGCTCATAAAAAACACTTTTGAACGTCAAATACATGCCTTGAGGAAGGAGTACTTTTTTTTACATAATTAGTGCCACCAATTACCTATTTCATCATGAAAACTTTGCAGACCACAGCTGACATCCTAACTAATATTATAAATGCAAAAGTGAGTTTGTTTGTTACCATTTCACGTTAAAACGGCTGAACGGATTTGGATGAAATTTGGCACATTGGTAGATCATGCCTTGGGTTAGGACTCTTTATAATAGACTTTTATCCTGGTAGCACGTTCACGTGGGATAATTTCCGAACTCCACATGGACGACGCCGCGGGCAAAAGCTAGTTATAATATAATAATTACTTCCCAATTCAAACACAAAGCATTTATTTAAATTAAAGCAATTACAGATAGGTTATTTTTGAATTATAAGGAGTTGGTCAGTCGGAATGATGAAGCTAGTTGCCGATTCCAAAGCGCAGTAAACATAATTATTTTATTTCTTTTTTCAGTAGGTTCCTATGGAGAAGAACGGGCAAGAAACTCCATGGACCGTCTTTATTTATTTATTAGATCTCCAACAGAGGCTACACAATTACATGCAAATATAAATAGAACTGGGATTAATACAAGTATGCGCTTCCAATTATAGGAGACCACATCATTTACTTATAATCTAGGTACATTAAAATAAATCAAAATATTATATATATATATATATATATATATATATATATATATACATATATATATACATAACACGAAAATCACACAAAGAATACTAAGTGAATTACACAACCAATAAATAATAAAAATAAATACAAACGAATAAGAAAAATAAGAATAACCATAAATGACAACAGACAAAAATAACAAAATTTTATTTCAGTACATTGACAATATTATATTTTTTTAATTAAATTGGCACTATCTACTAAAACGCACAGGAATATAAAGTTGCCTCGTATGCAAACAGCCTAACGTCCAGCATCCAATTACAATAGTGTTCTAAATTACAATCGAAGAGACATAATCGTCATAAGTTGCCGTTAGTGTCGAGTTCTCGGCGCCTGTCGGTCGGTAACCGACACTGTGTCCGTTTACAAGATATAACTAACCGAAGACTATGGTTAAAGGCGGTTAAACCTTAAAGATGTTAGTTAGTCAGTTGACGCCTACACTTGTGTTTTAGAGATTTGAATTATATTTTCCCAAGCTAGCTGTTGCTCGTGGTTTTACTCGCGTCTTAGGGAAAGTGCTACATAAATGTGGACAAAAAGAGCCCGGATTGTTAATCAGGACTCAACGGATTAGGCACACAGGTAGAACCTCTGTGGTAAATCCGTTAAGCCAAAAGCATGATTGAAAAATATCCAAACTTAAACTCCCAAATATCCACATTTTATAGCTAAAATAGTCTTAATTCTCTGCCAGGTAAGTTAACTAGTCGCCCGTGTGGTGCCGGACGTATAGAATAGCACCATCCTATTTCTTCTCGTGGGTGTCGTAAAAGGCGTCTCAGGGGCTTACTTGAAAATGGGCAGCGGCGTTCTCCATGCATTTTAACACAATGCTGCAATCGCCAACCTGCCAAACGTGGCGATTATGGCAACCTCCCCCCCCCCCCTCCCATTGGGGGAGGCCTATGTCCAATTGTCCAGCAGTGGACGTCTTTCGGCTAAAATGATGAAACTAAATATACTCCATTGGCTTAGGTAGTTAAATAAAGGTAGGTAAACAAATCATAAAAAGGGTTTTTGTAGATGACACTTTCATGTTTAAAAATACGTTGTAATTTTTAACTAAATTAGATTTATTTTTGATTTTTACTATAGCTTCCTCTTTTCTTACTGTATGTTAAACTTTATCCATTTATTCTTAACTAGTCTTCGTAGATGTAATTGCTTGAACACATTTTTTTTTAATATAATTATATATAATTATTATAATAATACTATAATATTTTGTAATCTGTCTATTTAAAGAGCCCAAAGAAACCGGTTCTCTAAACGTCAACGAAATTAACGTTGCTAAATTGAAGAGGTTACTTGACAGCTCTCTTGTCATGTGGGTTTTTCGTTTACCTTTATTCTACCTAAACCAACATAAAGAACTTATTAAGAGACGAAATAGGTAATAAAAGCAGTTAGGTACCTATACAGGGTCAAATTAAATTAGCTATCGAAACTCCGCAGACGTGATAGGAGATAGATTTATATAAACATGATAAAGCAAAAAAAACTTTTTTTTTGGAGTCATCAACCGCAGTGTAGTTGAGATTTCTATTTACACAAGCGGTGTGATGGGTATCCAGCATATATATGTATATATGTATATATAAGCACGACAAAATCATCAAAAAACAGATTTATCAACTTATACTAGCGTCCTACGCATCCTAACGTCCCCTTTGTCGAAGGAGGCTAGAACCGACCGACTATTTGTGTCGACTGTTGTTGGTTATTTACCAAAACGAATAAGGTCAACACTATTACGAAGGTCATAATTATAATAATAACTGTTTACAACCCATTGTTTAGTTATAAGTTGTTGAATGTTTCTGTTACGGGGGTGACATTATCACTAAGTGATAAAACCCTTTCAAATAAATAAGAACAAAAACAAAAATCATAGTTCAAGTAATAACACTACGAGAGGTCGCCAGCGGACCAAAAAAAACATCATTAGTCTTTTAAATGATTATTTTATCACGTTCACGTCTGCGGAGTTCCGCTAGCTAATTTAATTTGACCCTGTAGTTAGCTCTTTTTAGAGTCCGACCAAATTTTGTTTTTGGTTTCGGCTTTTTTCGTAGGTATTCGGCAATCATTATGAGGGGCTTGTGGCTAAGTAATAACAGCTGCACGGGTCGATCGATCAGGCTAAGCTACGCTTGCCGCGGTTGGTCCGTGGATGGGTGACCATCTTTACATACCAAGACCCCTCCGTGCCTCGGAAAGCACGGTCAGCCGTTGGTCCCAGCAGTCATTTGTGGATCTTTGACAGTCTTTACGGGTCGCCAGACGCCCGAAAGCCTGACAACCAGTCTTACCAAGGGGTATCGTATTACCCAGTAACTGTATGAGTTGAGGAGGTCAGATCGACAGTCGCTCTATGTAAAATACTGGTATTCAGCTAGCTACACATGGTTAGACTGGAAGCCGACCACAACATAGCTGGGAAAAAGCTAAGCAGACGATGATTAGGACTCCAGCTGTTTTGTTGACCATAAATCCTGCGTCGTAAGTTCGAGAAAAACTGTTCAATACTACCTACTCACATAAACAAATGAAACACAAAACATTCCGCATAAACTAACATATTAAAAAGATATCAATCAATCAACTTTCAAAGCTAAGTGGTATCTCACAAAAAATAGAGCAGTGAGATGGCTCCGTGATTCCGTGAAACGAAACGCATTGCGGGTGAAAATCTGGTACCCCTACCAAGGGAACACACATTAATTCATACATACATAAATTCAAGCCTTTTCCCCACGGGGGTAGGCAGAAACTACAGAACGCCACCTGCTACACTCCTTACATACTCTTTTTGCTTCGTTTACCTTCATACATCTGGTCATACACGCACGCTGCGCCGTTTGCGTGTACTACGCACCTAACCTTTCTGAACTACATCACCAATAAGGCCAGTATATTATTATGTCCTTCTACGAGTAAGCGTCTCCTCCAGGCGTTTCCATTTACAATGCGTTCTAAATAGGTACCTTTTGTTAGTCGTCTTTCATTCATCCTCTCGACATGAACAAACCATCTAAGCATACTCTTTTTATTTTTTGTCACTACATCTTCTTTTAAGCGGCAACATTGTCCTAAAAACACCACACCACATGAATACTACCAGAAAACAATTTAAGAAAAACTTAAAATACCTATTGTCCGAAACAATCAGGATACAGTTAAAATGGACATAGCTCCTGAATATAATAACAAAAACGTTCAGAAATTTTGGAAACAGACTGGTAAACAAAACCTTAAGGCAATTCTAATTTGAATTGGCTTAAGGTTTTGATAATGAAGTAGAGCCTTTAATTAAGGTGAAGTCAGAGCATCAGGCTAAGTCATGTTTGATATTGAGAGCCATATGTGTGATACTCACCAAATAGTTATTACAGCGAAGGACATTCGTGAGGTGATCAAAGGTATGACAAGCGGAAAATCACCTGGAGATGATGGCATCAGTATTAAACATCTTAGGTTTGCTGAACCTCATCTACCTAGAATTCTTTCTATGCTTTTTAGTTTCTTTATCAACCATTCTTACTTACCAACAAACCTAATGAAAACTATATTTGTACCTATAGCAAAAAATAGAACTGGTAATAGTTCTGACATACACAACTACGGATCCATCTCGTTGGTTACAAAAACTGCTAAAGTTCTTGATAGTCTGTTTGAGCGACAGTTAAAAAAAACATTTAAAATTGCATGAACACCCCATTTGGTGTCCGGGCTGGGCGTGAGTGAGAGTGCAATGCTGTCACTCAAGCATACTGTCAGATACTATACCGACAGAGATACGCCTGGATATGCTGGCTTCCTTGACCTCTCTAAAGCCTTTGACCTTCGCGTCCGGCCCTGGTTCAGGCTATGGTTTGGAGCGAGAGTGCATGGGAGGCCGTCACCTCCTTTTGCGAAGCAGTAATGCTCGCGAAGGAGGTGGCGAGACGCGTGAGGGAGAGGCAAAATTCGCGCCCTCACGGCCCTAGTCGCCGCGGGAGTTGCAGGCTGATTCCCGGCCACCGTAGGCGCGGGCTTGCGGACGGTGAGCGATGGGTAGCTCGCCGTTCGATATGGGCCAGGCCCGGGTCGACGGCGCGTTGTTTTCCACGCGCGCCCAGCGACTGATCAAGAGTTCTGACTGCCCTAGGCTAATTATGAGGACGCGCCCCCGGCAGGTGTATTACGGAGGGCCTAAAAAGTAGTAAGCGAGTAGAGTAGTAGTGTGAAAATTTTATCATGGTTAAATACCTATAAAAGTTTTCAGATCGATCTGCAAGCGAAACTAACGTTGTCCTTTAATCTGCATGACATTCAACCTTAGGGTGGCAAGCCATTTTTTAAGCTGACCGTACGTAAAGGCAAAGTACCTCACGCATACCGCACGCATTATAACACCAAAATCATGACAAGTGACTGCAGGCTACCAAGTAGAAAACCAATTTAAATCCATGTCGTGTTTGGCCGCATGACTTGTATTGGCTTAGTTTCTATAGACAACTTAGTTGCCATTGCCATGGACCATGAGCGTGGTCATCAATTGTGTGAAGTTGCTTCGACTTGAGTATTTTTTAAATATTTACACTTCTGTTATTGTTTGGGTCTTTACCGGTTAAGCAAAACTCGGATTGATTCCTTTTCGGGCACATTCCTTTTTGGACATATTCCGTTTTCGGCATATTCTTGTTTCGGCACTTTCCGTTTTTGGCATAAATCATTATATACAACAAAGCATCATTATTCTGAAATTTAAATTGCCTAGGGCTATTTTGTAATATACTTACCCACAACAGATACCTAATACAAGGTAGACGGCAGTGAAATAGTAAGGTATTTTTTGTTGAATTGAATTGCAGTTGAAGAGCATATTAGCACTGGCCACTTATATTAACGTTTGATAAAACTAAATCAATTTAGTGGCATTGTCAATGAGTGAATCTAACGTAAAACCATGTGCAGTGTTATTTGACTTGCTTATTATAAAACAGTTTAATTTTTTTATCTAAACAATGGACACCAACAGGCCTAAAGATGGACTTGTCTTTATAAATAGCAAAAGCGGTGTTAATAATATCTTGTTGCGGGAGGGATACAAATATAATTTTGTTCGAAGAAACCTGAAAGGAACGTCAAATTGGAGGTGCTCGAACAAGTCTATTGGCCAAACGTCCATTACGCTTGATAGCACAAACAAGGTATTAAAAGAATCTAATCACATTTGCAAACCAAATTTCTTACGAGGAGAAGTGGAAACTCAGTTACACGCATGCAAACGTAAAGTTTGTGAAGATATGGGACCTATTAAACCAATATTTGAAAATACTGAGCAAGATATAGTTGAAATGTGTGATGGTGAATCAGACATGTCAATCATACCAACTTTAAGAAGGCATAAACCCGCTTTGTACAATGCACGGAATTCAGCACTCGGTGTCGGAAAAGGCACGTTTAAAAATTTGTGTGACGTAATAATTCCCGACACGCTCACTGATAGCTTTTTCATATGTAATGATGGAGATCATGAGAAAATATTGATGTTTGCATCACCTTCTGCCCTCGATATACTTTCAAAAGAGGACGAGTATTATGCAGATGGTAAATTTAAAGTTGCACCGCCGCCATTTATGCAATTGTACACCTTTCAAGGAAATTTAAACAATACCCCAGGCAAATCTTTTTTGTGTTCGTTTTGTACGCACTTCAGCCCAACAAGCATACAAATACGGGGTCCCTATGTTGTTTCGAACGCCGCTGTTGCGACACACGCTGTTGCGAATTATTTTTCCACTGCCTCACAGGTTCGAAAGCTCTTAATGGTCACTGTTCTAACCTAACCTAACCCAAATGATTAAATACTTTTCTGTACACTTTATGACTAAATAAATCGAAATCACAAGCATTCGAGCGTATGAGGCAGTGAAAATGTTTTTCGAAACAGCGTCTTTCGCGACTACTTCATTCGAGTCCATGAGCTTTCGAACCTGTGAGGCAGTGGAAAAATAATTCGCAACAGCGTGTGTCGCAACAGCGGCGTTCGAAACAACATAGGGGACCCTACAAATACATACCAGCGACTATTTTCAATACTAAAAAATGATTTTGGTTTCAAAGTAAACAAGTTTAAGTGTGATTTTGAAATCGCCGTCATCCAGGCATTTAAAGCGGAGTTTTGGTACAATACAAACGGAAGAAGGAAGACTTTACACCAAACTTTGTACGAAATTACCACTGTTACCGAAAGAAGATGTACAGTCTGCTTATATGGAAATAATAGAACTTGCAACGGACTCTGAACCTATTAATAAGTTTCACAACTATTTTCTTAACTTTTGGATGAGGAAAGTGACTGGATCATTATTTTGTGTAAATGAGGATGAATTTAGATCAAACAATGCAGTAGAAGGATGGAATAACCGCATAAACCACCGAATCCCAAAAAAACCTTCACTGTTTTTACTAATTAAAATAACTTTAATTTCGGAAGTCGGTGGCTTTATCTGTATTTTAGTTTTTTGCCACCGACTTCCGAAATTAAAGTTATTTTACACTTTGTAGTGTTTTTTTTTTTTTGAAGTCGGTTGTTCTTTTTTTTTTGTAAAAAGTTCTTTATTTTTCACTTTTTAGTGGGTCAGTTTGTAATTTATCTAATTTACAAAAGCCTAATGTCAAATGCTCATCACCTTTTACAAAATAATGCTTTTCCCGATGCAGGGGCGTTAATTGTTGAGGAGTTCTCCTGGTAAGAACCAGGAGAACTGATGGAGACTTCACCATATGCATTTTAACGAGCATAAATTGCTTAACAACAATATTATGTGCCTAATCGAATCGCAACGGTGAAATACTTATTATTAAGTAGTTCTGGTGGCCATCTGTGGTCTTCATCATCAGTTCCACTTCACCAAATGGTGCTTTTCGAGTGCAAATGCACGAGTTACTATAAAAAAAATACTGAAATCGATATAGGTATGCCTATAAAATTTGAGGATTTCCTTCGATTTCCATGGGATCCCCTCATCAGATTCTGATTTGGTGGCAATGGTATGGTATGGTATGCTCTCGAGGTTGTCACCTCGAGAGCATACCCTTCCCTACAAAAAAAGAATTTTCAGTATCCGTCCACAATTGACGGAGTAATCGGTGAACATATATTACATAAAAAAATTAAAAAAAACAAACATACAGCCGAATATTATATCCTCCTCCTTTTTGGAAGTCGGTTAAAAATCAGGGACTCTCAAGCGCATTTAGTTATAGTGTTTTGTCTCGGTCTAGTTGATAGGGTAGATGCAATGATGCCAGATTAGTGCATGCGAAGACACGATTTCAGCGCGCCTCCCCCCGATCCTCGCGCCCTAGGCTGCAGCCTAATTAGCCTAAGGGTTAATCAGGCCCTGCACGCGCCTCAAAGAGATGTCAGCACCAACTGACGAGGTCCGATACCATTGCCTGCCAGGATTGCGAGTTTGACCGAAAGGGATATTGTGGCCCTGGAACACAGGCATCTGAAGGAACACGGATGGGTTTTAGTCAGTAAAAGTCTGACACACACTCTACGGATAGAGACGTAAATTGAAAAAAAACCAAAGGAATATTTTCACGATCTTGAAAAAAAACTTGGCACTGTCTACTTTTTTCTACATTTGGTTTTTTTTTTTCAGAAAAAGTGAAATACATTTAATAAAATAGAATAAAACTTTATAACTATATTCATAATTTAACATAATTATGCCTATTTAGAGTAAAACCCCTCCGGTGCAACTGGGCAGTCGTAACTCATCCACTTTAATTATGTCATGGACTGTACACGTTCTGTCCAGTTGCTAATCTGTCCAGCTGGGAAACTGTCCAGCTGAGAATCTGTCCAGTTGCTATAATCTGTCCAGCCCGTTGCTCCAGAGGGGAAAAAAAGTTAAAAATAAACTACCGATGATTGTCTGAAATACTTTAATTATTGTAATAAGTACCTATGATGAACTTTTTGACTAACTTATAGTGTAGGCCCGTCAACAGGTACCAAGTACTTAACAAAATAGAAGATAGTTTACAAAGCTACAGTCTATTAAGCCTACAACGTTCTCACATTCACAAATTAAAAAAGAATCTATATAAAATATTACTAAAATAATAAAAATAAAAACCTACATATATTTAAACCAAATGACAACATTGTCAATACAACTGTAACAAAACTAAATAAATATTCTGTCGACAAGTCACTAATAAATATTTTAAATTAAAATTGTAGGTTATGTCAAAGTATGTAAAAAAAAGAAATAAAAATCGTAATTTAGGAGCAGTTAATAGACATTTAGAAAGTTATGTTATTAATGAGGTACCAGGGAAGCCACATGTGCAGAAGGAATTATTGCCAAACTTCCTTGTCTTCAACGTAGTCCTTAATCTTATAGTATGCTTTTTGATTAGGACACGTTTGATGTGGGTTTTGAACTTTCCATCGCTAAGTTCTATAACCGACTTTGGCAACTTGTTATAGAAGCGGATACTGTTTATAAGAATTGACTTGCTTGTTTTAGTTAATCTAAATTTGGGTAGGCTTAGGTAGCTGGTAGGTGGTACAGAACATGTCACATAAAAGTTTAAAAGTAGGAATTACCTACTAATGAAAAGCAACACCATAGTAAGGCCTTACTTTCTTTACTAAGTGGAAAAACAAACATTAATTAATATTATTACAACTTTTGAGGTCAGACAAACTATGGAACTACGATATGAATGAACGAACTCATCAGAAAAATTAATGGACGTGTCCTATAAATTACACCTATAGTCTATTCTATTCTATTTTAGTTGTATGGCAAGCAAAGCCGGTGTCGACTATTCTGCCAATGTCTAGATTGAGTTGAGAAAACAAGTGTTCATTAAATATTTATTTTATTCTGTTTTTTAGTATTTGTTGTTATAGCGGCAATAGAAATACATCATCTGTGAAAATTTCAACTGTCTAACTATCACGGTTCATGAGATACAGCCTTGTGACAGACGGGCAGACAGACAGACAGACAGACAGACAGACGGCGGAGCCTTAGTAATAGGGTTCCCGTTTTACCCTTCGGGTACCGAACCCTAAAAAACAATTAGATGAAGAAAAAAATAAAAACTAATAAAACTCTTCGATTGATTGATACTGTTGAACACAATGTAGATCTTGTTGGATTAGTACGGGACTGAAACAAACAAAAAATAAATAAATAAATATTATAATTGTTAAAACATAAAATATACGCATACCACAACCACAGAAACGTAATAGTTCATAACTTTATGTTATTGTGACGGATGAAGGTCATCAGCGCCACAAGCAGATCTTGAGAGGAATATGTTAGTAAGGAGGAAAAATTTGTCGTAAGAGGGACCATAAATTTAGGGAGGCGACTATATAATAGTCGAATTATTAGTTCACTGGTGTAATCTGACGTGCTAGCTGTCACTTTGTGTAATAAAATGGTCATAATTATTTATTATAAAGTTTAATCGATATAAATAAGTGTAAAATAAATGTATAATAATAAGTGTAAAAGTCTACAATACAATAAATATGACCATTTTATTACCCAAACTGTCAGCACAGGGTTGCGAGTTTGTCCGAAAGGGATATCGTGGCCCTGGCACACAGGCAACGGAAGGAACACGGGTGGGTTTTAGTCAGTAAAAGTCTGACACGCCCTCCCGCTCCGCCCAGAGCGGGAGAAGTTATTTGATAATTTCCCACCCAAAAAAAAAAAAAGTAAGCACTTAAATCTGATTACTCCAGTGAATTAATAATTCGACTTTACAACTTATTTAGTCTAGTACAAAGGTTCCCACTGCTGGGATTGAGACATATGAAAAGGCGCCTCTCTTCTTGGACATTCTGGTTTCCTTCTCCGTTTTCTTGATACCTAGGTCTATAATGCTGAACATGGGCGTATTTCCAAGAGCTTGTTTTAGGCCGTAGTTGGACTTTACACCACAGAAGATTTTATCAGCTGGAGCCAAGGAAAACCGTCGTCGTGTTTAATTTGTGCATGTCTCTCTAGAGATTGGTTGCGCCTAACTTACCTTCGTAGCTACGCTGGCTAACTTATTTTAATTTATCATCTTTATAAGTTATGAAAGCGCGTTATTTTGTATTCGTTTCGTGTATCATCATACCAATCGTGCCAGCTTACTGTTCATTACTCAGGATCTACCACACAATGGTGACTGTGACAACAAGCAACTTCTCACGTACGACGCGTCAAATGAAAAGTAAGGCTTGTCATGCTCATCCTAACTGATGTACTTCGAGTACATACCTAGATATACGGTACCTACGCCGAAAAGCTTAAGAACAATAAAAAGTCAAAGTCAAATTATTTCTTTCAAATAGGCTCTGCACTTTTGAACGTCAAAATTTACAAAAAAATTGAATTTATTCTGGTTGCCCCTTCCAAAAGGTAGTGTGGAGAAGAATGGGCAAGAAACTCCACCGTTACTCTTTTAAAAATGTTTTACAATATTTTGTTTAAGTACATTAAAGCCATTTGCGGTGGAGACAGCGACGATTCGGCAAACTCAAACTCAATGCATTTGTTTCAAACTTCGGCAAACTCAAACTCAATGCATTTGTTTCAAACTTATTATATATACTTTTGAATAGCCAAAGATTACGGTATGATGCCCTCAGGCAGGTAGAGCTACTGGTAGCGGCTGGATGAGAATAGCTGAATAGGATTGAGTTAAATGGCTAGCACGCTATTAGGCTGGTCGGACTGTCGGCTGATGGTGACAATGATTAACGGCTGATTGGCTCGAAATATCCGATGATCGGCATTTCGTAGGCTGTTTGAGGGTCATACCGTAGGCCCGTACCGGCCACGAGCTAAGGTAGCATAATCAAAATAAAAATTAGCGGTAGGTGTGTATGTTCTCTAGTCGACTTTATTACTCAAATAAAACCTTTTTGTATCAGACTCATCCCCGGTAACTTGCCTAGTACCTACATATTCCAAAGAGGATTGTACACTAATCTCTAGACACTCATTTCCTAACGTCTTTTCACCGAAGTGCATCGTTGTGCTGGTAGGCTCTTTTGTCAAGTTAATTTATTTGTATCCCATTAGTAATTATGTACAGTTAGGTACGGGACACTAAACTTGCCAAAGTCAAAAACTGAAATATTCAGTGAGCATGACTTGTAGCGCTATCTATGTATAACGCTGTGTACGAATGCTAGGTACGAAAATATGTAGCGACACTTTGCTGCCTAAATAATACTGGCACGCGTGATGACAACAAAAAAGTAGTCTGGAGGTCAGCACGTCATAAAATTCCATGTAATTGTGCTACTCGGTTTATTTAGCCATTTGTTTTTATTTTTTTTCTCTTCCCATTCGATTACTTACTTCTGGAACTACATATTTTCTTTTCCAGTGAAAAAAATTATAGGGCATATGGACAAAAGCCTCGTAGTCAGGCACTCGGAGTACCAAAAACAAACTGGTTGACAAAGAGAAAATAGAGGAGTTTTACTTTGACGTTTCCAATTTCATAGTCATCGTCGGCTTCGTTTGCTGCAAATAAAATACAATTGGTTTGTGAATTTAACACGGAAAACTTAATTTCAACATGGTAAGCAGTTTCTAATGTATTGCTAGTGCCCTCAGCACCGAGAATTAAGTTAAAAATTGTTGATATAAACTCGAAATTAGCAATTATGCTCAGTCATTGCCGCTACTAAAAGCGTTAAAGGGGCATTATTACGATGTTTCTGTCTAATTTCAAAAGAAATGTTTCCTGTAAAGGTCTTTGGAAGTTGTAGACGAAGACCCAGAATAAAGACTATTTTAACACACAATAGTAATTGTTTATTGTTGAAAAATTATAACCTAAATTTTAAAAATCTAGTTTATAAAACTTGTCTTATTGCTATAATCATAAGTGTAACATAAAGCTTTAAAAAGAACTTTGTGTTGGTTATGTTATTTTTAAGTTTTAATCCATATTAGTGTCCAAGTAAAAGAATTCCCAAACAGCTAGCTAAAATACTCATTATAAAAACCTTTTTACAGTTCAGAAACCAGTATGACAGTGATGTCACAGTATGGAGTCCCCAGGGTCGGCTCCACCAGGTGGAGTATGCTATGGAAGCCGTGAAGCTTGGATCAGCTACTGTAGGCTTGAAGAACAAACAGTTTGCCGTTCTTATTGCCCTGAAGAGGGCCGTGAGTGAATTGTCCGCTTACCAAAAGAAGGTTATTGCAATTGATGAGCATATTGGCATATCTATATCTGGGTTGACTGCTGATGCTAGGATGCTGAGGTAAATTTTATATCTGACTTAAAATGATGAAGATGCTTACTTAGGGCGAATTTCACCAACAAAATTGAACACGATCAGCACATAGCCCGAGTTCAAGAGCTGTCAGTGTCAATATTCCAAAGAAAATAATTACACTGACAGCTCTTAAATGTAGTTTATGTGTTGATCGCGTTCAGTGTCATTGGTGTCATCATTAAAAAGTTATTGGCAGTTTGTAAATATTATTAAGTTTTCTTACTTTCTTTAGTAGTCTTTATTAACATGAATTTCTTCAAATTTATGTAAAAAAAATTGTTTTTTTAGAATAGGTATCTTAACTTTGTTGAAAAAGCATAACCTAACCATGACCTTATTTAATTAGGTTTCGAAAAGTAAACTAAAACCAATTAGGTATTTCAATTAAACCATTTACAGTCACTTTTGAATATTCAAGGAGTTGGTCAGTTAGATAAGAAAATTGAAGCTAATTGCCCATTCTAAAGCATAGATATCTATGGGCAAGAATGGCCAAGAAACTCCACTCTTTTAAATCAAGATATTACAAAATCCTATTGTTTTTAAATTATTGGATTATGCTCACATTAATTGATACTGTTTGTATTATACTTTCAGCCGTTTCATGCGTACGGAATGCCTGAACTACCAGTATGCTCATGATGCACCGATGCCCGTTGGCAGACTGATTGGTCTAGTGGGTAACAAGATGCAGATCTGTACGCAGAGATATGACAAGAGACCGCTTGGAGTTGGTCTACTGGTTGCTGGTTATGATGTTAGTTTTTTTTTTTTTTACCGAGCTTAAGGTTAAGGCACACAGCAAACAAATAACAGTATTGTGTGTTTCACGGCTGGGGGTCCACCGTCTAAGCAGGAAGTCCATCGTTTTGGCCGACGTCATGGGCATTTCCTACTCCGTATCACTTATGGACAAAAGGTTATTTCAGGGCCCGAGCTTAGAATAAATGAGTACACGATTTGACAGTTGTCCTTACTCCCGATGTGTTTTTGACTGTCTGAAAAAGTTAATTAATCAGGAGGAGTAGGGTTAATTTCGAAGTATCAAACTATTTTTGAATGGGCTCATATCTTCGTTGACCGACTTAGACAGTAGGCCCCCCTGTACTAAATAGGCCCAGTAGTGACGAAAAACTCCATGGCAAAATGTTTCTGTCATTGAATTATATTCCAGCCATGAGAGAATGCGCTCCTGACACAATATGTCAGTTTGACACTTAGTAACCAATCAATGGCGGATACGGGTACCCCCATACGCAGGAATCTTACTTACTTAAACTTAGGATCGCTAGCAAGCAATCCACCTCGTAATCACGTCCATTTGGGACCTTGAAATGAACATACATCCTTATTGAATTTCTAAAAACACTGAAGACGTAATTTTCCATCAAGCAATAAGCTAAATACCTACCAATTTTCATGGTTTTAACTACAAAACTAAGTAACGGAATTCTTATAGCACAAGATTTGCAAAAATACTGGAGCATGTCTTATTTATTTTCTGACTGAAAAGCTAAAGTCCTATCAAATTTAAAGGAAGTTAAATCGAAAACTTAAGCCGAAAATTGTCGAATTTCTATAGCTCCGAACCTCGTCAGAATGTCCCCCCCCCCAAAATGAAATCCTCGAACCAATAAAGTTACACGTATTCTTTTGTCCTCAGAATTTGCAATCCTTTCATGATTATGTTACCTCTAATTTCACAGTAATCTTTATTGTCATTGCTTTATGGTTGCCATCAGATGTAAAATAACTGTATAAACAGGGTCAAATTAAATCAGCTAGCGAAACTCCGCAAACGTAATATATCTACATAAAAATAAAAAGATTTGATGATATTTTTTAGGTCAACGACCGCTGGTAGTGTTGATATGAGTCGAGAAAATCTGTTTATTTTTTATTTTATTTTCATTTATATCTTAAGTAATAATTGATCTAGAGAAAAATATCTTGTGCCGGGTTAATAAACTATATTTTCTTGCTGTGAATATTTATTTTAGACATAAAAGCTAAACAATGTTGGTTATTTTTTAGAATTATTGTTAAAAAAGACATGACGAAAATTATTGAGAGAAAATATTACAATTACGTAACTGTCTTCGACATGGATTATACTAAAGTTTCATTTTGCTTGTATGTGTGACTGTTTTAGAATATTCATGCAAATTAACATAAAAATAGGGAACCTCCTCTTAAGTTAGAGATACCCATCACATCTAATTTAATTTGCCCCTGTATAACTGACAGGTGTCAAGAATGCATTCTCAAATGATTAATGGTCTATATAAATGACTAACTAAATATACAAATAAATACAAAAAACAAAAAGACACTTTGGTGACGAAGTACTCGTCTGCATCAGTGTCATCCGGAAACGTGCCCAGAAGACTGGTAGCAGTGCCACGTTGAATGGCAATGCTAATTCTTTTGCCAAAGAACGAGCCAGCCCTCTGATCACGTGAAGTGTCGATCAGTCGGCGAGAAATTTCCTTAAAAAGGAGACGCGCACTCGGGCCCCATGACCGGAGCGTTTCCATGATGTAGATACAGTTTTGACAATGAATATAGGAAATGTTTTGGTTAAGTACCATTATTCAATGCATCTATTTTCCTCTTTTCAGGACCAAGGCCCCCACATCTACCAGACGTGCCCCTCAGCCAACTTCTTCGACTGCCGCGCCATGGCCATCGGTGCCCGTTCCCAGTCAGCTCGTACTTACCTTGAAAAGCATCTGACTACGTTCATGGACTGTGACCTTCAAGACTTGGTGGCTCATGGTCTACGTGCCCTTAGGGATACCCTGCCGAATGAAGTGGATCTAAACACTAAGGTATGGTTTAACATCGTTATTATGGTTATAGCATGAATCTAGACTAGCGCAGTGGTGGCCCAGGTGCATCGGCCCCGACTTACGAGTTATACAGTCGTGGGTTCGAACCCAGACAAGTGCTTTACTTTGAGTAATTAATTCCATCACCACGTCTCTCAAAACGGTGAAAATATTGTGAGGAAACTGACATGTCCTAGAACCGAAAATTCGAAGACATGTGACATCCACCAATCTGCACTGGGCCCGTGTGGTGGATTACAGCCCGCTCCCTCTTACAGAGAGGAGGCCTGTGACCCCAGCAGTAGGAATGCTTGATTATGATTCTAACTTTAATTCCGGGATGGTTCTACAAGATATAAAAAGGTAGGTACATAAAGTTTCTAATAAAAATGTAAACAAATCCATAAAAACAGATTAAATTCTTATGCAATCACTCACCAAAGGGGTTAGTAAAACATCTGTGCTTCAACTATATCTCACCAGTTTATCTAACAATGATTGTTTGAATAACATGATTTGATTTTAAGTGAACTGCCATTGTTTAAAATTCAGCATATAAAATTAACCTCAACTATCAAATGAAATACTACGAGCTACTTACATCTATAAAGTGATTTTTCTCAAACATGCTTGGAAATTCGAGCATTATTTTGACAACCTTCTTCGAGATTAGTCGAAATTGCTGTACTGGCCAAATACATGCGAGCAACAGCCGCCAAAACTTGTATGAAAATCCATAAATGTGTCGTGGTATAGTGGCCAAGAAGCTTATAGATAAAAGTGGAAGCAACACTAGATACCTAAGTGAAGACGACTGTGGGCCGACTCTCTCATTCTGAATACATACGAAAGAACGAGACAGTGATAATTTATGTGGTTTCTTTATCTTATGTAAGTATTCAGAAAGAGAGAGTCGGCCCACAGTCGTCTTCACTTAGGTATTTAGAGTGTTGCCTCCAATTTTATCTGTACCTTCATAATAGCGGCCAAATAAATTACATAGTAAACTCATAACTATCGTGTAATTTAAAAATGGAACGATATTTTACTCCGAAACATGGCAACCAAGGAGGTAACTTATCAAAGGTTTTATTTAAATTTCGAACTGGCTTGCAAATAGAAAGTTGTTTATTGAAAAGAAAAAACAAATGAACACATTGGCGCGTGAAAAATTACCGTTGTTCGTCATTGAATCTGGAATTTATAAATAATTTACTTGTTTGAATTTCCGCGCATTATTTGAGAAAAGGATTAAACAAGCCTTGGCCGCAACCAGGCGTTGATGGACGAACGTGAAAATGTGGGCCAAGGCGAAGCCGAGGTACTCATACGTGAGTCCATCAATACCCCTTTTGCAGGCCGCTGCAGTAATGTACTATAAAATTAGAATTTCGGGTTTCACGCCGGTAGCGCATCTCTGCTGGCGTATTTCAATAAACAAATCAAATCACTCAATTTGTAAGTGGCACTATAAATTGGCATTCACAGATACATTTTCTGATCCAGTTGTTTACATTTTTATCATATCATACTTTTGAAACAGACCATACACAACACTATGTCTGAATTTCCTAAACAGATAGAGGTTGGGACCTATTTCATTTTGTTTGGTAATAGGCTCACTGCCATTTGGGCATGTCTCCGCTATTAACAGACTCCTATTGATTCACAAATAACTAGCAAAATTGCTCACATGACCACATTCACACAGTGTTGATCAGTATGATATGGCATGACATTCATATACTACATTATTGTTTTTATCCATATGAACAGTGGGATGTTGATGTGTGTGTTCCCAACTTTTTACCGTAAAGTACAACAAAGTGTGGACGGGCACTGTCTGACTATCCAGTTACCTTACCAGATTTTTGTGTTACAAGAGAATAAAAAAAAGAACATTATTGTCAAGATTGTTGTTCTTATTACATCAAATCCAGCAAAGTTTAAAAAAACGAGTGTGCTTTAGACCACACCACTGAAGTAAAACTTACAAATAGTAATCCTAATTATACTTACAACAATAGGCCTGCACTGTGTCTTAGATATACGAAACGCAACTGGCTATGAGAGAAAGAGAGAAAGAAAATGTGTGCTCGCACCTATCTCTCTTGCCCCTACAGTAAATATACGAAACGTAACTCTCTCTCTTTCTATCTTCACTAACTTATATATCCCTCTCAACTTTCGGTTGCTCGCTTCAGTAACGCTCTCGTCACGCATTCACCAGGTTACTGCCCAAGTCAAGCGTGCGTAAAAAATTTTTACTTCAGAAACCGGCCTTGTGCGTGCCAGACCATCCGTAGTTGGGATGAATTTATCCCAAGAACAAACTTAACATTGTAGTTGAAAAACACGTTCCCTCATACATTCCAAATGTATGTTTGTACGCACAATATTGAGAGATATTCTTGTAGGTTATTAATTATTCTTGTTATTCTTATAGGTTTTCCTGTAATCTATAGGTAGGTATATTTATAGTATATTTTCAGTATTTTTATCAAAAGTTTTGGCTCCTGATTTTTGGTACCCTCCGTTGTGCGTGGGGCCGACGCGCACTTGGCCGGTTTTTTTTAAGTTGGCTAAAAATATACAAAGCGCTGGATAGTATCCATCCTTTGCACCTTACCTTTTTTTTGTTACAGAACGTCTCCATAGCGATTGTGGGTCCGAAGACTCCTCTCCGCATAGCTAATGAGGAGGAACTGGTGCAGTTCCTAACTCTCGTGGAGGGCGAGGAGAGGAGGGGTGGCAGTGCCAGTGCCACAGGAGACGCGGGTGCGCCCTCCTCCGACCGCGACAGGGATGCACCGGGGGACGACCCACAGGTCGCCGTAAGTGTTGACAGATTTATTTTTATTTGAATATGGAATAGTAGTTTATCACAGTGTTGCATAATAAAAATTAAATTATTCATATTAAAACACGAGTAAACGGCGAGGTATTTAAGGCGATACCAAAAAAATTGGGGTCTTTTTCGTAAACATTTATTTCACTATTACAGCATGTATGGATTTAATTTTTGTATATATGTTTATTGACTATTTGATTAATACTCTGACTGAAGGAAAATGCAATTGGGTTAAATTTCCTCGATATAATTTATTTCCGAAAAGACCTCTACTTTTTTCATATCTTTTCCTGTAATTCTAAAATCCTAAGTAATTTCATTGCAAAAATGCATTCAAAATGTGCGCATTAGGTAACTGAAAACTCTGGCTGAAAATATTTTTGATAGATGGCTTAATTAATTTTTAAACCATTTTTATTTGGTTTGGCGCTATAACGTTGTTGTATTTTGGTTCCAGCGCATTATTGCGCTCTGTTTTTTCGCATGTGGAAGTAATTCACTATGCCACTTTCTTATGGCCGCCCAGTTCGCTATGATTGTTTTTTTACGTATCACCTTAATATCACACGAGCGTTTTTAATACCTAGTTATGTGCAGTTTCATACATACACTATTTTAGCTACTCTCATCTTCGATCAACAATACTAACTAGATAACGGGTCACGTACAAAATCAAAGCTAAATTCTGTCCGCGTGAATATATACTTATACAGCCACGTTTGTTTACTAACGAACTGAGACAAAAGTTTTAAGTTCAACCTAATTACAACCATGGCACCTAGTAATAAGGTCTAAAATAACCTACTCTATTTATCCTGTTACACAAAAGTTTGCGCGTGTATGGCCAACCCTGGCCAAACATTTGTAGCGGTGGTTTATAGTCTGTAATTATGTTCAAAATTTGATATTATTTGTTAGTTTAAAGCTTAAAATATAACTTATTCCATATCTATTTACCAAAAATAAGACACTCCCGCCGTCAAATTGATTTTTCGGGCATTATTATTGCAACTTTTGAATACACATTGCGGCATTGAAACGTGTTTACATTGACTGTGTTTCAAGCGAACTAAACAAAATAAGAGCTCACGTCTCAAGTGCGCTGTTATTTACCGAGACGTATTTTTGCGCCGACCCGATATCTAGTTGGTATTGTTGATTGAAGACTTATTCTTATACATTTACTAAATAAAAGATAAAAGTTAAATTTTGAGTAGAGTTTATTGCTTGACATTCAGTACAACAAAACGTACGAATGGCGCCAAAACCCACCACGTCACTGCGCATGCGCTAAAGCGGCCGCTGCCACAGACAACTAAAAACTGTAATCAAAACTTTTTTCGCCCCGCATATGCAATCGATTAGAAAAAAAATATCGATGGAAACTCCTTGGTGATAGAACTTCTTGGATTTGCCCTGTATCGTATTGGTAATTTTTTTTTTAACATTATTTTGTTAGAGAAAAAGTTTTATAATAAATTTAAAATAAACTCGTTTTGAAGATTATACCTAATTCGAATTCTACGATGAGAGTAGATAAAAGTTTTTGTGGTGCATCACCGGCATCGGTGAAGAAAAATATCGTGAGGAAACCCGGAATTATAATTACTTACATAAAATACTAACATAATCTCTCATTCGTATAAGTACGGCATGAAAACATTTGTCGTATTAAGCCATATTCAGATATAAGCGATATCGTTGTCGCGCTCGGTAGCGATACCGAATCGGTACGCGATAACGTTTCGGTGCGCGATATCGCAGTCGCGCTCGGTAGCGAGCGATACTGGTCCGCCTTCTGGGCCTGCAGTCTCGACATACTCGACCGAATTAGACGATCAAAAATGCTTGAAAAGATTGTGATTTTTTTCGTGCTTATCAAGCAATTTTGACCGTCTAGAGATCCCATTAGGACTTAGCGATCGAATTCGGTTGTAAAGCGATCGCTATCTATGTCGAGACTGCAAGGCCTGGTTAGTTATTTTGGTATCTCTTAAACGAACTTGTCCATGCAAACACAATGGTTCAACTAATAGCGTGGCGTGCGCGTGCGATGTGACTCGCGGGGAGTGGGGAATGATACGTTTGCCGCGCACCGCCGCGCCGCCCCGCCGCGCCTCCGTCGTGCTTTCAGGCGATGTCGCCTACCAAGTGCGCCGGCAATATCGCGTACCGAATCGGTATCGCTACCGAGCGCTACAGCGATATCGCTTATACGAGTATCTGAACAGGCTTTTTTAATCCGACTGGTCGGGGCGGTCAATAGGTTAATATAATTCTAAAATCTCCAATTTGCCTTAGCCAAGCGTAATGCTCAATGGGCATCCCTTCTCGAGGCCTTTGCTTTGCCCCGCAGTGGGAAAATAATAGGCTGGATATTTGAAGATGGAGAAGATTTTTGGGAGGGGCAAACCCCCTCCTTTGAGGTAGGCCTATGTCCAGCAGTGGACGTCTTTGAGGTAGGCCTATGTCCAGCAGTGGACGTCTTTGAGGTAGGCCTATGTCCAGCAGTGGACGTCTTTCGAATGACATGATGACTGCTCTCTAAACGGTGAAGGGAAACATCGTAAGGAAGCCGGCATGTCCTAGAAACAAAAATTCGAAGACCTGTGACACCTATCAACCCGCACTGGGCCCGCGTGGTGGATTACGGCCCACTCTCTCTCACCGAGAGGAGGCCTGTGTCCCATCAGTGGGAACATTATAGGCTGATTTAGTACGCTATTTCGAACTCTATTTTAGTTGTGATTCAGATAATTATTCAATGAGAAACTGGTCGAGCATTTTTCTGCACTGTCTGCATGGCACACAATATAGAATAACGGTTTGGAGTAAGTGGAAACGCTTACTCGAATATCGTGTAAGGCGGGTACAGACTGCTGTAACGTAACATGCAATGTAACATGAAAGGAGCATTTCATAAGTGTGGACGCAGCGCGCGCACGAACCGAGCATGTACCTACTTGCATCTGTTTGCGCGCGGCGAACAGCTCAGTCTGCCGAGAACACGCGAAGAGAATGGATCGTGACGAACTGACGACCAATTACTGGCTATGATGATTGTCGGTGCTTCATTATTAATAGTGAATCATGTGATAAAAAAACGCCGAAGACATCGACGTTGGTGGCGTACAAAGTTGTACTTCTTGTGTCTTCTTTGTCCATTGTTCGCGAGCGTTCCGCAGTACAGACACATACAACCCGTCCAAACATGCGCTCCGTGGACACTGCGCGCTCAATTGTGTTCGGAGAAAAAAACCGACAAATGGCAGATCGGGGCGCGCACAAGAGGAATTACTCTGCTGGTGCGCGTAGTGTGCACGGTTCGTGCGCGCAAGGCGTCCAAACTGGGAATTCTGCTACATTACATGATACATTGCGACAATGTGGACGGCAAATTCTTTCTTTGCGTGTTACATTTCGTAAGTCTGTACCCGGCTTAAGACGATCCGCGAATAATAAGGCATTATGGCATTAAGTCCGCCACTGTACATTTTTTCTGTGCTTAAAGTATTAAATAAATAAAACCATACCCACTTATTGTCACAAATAAGTACCCAGCGCAACATTTTCATACAAACGAGGTTATTTCGAAACCTCGGTTCTTCGGCAGGTAACGATCTGGATGAGATCTGATAGCAGCTCTCCAGAGTACAGATGGAGGAGGTCTAGAACGCCTAAGGTACCCAACTGATCAGACAAGCCATTTACACCAGAGAGTGTGTAGAATTCTGAGTGTTCGGATTTCTATATATTTTTATGCTATTTTTGAGGTTTTTGTTTCATGGACAACTCCGGTATGAAATGTTGGTTTGATCAATTGGTTGCGTTAGGCGCTCTAGACATCCTTAATCCATACTATGGAAAGCTGCTATCAGATCTCATCCGAATCGTTACCTGACGGAGAACCGAGGCTTTGAAATTACCTCGTTTGTATGAAAATGTTGCTCTGGGTACTTGGTTTTGACGGTAAGTGTATACAAGTACTAAAATAATAAAGCTGAAGAGTTAGTTTGTTTGAATGCGCTAATCTCCGGAACAACCAGTCGAAATAATGCTAAGCGAAAACGGAGTAATAGCACGGACGGGCGATGCGATGCGACGCGATCGGGGAAAAAGAAATTTCACGGGATTATACCATGAAGTGTAAAGGCTCTTACAAACACACGCGATATCGCCGGCGCGACATGTACCGACAAAGGAATTTCTTTGTCGGTGCCTGTCGCGCCCGCAATATCGCGTGAGTGTGTAAGAGCCTTAAAGGTAATGTGATGTGCTTCGCAATCATCAATAAAAAAATAATGATCTAGTGCCATATTACAGTGTCAGAGCCAGCATTGTTCCTTTGCAAAAGAGAGATGTATAGCAACATCTCTCGTCCTGTATATCTCTATCTCTCTCTTGCCTTGGAACAATGATGATTCTAACACATCATAATACGACCCCAGTAAGTCAGGAAAACTATCCTCAGGGAAATTATTTTTTAAGCAAATTCACACATTACGTCAATTTGCCGTGTTATAGCTATTTCATACAACTGTCAAAGAATGACAGTTGTGGTTTGAATATACAATTTAGGTTCTCAAGTTGTCAATGTGTCAAAATCAAAAATCAAAATATTTTATTTCACATAAGCACATGGGCACTTATGAAACGTTAGAAAAAAGGTGCACGGTTCCAATTGGCCGTTTCCTATGGAGAAGAGCCAGCAAGAAACTCCACAGTTACTCTTTTAAAAATAATTGGCTTTTACAATGTTGTCAAACCACAGCGTTCTCAATCTAAACAGTCTTATCGTTGCGTGTGCAATCATCCGGTCAGCCGTAATGCCAAACTGAACAAAATTCGCTGTTCGGCCTCTCCGTGTATGGTCAGCTTTATACAGTGTGCAGTGTGCACTGACAAAAAACTCCGGCAAACCAAAATGTTTGTCAAGCCTCTGAATGATCAGTCATGGCGGCGATTTATTGCAAGTAGTTAGTTTGCATATTAAGACCTACAGTTACTGATTAAAGAGGCAATTCCCGGACTGTTAAGAACATTCTGTCTCGATCTGTCAAAAATACCTAGTTAAATAATAATTTAGTTTTTGACATTGATGGTCGTTGTGATGAGATGGCCACTAGATTTTCAAAGTTTTTAAATACGTTAATAATTTTGGCCTTCTGATACGGTTATCAGTCAATACCGTCAGTCGTGACTGTAGATCGTGCTCTATCGTTTGTTTCTATCTTTAAGCGGTACTTCCCCTAATATTGTCACTGTATTGTAGGCCGTGCTAATCGGTGTAGAAGGCGAATGCACGTCGTTAACTGATGTGAACTCTTAAACTATGGTCGCATAAATGTTATCAATATAAGTTGTAATCGCGTGTTTGCTGGAATAAAAAAGTATTTTTTTGGGAAATATTCGTAAAAAATCCTGCTGGCTCGATGTTGGAATGAAATCCAGAAATAAGGCTCGATGTAGAGCGAAAATTATCAAGGTTTATAATATAAACAAAATGAACCACAAGTTATGTATTACAGTAATGATGGTAATATTTAACCAGTAAGTACATACATAATTGGTTCAGAAATATAAAATGTTAATGCCTTAAATACAAATTGATTGTAACCATTCTCCCGGCGTTAAAATTAATTTATCGTAACGCCTAAAATTTGTTTTATTAGAGATTCTGAACAATTTACTTTCAAAAGTTGCGTTAACTAGCTAACCTTTTTTTTTTGCCGGGGTGGAAAATCCTCATGGATGTCCTCCGCCCTGGGGTGGGCCCAGGGGTCTGTCAGACTCTTACTGACTAAAAACCACCCCCGTGTTTAACTAGCTAAGCTAACCTAACTATAATGCTTTGCCACCATACGCAATAAATATTTAAACAAAGCAAAGACAGATTAGCTGTGCCCCGCGGATCACCGACGCCGTTAAATTTAAAAGTAATTGGATTATTATTATAATTAGACTGCTTCGTTGGTCTAGTGCTCGCAAGCGCTACTGCCGAGCACGAGGTCCTGGGTTCGATTCCCAGGTCGGGCAAAGTGTTATTGGGCTTTTCCACCAGGAATTTCTCAGTAGCAGCCCGGAGTCTGGATTTGTGCTCGGTTGATGGCAATAGGCTCGCCCCCTATTACATGGGACTTAAACATAACTGGCGAAACGTGGGTGTACTATAGTAAACCTCTGCCTAACCCTTCGGGGATTACAGGCGTGATGTTATGTTATGGATTATAATTATAAATTACTTTGTTTTCGCTTAGCTTTCTTTCTTATTATTTATTCTTGCTTGTCTCTTGAGGGTCGTAGCGTAATGTTAGCCTATAAACTTTCTCAGTGATTGGGCTATGAATACAAAAAATAATTTTCAAATCCGACTGTTAGTTCCTGAGGATAGCGCGTTCAAACAAACGAAACTCTTGAGCATTAATATACAATATTAGTTTTAATATATGCGAAACCCGAAACACGTGTCACGTGTCTAGTATTTTTATGTAAAGAATCTATGTACAAAATTTCAAAACTGTATCATGAAAAATCACAAAGTTATAAGGTTGTTATGTTACCGGGTTGTACAAAAACATGCTAACGGCGCCCCCGCGCCTCCAGGTCGTCTTGCGCTCATTGATAATAATGTGGCAGTAGGTACCTAACCGTACGGCGATTGTATTGTAACTAATTAAATGGTGATAACATTTTCCATCACACTTAAATATTTTTGGGACAAAATATAACATGGTGTAAAAATTTTTGAAATCGATTCAGTTCCTTATTCTGAAATAATAATATTCAGGTTTCGCATATACTAAAAATAATGTTGTATAAGCATAGATATTGAACATATAAGTAAAGATGGATCCGGCACATAAGCTCGTAAATAAGAAAGCGATAAGAGATACTCGGAACAAATTACTTGACTGTATGTTATCGAATGACTTGAGACGAGGGTCAATTTAAACATCACAAGTAGGATGTTGCAGTCAAACAAAAAGAAACAGTATCTTTCATAGTGTCTGGTCACCATATTACTGTTGCGAGTTTTTTTTACAATTTGTTACAAATAAATGGTCGAATGCTAGTCGTTGGTAATCGCTGCAAGGTTATTTTGACGGGTGGCCAAAATCGGTGGAAGTAACGCCGCCATCTTGTTTTTTTGAATACATTTCAAGTGATATTTCACAAAATAATTGCACAAATGAAAACCAACAGCGTCCCCCCTTTCGAGCGCCAAAAGATCCTTTTAGCAGTGTACTTGCGATATTAGTGTTTTATACGCCGTAGTACAAATTGGCGAACACAAAACGTAACTCCCATCCCTTCCTGGTTGCTATTCCACCAATTCGCACTAAGCGTTTCCAAATGTCTTTTATAATGCGCACAGGAAAAGAGTGGAACTTTACCTGCGTGTGTTTCCGAACGCATAAAACCCTAATCTCTTCAAAGTGAGAGTGAACAGGCTTCTTCTGGGTAAGCTCACTCCATCGTCGACTTTGTCTCTGTCACCTCTGACCTAGACTAAGATCAAGAGAAACCCATCCCAAAAAAAAAAAAAACTGGTGAAATGAGAAGGTGTACTATACTATAGGTTCACCTCTCCCTAAGCCTTCGGGAATAAAGGCAAGATGATAGTACAAATTCCAAAAAAAATAAGATTATTGATATTATTGACATCTATCATTTACATCAAGATATCCCGAAATTCCTTTACATGTGAGCTTGTTAGATGTGAATAACATTTTTACAACCAACATTACTTATTTGAAAAATCTGACATCACTAAACTACCCTCCCTACAATATCGGAAAGTATTTTATCAAGCGAAGTAGAAACATTTTATTTACAACGTGCCAGTTATCAGTCCGGATAGTTTGTGATGTTACCAATTCAATATTCAAGCTGCGACGTATACAATAAGAGTGTTCACACTTCTGTTGTTGCCTACTTGCCGGTCGGCAGGCAGTGAGACTTCGCCACCGTCATGTGGCGGTTCATCGTATCAACGCTTCTTTTAGGAGCTCTCGCGTCGGCAATAAACTTAGAATACTTAGACCCCACTAAACTACAAACCGTGGTACCAACCGATATTCAAAAACGTTCAGCATTAGAAATCATCGCCCAATACTCTCAAAAAGTATCGGTCGAAATAGATGCTCTCTTATTTAAAAATAATAAAGACTCCTTCCGCTTAAAAACACATGCAGGGATACTGAACATCAAAGCCAGCACAGGCGTGGCGGCAGTGTGGGGTTTTAACTATTATCTCAAGAAATATTGCAAGAGTCAAATTGAGTGGCAGACCAAGCACGTAAATATACCCGATCAGCTACCGGAAGTGGATGAAATAGTGGTCGCTAACGACAGATTCCGGTACTACCAAAACGTATGTACCGCCTCGTATAGTTTCGTCTGGTGGAACATTTATGACTACAGACAACATGTAGAATGGATGGCGCTCAATGGAATCAACTTGGCACTGGCACCAGTAGCTCAGGAAGCTGCATGGGTGCAAGTTTACCGCCAGGTGGGCATGACGCAAGAAGAAATAGACAAACACTTCACCGGACCAGCGTTTCTGTCATGGCTTCGAATGGGTAACGTCCACGGTTGGGGAGGTCCTTTGCCAAAGTCCTGGCATAATTTACAAACCGACATTCAAAACGATATCATCGATAGAATGCGTAATCTCGGCATGGTTCATGTCTTACCAGCTTTCAATGGTCACGTTCCAGTGTCTTTCGCGAAGCTATTCCCCAATACTACGTTTCATAAAGTGGATCAGTGGAATAAATTCGAAAATGAGTATTGTTGCGGCTTTTTCTTGGACCCATTTGACCCTTTGTTTTCCGTCATTGGGAAAATGTTTCTGGATGAAATCACTATACAAGCGCCTGTAAGTCACATATACACTGCTGATCCCTTCAATGAAGTCCATATAACGCTGCTTTCCACATCATTTGTTCAGGAGACAGCTAAAAAAATATTTTACACACTTGCGGATTTTGATAAAGATGCAGTATGGCTTATTCAGAATTGGATGTTTGTGGATGCTCCGCTGTCATGGCCAGTCAGTAGGGTGCGAGGTTTTATAAATTCCGTACCAAATGGCAGGATGCTCATACTCGACCTGCAGTCAGAGCAGTGGCCCCAGTACGACCTTTATCAAATGTATTTTGGTCAACCTTTCATCTGGTGCATGCTACACAATTTCGGTGGAACAATGGGCATGTACGGTAACATGGTGACCATAAACAAAGATGTTTATGAAGTGAGGTCCCGAGCTAACAGCACTATGATCGGGATAGGCCTCACTCCTGAAGGTATCAACCAGAACTATGTGGTGTACGATTTGATGTTAGAGTCTGCCTGGCGCAAATCTCCAGTGCAAGATCTCGATGCATGGGTCGCTGACTACGCCGAGAGAAGATACGGATGCAACGCCACCGCAGAAGCTTGGAAGTATTTGCTCAAAAGTGTTTATAGTTTTAACGGCTTAAATAGAGTCAGAGGCAAATACGTCACAACTCGAAGACCTAGTTTGAAAATAAAACCTTGGGCTTGGTATAAAAGCTATGATTTATTCCAGGCGTTTAGAAAGCTTGTGTTCCTCAACGTTGACGGGTGTACGGACACTGAAGGCTATCAATATGACGTAGTGGATGTAACGAGGCAAGCTCTACAATACAGAGCAGAACAGCTTTATGTGAACGTTGTCAACGACAGATCTACAAATACATTCGTTTATGACGCGTCTATTAAACGTTTTCTCGATGCGCTGAGCGATATCAATCAAATATTGGATAAAAGCGAATATTTCACTGCAACAAAATGGTTCAAAAAAGCAAGGGGTTTAGGGGCTGATCCTGACGAAGCTGATTTATACGAGTTAAACGCACGAAACCAGATCACTCTTTGGGGACCGAATGGAGAGATTTCCGATTATGCTTGTAAGCAATGGGCAGAAGTATTCAGATATTATTATTATCCGAGATGGTATACATTTTTGACTGCCACTTTGAAGGCGAAGCAAGCTGGCGAAGATTTTAATGAGAAGGCTACCCGGCGTGTTGTGACAGCTGATGTTGAAATACCCTTTGTTACCGGTCGGACTGTAGACAATGGTCTTATACGGTCATTGTCTACACCGTTTACTTTGGCCAAGGAGTTGTACCGAAAATGGGCGTATGCTCCTGACGTTGTAGACTTACCGGTGATCATTATAAAGTCGGGTGATTTTAAAAGGACTACTATGGCAGACGTTGACCCTGGCAGCGATGAAACCCCAGAACCGCCTAGTGTTGTGATGATACCTACTACGCCGGTGAATTAGTATCGATATTGCTGCAGTATTTTAGTAGTAAGTGTCTTGGTTAAATTTCTTTTAACTGACCGGTCGTTCACATGGCATTTTTTAGATAAAACGGTTTTTCGACAAGTTTCCGATTCATTATCAGCCTTTTGTGTCTAACCGTAGGGCGAAGTCCTCCCTTACCTCCTTCCTCGTACCCCTACTTATCTATTGCTATCAGCTGCTGGCCTACCGTAAAAAAAAATCGAGTTCGTCCCGCTTTCTCCTCGATCCGGGCTAATTTTGCTGTTCGACCGAATACCGCATAAAAAACTGGATATTTATTTATTTAACTTTAATAAACAAGGGTAATAACGGGCGCATACTTTTACCAAAGTCGATTCATAGCATTAGGTACTTATACTGATAAAAAAATCTTGTAAAAAGAATATCTACTTAAAGATAAAGTATAGTTCAACCAGATTTCAGACTGGCTAAAGTAGACTCATCCTTCATGGGGTACTGTTTCAATGTTACAATAAGTGCCAATTTCACCAATGACACTGAACGCGATTAGCACATAAACCACGTTTAAGAGCTGTCAGTGCCATTATTTTCTTTGGAATATTGACATTGACAGCTCTTGAACTCGGTTTAGATGTGCTGATCGCGTTCAATTTCATTGGTGAAATCAGTCCTAAAATTCCTCCCCATATACTCGCAACTAAATTTTATTTCAAAAATTTTGGGCGAATTTCACCAATGAAACTGAACGCGATCAGCACATCTAAACCGAGTTCAAGAGCTGTCAATGTCAATATTCCGAAGAAAATAATGGCACTGACAGCTCTTAAACGTGGTTTATGTGTTAATCGCGTAGAGTTTCATTGGTGAAATTGGCACTCAATCCCTTTGTATTGTATAATTTCATAGCACATGTGTGAGCACTATGTAGGTACCTACCATTTACTGAGTACGTCTTCCATTGACTTGAATGTGCCCCTGCCGGCTGAGTATGCCATGCTCACTCAAATGTCTTGCTGATGGTGCCGTGTGTGTTGGATGGTTTTTTTGTTTTTATCTTTTACCACGAACACTTTTAACGTGCACGTCTATCTACATTGTTCTCACATGTATAATTCAAACATTAATGATGTTACGAATACTTTGTAACAATATTTTGATTTAAAAGAGTGTCCGTTGAGTTTCTTGCCCGTTCTTCTCCTTAGGAACCTACTACGCTTTGGAATGGGCAACTAGCTTCATCTCTCTGACTGACCGACCCCTTGACAATTCAAAACTGCCTGTAATTGGTTTATTTGAAGTAAATGCTTTGAGTTTGAGTTAGACTTAGTGCATAATAGAATA
The DNA here is from genome assembly GCA_963921375.1 of Tiliacea citrago. Lineage (NCBI taxonomy): Eukaryota > Metazoa > Arthropoda > Insecta > Lepidoptera > Noctuidae > Tiliacea > Tiliacea citrago. The sequence goes on along the minus strand of OY992783.1, from coordinate 19,928,288 downwards.
ATCAGCCTGGTGGATGCCCATGTCTTCGAATTTTTGGTTTGGTTTTCCTTCACCGTTTCGAGAGCATTGGTGATGAAATAATTTACACAAAGTAAAGCGCCTGTCTGGGTTCGAACCTACGACCTACAACTCGTCAGTCGCGGCTGTTACTTCTAGGCCACCACTGGCTCTGAGTATACTTACGTAAATAATATTAATTAAATTGCGCTATTTAGCAATTTACACAGATTTTATTTGCATGGTCAAAATTAAAGGTTTTGTCATTTGAGTGTATTACGCAATTATGGTTCTCGTCCCAGTTTTCATTTCTACAAAACAGGTTTCTAAGCTGAATTTCTCTATTTTTCCAGGTGGCAATGGATACGGAGTAAACGAAGAGCGTCTTCAGGGTGACGGCGATGCTGACGTAACTATGAGTGACAGATCTATCAACTGTTTTCCGCGTTACCATGGCAACACCAGTCTCGTCGTCTTTAATGACACTGTTAATCAGCGTCTCCCTTCCCGTTGCTTGCCTAAAGGCCTGCCTTGGCCAGTGTTTGGGTTTAGTGCTACTTTAGGTGCATGTTGCTAAACGTACTTTAAGAAATCGGCGGTATAACCATAATCATCATCTTCGAAATCTTTTCCAACAATGTTGGTCGGCATCCTGTCTCACCTACCTGGGGATAATGCCTATCTGACCTTCACAACCCAGACGATACACCTTGGTACGACGTGACTATGTAAAGATTGTCTAAGTTTTACGAACCCGGGACTGACGTGGGGTCTCGATACGAAATGGATCGTCGCCCATCCACGGACCAACCGCAGTAAGAGTAGCTTTACCTTGTTCGATCGACCCGTGCTTCTGTTACTTAGCCAGAAGCCTCTCTTGTAAAAATATAAAATTATGCTTAGCAACATTTATTTAAAATTGTCTTCCTAAACACTGGCCAAGGCACAAGAAATGAGACAATCGCATTTTATTATTACTTTATCAATTTATATTCAATAAAACTTTTGCTTTTTACTATCCATATATTTGTTTCATTCGCTATTCTGATAATGACCATCTGACTTCATAATCATCATCAATTCAACTGAAAGACGTCCACTGCTGGACATAGGCCTCCCCAAGCATCGCCACTTCGACCGGTTCTGTGCTTCTCGCATCCAGCGGCTTCCTGCGTCATCGGTCCACCTGGGAGGTCTAACGCTACGTGTTCCTGTACGCGGTCGCCACTCCAGAAACTTTCAGCTCCATCGGCCGTTGTGTCATCTGGTCTGCGAGCAATGTGCCGACTGCCAATTAAGTTTGTCAATTCTTCGGGCAATGTCGGTTACCTTGGTTCTCGTACGGATCTCTTCATTTCTGATTCGATCCCGTAGTAAAATTTCAAGCATAGCCCTTTAGGTGACTTTCAGCCTTCTGTTGAGGCCCATTGTGAGCCACCACGTTTCATCTTATATAGAACTTCACAAAATCGATTATAAAAGGACATTCGGTAAAAATGTAAACAAGGAGTAACTTTTAATACTACATCCAATGATATTTTACGTAAAAAGAGGTAGGTAGGGTTATGTGCACTCCGCAATACACCCATAAAAATAATCTATCAGTAAAAAAAAAACAGATTTTAGCTTTAAACGGTTTGATTGATTTTAACAAAATTAAGGTTACTTATGTTTTTTTTTCAATGTGTTGTTTCAATTTTTATTGGGAGTATTTACATAATTTAAAAACTAAGCAAACTTAAAATAAAAATAATAATTATGTACAAGTAAGTACATATATAACAAAGGCGGGGAAAAAATAATAGGGCATCAAAAAATTCTTCCGCATCGCTTTCAGTGGGAAAAGTGCCCAAAAGGCTGGCAGCATTGCCACGTTGTATGGCAATGCTGATTCTTTGGCCGAAAAATAGGCCAGCCGTCTGGTCACGTGAGGAGTCGACCAACCGCTTGGCGATGTCTCGAAAAACTAAGTGGGCACTCGGACCCCATGGCCCTAGTGTTTCAACCCCAAACGGCTCGAACATATAAGTCCCAGTAAGATTAAAGTATTTGCGCCGTTTGAGGTTTTCCGTACCTGAAGCAGCCGCCCCAGCACAGCTCACCGTGCTAGGAAGATGGGATGGCGCAAGGGTGTCGACACACGTTGCATCCCACACTTATTATAGTCATTCCGTCTGGTCTCATCCCATCGTCGCGTGCCTAACCATTGGGTTCTAAAACAGCGGGCACCCCGCCGGTGACAAGAGCACGACGGATGATGTCATTGATGCTGGCATGCCGTGCTATCCGGCCTGCGCTTTTACTGCAGGATAGGCCATGGTGTCCGAGGCAGTCGACACCTTCACCGCAATGGCAGCGATGCGGAGCTACGCAAGGAGTACCCAGACGCAGACCAGTAGCGAGCCGAAAAGTAGTGTCACCCAGCATAGTGCCTATGTTGGCTGACGCTAGCGCCTGAAGCCAGAGGCCCGACTCCCACTCACCCACAGCCAGCAAGCGGGCACGCTCAGCAGTATTGGTAGACGTATTAATAAGATTATTCCGTACCAACCTGCAGAGCGGCTCATCCCACTGCCTCTAGGAAGATGGGTTCACGGGCCGATCTGTATCCGGGCAAGCAAATTTCCAGGCGTTCACCGCGTCGGTCAAGCACGGCACTTCAGAGTCAACCAGGGAGGGGGCTAAAATTTTCCTGGTCAACTTTTCAGTGCTGTGGACAGAGGACAGGAACGCCGGTAAGCTAATATTGGTAATTTTACGGACGCCGAGACCACCAAAACGGATGGGTAGTGTAGCTTGCAACCACGCTCGGTCGTCCAAAGCCACATTTAAAATGGAAGTTAGTGTGCTGCGAATAATTTGGTAAATTTTGTCCAAGAGGTGTGACTGCTTCCATAAAGGGGAAGAGCGTAGAAAATATATAAAATTTGGGCCAAAACAACAGTATCTGATTAGGGCGAATGCCAAATGTAAATTAATTTTGGTGTCCGAAATTTCGTTGAATTTTTCGATTTTTAGGTTACTTATAATTAGATTTGTCTTGACCCCACAAGATTATGGAAACAAAATTACTTGACGGTTTTATTTATTTTATTTAGGATAGGTTTGCTCTTGACCTTAGTCTAAGTCAGAGGTGACAAAGACAAAGTCGACGATGGAGTGAGTTTACCCAGAATAAGCCTGTTCTCTCTCACTTTGATGAGATTAGGGTTGTATGCGTTCGGAAACAGACGCAGGTAGAGTTCCACTCTTTTGCTGTGCGCATTATAAAAGACATTTGGAAACGCTTAGTGCAAATTGGTGGAATAGCAACCAGCAAGGGATGGTAACCTGCAGTGCGTCTAGATGTCCGATAATAGAACGCCGGTGGAATGAGGTCGGGGAGTTCTTGGGCACACTCATCGAAGTACAATCTGTAGATTTTAGCCACCATTGAGTGCAGTCTTATTTTATGAGGTTTTCTTTTTTTTACTTTTTTTTTAGGTTAGTTTTTCAACTAGGTACCTACTTATTATTTTTGGAATCGTCACTTCGATCCCTTTATATTGATACCACACACGAAAAAGTCACAATAAGTATTCCAACTAGTTCTGCTACAAGAATACTTGGTAAACATTTGTGAAAATGTGCCACAGAAATTGTATTCAGAAAACGAGATGGCGGCGTTAGTTCCGATTTTGGCCACGCACCAAATTAACCATCTTCGTTGTTTTTTCATGGTGTTCTGCAGTTTTTGATTACTAGTTTCATTTTACTGTTCTCTATCAACAGGCTGTCGTCTTTGTAAATTTATGGAATTCATTAATCGGTTTTTATTAGTAGGGAAGCAGTGTAAGTAGGTACTTGCCTATATTAAAAAAAAAAAAGACATGCTTCTCTATAATCGTTGTATATTTGTAGGTATTATGTACACTTATATAAACATATTTCATAATTATAAACTTTTTAACAACTAGTTTGGGATGGTTCACAGAAAAATTTTTGCTTGGCTCATTTTGAATGTAGAAAAAATATAGCATATTCTCTTGTAATAAATGGCTGAATTTTTTCCAACCACAGCGTACGGAATCTCCTCCGGCGCTGCGGCCGTCGAGGCGTCTCAGTATTCTGTGATTTAAGTTAATAAAAAAGATATTTGAATAAAAATCTGTCTATTATATTCTATCGAGCCATAATTCACTGTGGAGCATTTGGCCCTATATCCAGCATTCTCAATTAAGCTGTTACTGTGCACTTTTATAATTCTGCACGTCACGTTATCGAGGACGTCGACGTCTGCGATTTTACCGGTGATGTTAAAACGTCGGTGCACGCTATATCGTTATCGGGGACGCTAATTTTAAAGCGTCTTCATTTCATTATTTCCGTACATTTTACTTTCCTGTGTTATCGTGATGATAATTATCGTCACGTTACCCCGCGTCTATTTAAAAGCGATCGTAGCGTTCATATGTCACTTTTTGTTCGGTAAACCTGAACGCGTGGACGCGCCGACAGGGGGCGTTTTTTATTTTACCGAAAAAAAGTGACAGTGACATGTGAACGCGACGATCGCGTATTCGCGTGACGATCACTGTATGACGCAGCCTTAGAAATTATAAAAGCGCACAATAGCACCCTGACTGACTGGCCTAACCACGCCATGAGCTGTGTTAATTATAGTTTGTTTTAATAAGACATCAAAGTGGGTCAGGTTATAAGGTCTAACTAAAGGTTTGGTCAAATAATATAATATTTTATTGTCGTTGTCGGAAGATAATTTGACTAGGCGTAGTGTTAAATGTACTGTGATTGGTGGTTTTTATACATATTTGGTATTCGAATTAAATATAGGTTTCGTTATTTCGACATCCACGCAGGCGAAGACATGGACAAAAGCTAGTAAAGAAAATACATATGGAGATAGAAACAAAAATTGTCTATTTTAAGTAGGTACTTATTACATTAGAAGTCCTAATTTTGGTTACATTAGGTAAGTCTTAGCACCACTGATGTATTGTCATTGTTTACTACTAAAATAAAATATCAGATACATGCGTGTAAATAATGTTTAAAATAATCTAGAAATTCTTAAATAACCTTAATCTTTTGATGCAGGTAAAGTTGGAGGGAGTTTTTGCTATTCTTTTAGTAAGCTTCTTAGGAGTATCGTTTACAATTTCAATTCCAGCAATGTGCGGTTTTATAATTTCTAACGTGAAGATATTATCCGTCCACGTCACGGCATCACGATAAGACAGGGAAGTAAAATTTATGGAAATGGACGTTATAACGTTATTTCCAAACATTTTATGGACGTACACGGGAACGGCAACGATAATATCGTGACGTTAAAATATATAATAACGCACGTTGCGCGCTTTTAGACGTTATCGTAGACGCAAATATAAAGCGTCTTCGTATATTTCCATATGTTTTACTCTCCTGTGTTATCTTGACTGGACGTCCATGATAATATAGTCACATTAAAATTTATAAAAGCGCGTCACTTAGATCATATCTCAATTCATTACGATTTCATTGATTGTGTCATTTTATTATTTATACATTTATGTATAAATACACAAAAGAAAGACATTTAAATATTGAGCCTTTCTAATATTTATTTAATAGAAAGGCACAATATTTAAATGTCTTTCTTTTTTGCCTCTCATTCGCATCAATCTCATCTCACACTTGATGTAGGTACAATAATAATTCTTCGTTAAGGTTGCTCTCCATAATTCCACTTACGACTACTTACAAAATGGTAATTTGAAAATAACATCTTTGGGACAATAATTCCGATTGTATACCTATGTCATACCAACGTGTCGAGGACATAACCAGGGTTTCCGTAGTTAAACGTCTGGTTAAGGTTTGTTTGGTCTAAAACAGGTACGTAGCTGTCTTGCAGAAGAATAGGTTGACGACTCGACGCTTCATTTAGCTGTCTCTCTAAAACTGTATTCTGCAGTTCTTCTTCTTCTAATTCTAATGTCAATTCATCAAGGAGTTTCATTCTACTTTCTATCTCACTGTCAGCTTTTGCCAACTCTACAGTGTTATCTTGCATCTCTTTCGCCGTATTCACTAACTCCTGGTCAATTTTGTCCAACAGCATCGTTACTTGAGATGCGTTTTCGCAGCTGTTCGCCTTGTTTTCGTCCATGTACCGTTTGACTTTAGCTGTTAGTCTTACGACCAGTTCCTCTTCTCGGTGTAATCTTTTGTTTACTATTGCTAATTTCTCCAACATTTCGATTTCTTCTCGTATCCTGGATAGTTCATCGGCGGATGCTTCGGAGTCTGTATCGTTTTGAGTTTGCATTAGCCTTTCAGAATTCACTTGGCAGATGTCTGTGAGTTCTTTCGTGAAGTAATGTTCTCTCATGAGATGTCTCTCTCTTCTTGATTTGTGTTTGGTGTGTCGTCTTGGTGGGGTGCCGCTTCCTACGCCTACTCCGCTGTCACTGTTCCCTGCTTGGCTGTCGTTGACTTCGCTACACCTGCCCAGGTCTCGGAGGTAAGATTCGAGAAGGTAATTGGTGCCATGTTTCTCCATACGATTCTTGTGTGTCTGGTCTTCTAGGTGGTCAATGAGTTTTTCTTGTTCTCTGTAAATGTAAAGTAAGAATTTTGTTATGAAGTGTGTACGAAATTATTATGATTTAGAAGTATCTCAAAGACGTATAAGATCTAATTCAGATTCTACAATTTCGAAATTCGAAACTAAAAACGTCTAAGATGAAAACTTTTGTCAGGATACAGCAGGTCAATAATTCTAAATACTACAGTCGTTATCACCAATTAGGTTTCGCAAATATTGTTTCATACCTTAATTTATCAAGCTGCTGGTGTATTGTCCTGGTCTGATGGTGTATGACTGAGACAAGTCTGGCCGCTGGGTCTTCACTCCTTGCCCTGGGAGGGGGGGTGGCTGCCCTCAGACCTCGTCTTCTCCGCCGTCGCGCTCCACCCCGACTTCCACCATCGCTGTCTCGACCAGAGTCGTCTTCTCCTCCACTTGAAACACGACGAAGGGCTAAACGAACCTGGAAAAAGAGGAAGATGGTGAGACAGAGGAACTATTCAGTTACATAATCTACCTATATTTTTTGCACTGTACTTTTAAAGAAACACTCCATATTATGTTCTATCTAACCTAACCCATTTGGTCGGGGTACCCTAGCTTCAACCAACTGAGAGAAAGTTATAAAGAAAATCAATTATTAAAAAAACGTGTGCAAAATTACAAGCTCATTAATTTAAAAAAGTGGCCATCATAAGAAGGTTAATAGTAAGTGAATAGACACATACACACAAACATAAACTCACGCCTTATTCCCGTGGGGCTAGACAGAAACTATAGAACGCCACCTGCTACGGTCCTTACATAATCTTTTTGCTTCGTTTACGTTCATACATCTGGTCATACACGCACGCTGGTTGCGATTACTAAGCACCTGACATAAAGTGTATAGAGGATCCGTTAAATTAATATTCCCCCTAACTCAATAGGTAGGTATAGCTTCAAACCTCATGCCTGGCGTCTCCCCAGGCTGCTAGCACGTGCAGCACCGGTACATCCGGCGGTAATGGTCTCTCGACTCCTCGCCACCTCTCAGCCAGCACCCACTCGCTTTGCTCGCTCACTCCGCCACCTGTTGTAATAACAAATATCTTAACATTATTAATTTAATTTAAAGAGCGAGCGAAGCGTTTCTGCTTGAAGTCTGGCAGAATTTGCTTTCCTCTGTCAGTTTGTTAGTACTCCTCTACAGGTCTTAATTAACAACCGATCTGGACGAAATTTAGTATGAAGTTGTTACGACTAGCCTCCAAAAAGGGGCAAAAAGGGGGCTACTGGATATCTCCGCCTTATAAGACCCGATTACGATAGTTCTTTTCTAATTGAAAGATAGTAACTTTAAGTTGGTCTCGTAGAAATTTGGTGAAGATTTGATGAGCAGAATAGCTCCTCAAAATGCATTAAATTGCTCAGTTTTGTACCAGTGGAAGAGGCCCTTTAACTACTAGGTAGGGATTAATGGACCATCAAGTTTGTGCTCGCTAGGTGTAGTGTTCGCTCAACTACTAGTAATAATTATTTATTTATTTTCATTTTAAGACACAGAATTCAAATTCAAATTTATTTATTTGTACACATACAAGACAAAACATCAGTGAAGACCAGGGGGCCGATCGCGCTAATTTACCAAAACTAAACCACAACCAAAAACGTTACGTTAGACACATTTCGTATCGCGCTAATCATTTCAACGGAAACAATTTAGCTTTACTTTGGAAGTTACATTGGAGGAACGATCGATCGAACAATACTCTCACAAAAAATAGCGCGATACCGTTTCTTACATCAGCTAAACCAAAACCAAAAACGTTCCGTTCGAACGGTAATTACGTTAAGAAATAGCGCGATCGGCCCCCTGGAGGTCTACTCTGAAGCGATAATCCGAAGTATCGGCCTAATGTTCGGCCGTTTTTTAACTTCCAAGTTTATTTTTTTTACTTTGAGATCTTATCCGACTTCAAGTCACATTTTTGACTTTGGCTTATCTCTTTCACTGTCGTTTTTTTTGTTTCGCCGTAGTTTGCCATAGTTAGCTGTAATCAAGTAACGGCCGAACATTCGGCAGATACTTCAGTTTTATGTTCGGAGTAGACCCCTTGGCTCTTGTATTAGCAGTTCGTGTATCATAATAGCAAGACCTCTCAAAACATTAAGATCTTGTAGATACAGAACAGTGGGCTAATTGCGTAACACACTATCAGTAGGAATCGGTTTCAATTTGACAGTTCAACTACATTCATTGCGTTATTTACGTTGTTGAGCAGACAATTTTTTCTAACTTATGAAGCAATGGATTAGCAATATACTTCAAAATCATTCCGATTCCGATTCAAACTGTGTTACGCAATTAGGGTGCTGGTTGGTCCTGGTAGATATCAGCCTATAATCTTCCCACTGCGGGGACACAGGCCTCCTCTCCGCGAGAGGGAGTGGGCCATAATCTACCACGCGGGCTCAGTATGGGTTGGTAGATGTCACATGTCTTCGAATTTTTGGTTCTAGAACATGCACATCCTCACGATGTTTTCCTTCACCGTTTTAAGAGCAGTGGTCATGAATTTATACAAGGCGCCTGCTTGGGTTAAACTACGTCATAAAACTCGGTAAGTCGATGTCGTTACCACTGGGCCACCACTCTTTCTCATCTGAACTAGATGGTGCTGTACCAACAATACGTAGAGATAAACTACGATGACATGGCTCGCCCCTCCAAATTTTTTATTTCACCAAAAGAAATTTATTTCAGAATTACTGTTTCAATGTGTGTAGTCACATCCTTACGAAAGAGTTTGTATGTAGTTGTAAGTAGTCGTCATAGATATAAGAAAGGAGTTATCGAAGATCAAAATATCCTTTCTAATCCTTTATACTAGATCACAGAAAAAAGTGCCTGAATTAGGTTCATTTAAAAAGTTGGATTTGGTTAGCTGCTAACAACGCGTTTTTTGAAATAGAATGGTGTGTTATCAAAAGATAAAGATAAGAATAGAATAGAATACTCTTTATTATGTACACCATAAAAATTACAGATATAAATGTTGAAATTTTACATAGGGGTGACACAATGGGCGGTCTTATCGCTAAAAGCGATCTTTTACAGACAACCTTTGGATGGATTATAACGATGATGGATTAGGTTAGGAGAAGGAGAGACAATACTGCAGGTAGTCAGTAGTGTACTATTTAAGTACATATATTTTAGTACTATAGTAGTGATAAGTGATGAATTCATAGCTAAGAGTACCTAACGACCCCCCAAAGTCCTGAATTAAGAATCTAAATACGTTTGATCTAAAAACCTAGACGAAAAACAAACAATATTTTATTTATAAATTTATAATAAACAATAATCAATAAAATATTTGCCCCAACTTTTGTCCCAACCTGCTTACCTTCGGGAGTGTCCTGCAAAGCCCTCACGATGTCTGCGCAAGTGGTGTGTGACCTGACTCCTCGCACCCACAGCTTCTGACCGCGCGCCAGGACTCCAACCTCCTCGTCGCTGTAGTCTGATGATGACCCTTCCATTGTTATGGCCTGAAATGGATGAAAGGCTTTTATTTATCAAGAGGGCCCGAGTTTTCAGAAGAGAAAAGTATCTACGTACTTAAAAAAAAGAAATCATTTTGACTAAGTACAGCACCAAATAGTGTTGCCCAATTGTCCAATTCATAGCAAATCGAGGGTCTAACTTAAGAGTCCATATTACCTCAGCGCCACCACAATCTTTATCACACTAGTGCTAGCGGTCACGCGAGAAAGCGAGACAGGGCGGCAGGGAGAAGGCTCCAAGGCGCCGATAGCCTAGGTAATTTCTTTTTACGGTGAAAATAATGGTAATGAAAAAAAACACAGTATCTGCTTTATATTTTGTTCAGTAATTATGCAAAGTTTCATATTCTGCGAACAATAAACCGCTAGTATTAAAAAAAATACTTCAAGTATTTTTTTTAATACTAGCGGTTTATTGTTCGGTTTGGAGGTAACTTTGTAATTCATTTCTGTCGAGAAAATGTGACGGAATCGTGTTTTCGTCAAACAAAGTACTTATCATTAACCTAAAAATTTATGCTGCAATATCTTCGATATAATATAGAATCATGCTAAGCATTTTGAGGTATTGTGACTCTTAAACTTGTATCTTATTGCTTATAAAAAGTGAAGTTGGCTTAGATCAACCTCACTTTTAAAGTGTATGAATTGAGGAGCCATGTCTCATATTTAAACACGGTGTGATACTACCCACATTTTAAAATTTTAACCTAAAAGTAAAGTATTCTACTTCAAATTACGTTTAGCTACTTTTTGTATAGAATACTGGCAAAAATATCGTCCTGATTCATAACGTACATACCTATTACCAATCTCCCCTAGACTTTATACAACCCTAAGCACTAAAAACGAGCCCTAGAAAGCTCCAGCCCTCTACCAATAAACCCATTTTGCAAAACCTATAAAACAAAACAAAAGCGTCTAAACGAAACCAGGGGTGGTACCCACAGGTACGGTTCCCACGGAAAATTCTCGACGAACAACATAATGGCTTAGCAAACTTTTCAAACGAAACCCGTACCTAACATTGCATAAGTTTGTACAATTTTGGTGCCAGCCCGTGGCGAGTCAGCAGGGGTGGGCTGCCAGGAAGCTACCCATTACCGGCTCTATCGGACGGTTTTGCATGTAATGCACTCGCAAAATGGATGTCGATTAGTTTTCGGTAATGTGTTTTGCATAATACGGGGGTAGGAGGAAATTTTCGGCGTGTTTGCAGGTCTAGATGGTTTTTGCTTTTTATTATAGGAATGTTGAAGGAGAGCAGTGGCAAATTACGAGTAGTAAGTCGAACCCAGACAGGCGCTTTACTTTGTGTGATTTATTTCAACACCACTGCTCTCAAAATGGTGAAGGAAAACATCGTGAGGAAACCGGCATGTCCTAGTACTAAAAAATCGAAGACGTGTGACATCCAGCAACCCGCACTGGGCCCGCGTGGTGGATTACGGCCCAGTGCCTGTCACAGAGAGGAGACCTGTGTCCCAGCAGTGGGAGCATTATAGGCTGATTACGTATATGAATTTGGCAGATAAGTAGTGTTTCTTGAAATTTGCGTGCAAAAAAAGATGTGCGAATATTCTTGTGAATTTCGTAACAGTTGTGTTGGTAATAGTCAAAAAGGCGTAGGTAATCGAAATGTCTAGACAGAAGTTCTTTGAAGGATGTTAGTTAAAATGGCTTCAAGGTTCAAATTGATATGCTAGCCAAAATAAACGGTAATTCAGTACTCTCTTTCTGTATGTTCCTTCAATATTTTCATAAGACATATATTATACATCAGTTAAAAAAAAAAAATCCTAGTCATACGGCGATTGAACAAGGGTTCGCAGTATAATATTTACGCAGTAAAACCGTTCGCAGTACAGTTTTTCGATGTAACGAAATATCGCAGTAACAAGACGTCGATTTAACAAGGCGTCGCAGTATAGAGATGTCTGCGAAAGGTTTTCGAAGAAACAAATTTCGATGATACGGCTATAGCAGTCAAGAAGGAGTTCCAGTCAAGCAGTTGTTGCTAATTCCTGATATAACCATAGACACCTACATATTTAGATACTAGAAAATTAAAAAGTGAGGTAATGGATTGGTGTTTAGTGTAAAAGAATATTTAAGCTAGCAAGTAAGTTAGTTTTCCATACGACGTGACCAACACTTACCTAGCTACTTAAAAAATAACCTACCCACCCACCTTTTAGAGGCATTACAGATATTGTAACCTAAATCACGAATAGCGTGTCAAAACAGCTTAAACCTACGAACACTAAACATTATGGCAGCAGACGAAAAAACCCATATACTTCCATATATTTCTAGGAACACTGAGGTGGGTAATTTGGGTGGTGGTTCGTGACAAACTGCCATTAGGGGTTTCCGCCACCCCATGCCGCCCCTGTTTCCCAACCCCATTTAGGGCGACGCCCGATGTTTTTATGTTAAATATTTTCTTAAGGGGGTGTCTGCACTTTTGGCGCCGCGACGACCATGGTTTTTAATGTTGGTGGAAAACTTAGATAGGTGTACCTACTTTCCTGGTTTGTTATTGTATTGACTGGTAACTTGTGCTAATGCGTGAGAAGAATTGTAGGGAAATGGCCTATTTCAATAAAGAAATAACGAAGATTTTGATCACTTCATTTACTCATTAAGTGTTAGCAACTCCATCTTTAACATTAAGGGCAGATTTTCCCAACGCCAGATAAGTAAGTTAATTTTAACCCGTAGAATAAAATTGACGTCTGGTAGTTTTTGTGTGCAAAAACTACAAAAAAATTCAAAAAAATCCTGGACAAAGAAACCTGGTGTTTGAAAAATCGGCGCTATTTATCAAAGTTTTCATGCTAATTTGCTTTAAAGATTTGAGTCCGTGTGGTATCTAAGATTATAATTAAAAGCACTTAACCAGAAAATATTACATTAGAACTTGCCAGTTTTAAACCCAAAACTTTGAGCTCAGCTGCCCGGAAACTTACAGGCCACTGATACATACTTTTAAACATAATTTAGTAAATAATTAAAACTACAATGTTTCAACAGCTAATACTTTGTAATACATGTAATAACACAAGTTTAGAAGTAGCGAACCAACCGAGCCGAGCTCAGAACGAACGCCCACTGCGATTACCTGTAACTAGTGCTGTCTTTATATCGATAAATCAGGGTAGCAATCATAATCTATAAATCAGCAGGGATTTATCGATTATGTGACCCATTTAATTCGGAAACCACGTTTAGCCTTTGGTCCCGGCGTATAACGTTACGGGTCGTCAGAAGCCCGTAAGTCTGGCAACCAGTAACTGGGGGTCTACTCCGAAGCCCGAAGTATCGGCCGAATGTCCGGCCGTTTTATAACTTCCACAGTTTCCTTTTTTGACTTTGAGTCCTTACCCGACTTCAAGTCAAAGTTTTGACTTTGGCTTATCTCTTCGACTGTCTTTTTTTTCGCCGTTGCCTGCGATAGTTAGCCGTAGTAAAGAAACGACCGAACAGTCGGTCGATACTTCGGATTTATGTTCGGAGTAGACTCCCTGGGTTGGGGAGGTCAGATAGGCAGTCGCTTCATGTAAAATATTGGAATTCAGCTGCATGCTGTTAGACTGGAAGCTGACCGTAATATAGTTGGGAAAAGACTAGGCAGATGGTGTTATTAAAAAGTAAAAGACTATGGTTTTTTGCTCATATTTATTCCGTAATTGGGATCTCAAATCAGACAATCGAATGAGAGCGTGGCCGATAAAGTACTACGCTTTGTCAAAGAACGATATGCCACCAATTGGTTTTATTTATCGACCCTCAACTATATACCTACACTGTCTCCCCGGCACAAACAACGCATAAGGAACGAATTAGGTTCGAACATTTCTCTTATAACTTGCAAATACCTACATAAATTCCATCATCTCTTAAACTATAAGTAGGTACTTAGTTTTTCTGTAATGTTGACTACGAATCACATATTTTCAAAGCCAACTCAGTCACTTTTTTTTTTTTAACTGGCGTCTTCTAATCTTTAGTATCAATTTTATTTATCAACATTCCCCATCACTAGTGCGCAAATTATCGGCAGTCCTTGCTCGCCGTAATAACAGAGCGAACGCCGCTCCTGCACGCAAGGACGAACTGTATTATGCTCTACACACCGACTATTAGTTGGGGCAACCAATCCGTAAATATTATCTACCTAGGTAATCCTATCTTACCCTCGGTTTCTGTAAACCTGCGGGGTAATTACCTGGTATAATTAATGAACCGTTATTGGTTAAAATTAAGACTCGAGTCTAGGAATAGTAACTTTTGAGATAAGACAGGAGGTTCTAGCACGAAACCGTGACAACATAACTTAAATTCGAAAGATTTTAGAATCAAAAACACAAGTATGCTATAGCATTTTGAATCTTCTTCTAAAGTCTTAAAACTAACTAAATATTGTGTGCAAAACGCGTTATTTTTATTTTAACATGGTTCGAATTTACGTTTCGTTTACGTCTAAAGTACAAGCTTTTGATAGAGTTTGGCATAAGGGTTTGATAAACAAGCTAAGATTAATGCTGCCCAATGATTTTGTCGATATCTTGGCATCATACATTACACATAGAATGTTTCGAGTGAGGCACGAGGATGACTATTCCGAGTTAAAAATTACTAAAGCTGGCGTCCCTCAATGTAGTGTGCTGGGTCCAGTCCCCTTTCTGTTGTAAACGTATGATATATATAAGCTGGAAAATAATACTATTGCGTACGACACTGCCATTATGGCTACAAGGTCATGCCACAAGGAAGCAGTCAAAAAGGTGCAAATCGCTGTAAATAAAGTTCATGACTAGGCACAAAAATGGAGAATCAAATTGAATGAATCAAAGTCACTTCACATTGATTTCACCAAGAATTGTGATTACCAGGGTATCTTCATAAATGGTGTAGGTACAAGTGCCATATGCAAACACAGCCAAATATCTTGGCATAACGTTTGACGCGAAATTGCGCTGGAAAGCGCACGTCAAAAAGAAAAGACAAGAACTAGACATGCGTTTTAAAAACATGTATTGGTTGATTGGACGGAATTCCTGCCTATACATAACAAAATGTTATGTATGCATATTCTCATGCCGATATGAATGAATGGCATCCAACTATGGGGCTGTACTAAACCGACCAACATCAAAATTATAGAGACATTCCAAAATAAGGTTCTCAGGAGTATTGTTGCGTTAACAATACTCCTGAGAACCTTATTTTGGCCCTGACGACGACCTCCATCGTAACCTAAAAATGGAACCCGTCACCAATATAATTTAAAAATTTGCTGAGGCCCATGAACACCGACTCCACCGACATGTGAACGTCGAGGCAATTCACCTGTTAGACAACACAAATATAGTACGAATACTTAACGAACAAAACTCTTTGAGTTAGTGTAGTGTAAAAAGTATAGAAATAATAGTGACAATGACACACTATGATAACACAAGAACAAAGTGTTTATATTATAATATCAGACTCTAAGAAAGTGGAACGGACTTGTGTAAAGTGCAATAAACACTATTCTAAGTTTTAAAATAACTATCACATAATAAATTACGTTAGATTAAAATTTGCTTACACCCCGATTCTGTGATAAGCCCACTGAACTCTGCTGTTAAATCTCATGATACCAGTTGCGATTGTATAACCGAATTGAAAATCGAGTAGAAACTCTGCAGTGGTATCTTTATTGGACTTCACATACTTCGCTCGCGAATTATAGTGTACGGTACACGGGTACATCTCTGCCTAACCCTTTGTGGAATACAGTACCAATCTACAGGCATGGTAGGTTTTAGAATCTCTTGCTGGGAACATGTGTGTACCTATTTCAAAAGTAATTTCATAAACTCCTTTAGTGATCACTGATAACCTAAAATCCTCCTTAATGTAGCTCTGTACCTACTGTCATTTCCATGACCAAATCGACCTCATTGGGAAAATTCGTCAAACGCCATGACAGTTTCTAGGGCAAGAAACTTGATACGTAATTTGGGGTTTCCATGTGGTTACCAATTACCGAAATTGACAACCGTAATTGCTATTAATAATTGCGTAAGGGGTGCTTTGTTTTGTCAATATGCTTACACGTGTAAGTCATCAATTCAGGAATGAAAGCCTTTGCTAGGCTACTTGAACAGTATTGTGTTCACCGACCGCAAAAATAAGTTATTATATAAAATATAGCAAAGTTAAACATCATAATTATTTTTGGAACGAAGTTCTTTAACGCGGCTTGCGTAACGTAGTTTACTCCTACAGTAAACTGGCAAAAACCTTCCCGGAAAAAGCGTTTATACTTGCGACTTCCTTCTTCTACTTAGAATTTGGTCAAAATGAAAATACAAGATGACGGCTGCGAATTTTCACATTTTTCGTCATTTGTGTAGTTTTCATAGTTTCCGATGATGCTAAACCTGATAGTAAAGATAAAATTAAAATCCTAAGATGGCGGCTGGGAAAATTTTCACATTTTTCGTCATGGGTGTCGTTTTCATAGTTTCCGAGGATGCTAAAGCTGATAGTGAAGTTAAAATGAAAATCCTAAGATGGCGGCTGCGAAAATTTTAAAAAATTTCGTCTTGGTGTCGATTTCATGGTTTTCGAGGGTGTCAAAGCCGATAGTGAGGTGAAATTGTAAATCCAAGATGGCGGCTGCGAAAATTTAATTTTTGTTTTAAATCATACGTGAGAAGGCACTTCGTACCAGGCCCAACCGCATACGTTTTTTTTTTAATTTTGGCGTCCAGCTATACTCATAATAATACACGCATAATTATGTGCAATGATTTTATTTTTCACCCCTCCGTTACAATATGTTTTGCCACTCCTAATATTTTATTTCGTAATTTCACTACACCGTTGTTTTGGTATCCGGGTAGATATCGAACTCACTACCTTATTCACAGATATACCAATTATCTAATTGGTACTTAGCGACTGTGCATATAAACAAACTCGTTATTAGACTACCTACATTTACACCAAAATAATTATTGTGGGGGTGAAGGTTTATGTATTTAACCGAACCTCAAAAAGTTCCCGTTTTGCTTTCCTAAAATATTATTGAACACTTAAATATAAATAATCCTCTTTTTGTGAACCGCTAATAATTCCTGTTTTAGGGACCTAAAAATACTAAATAGCCAGTAACTGCGATCAACTTGGATGTAGCGCTCGCCGGCCGTAGCCGGGGCACCGTTCGCTCGCTCGGCTCGCGCACACTTCACAGTTCTAACCTAACCTAACCCATTTTGTCGGGATTTGCGTAGTTACTGCGACCAACTGTGAGAAAAGGCCAGAAAGGTAGAAAGAGGCTCAAAAATTAAAAAAAATGTGCATCATTAGAAGGTCAATAAGTTTTGAGACGATCAGTTAAATATTTATTTCCTATTATTATTTTTTTTATTATGGCTGAATGGGCCGGCTCTTGTCCACGATCTCGTCTGATGAAAAGCAATGGTTACGGTATATGTTAAAACATAGACCGTAACCATCGCTTGATGATCTTTCCAACCGTATTGTTCGCAACAAAGTAAGTATTGTAAACAAAGGAATATGAGTTTATAATCTCCATGGGTAAATGCACAATTTGTGCGATCGGTAGCAGATGCATCCTGTGTTAAGCACACACCCTTTAATTTCTTTGAAATAAGGTAAAAACTTGATGCTAAGTAGTTTTGTGTATCATATCAGTTTTCTTTTAGTAAATTCATCATTATAAGCGTTTTCATGCGCTTTTAAATTATAATAAACACACACAACATCACGCTTGTATTCCCCGAAGGTTTAGGCAGAAGTACCTACACCTATAGTAGGTACACCCAAATTTCGCCAGTTATGTTTAAGTCCCATGTAACAGGGGGCGAGCTTATTGCCATCAACCGTGAAATCACAGCGGGCCCTATCAGAATACCAGCGCTGCGACACTTATTTTTTTTTTTTAAGTGCCGCAGCATCAAGCTGAGATAGGGGCCTTTTGGCCTCGTACAGGACTTTCTGTTTGTATTTTAATTTTTACTTTGTTTTGTTTTTGATTTTGTTCTTTATGTTTCTATGAGTGTGTTTTTGTATAGTTTAATTTGTGATCTGTGCGAGTCCCAATAAATGCTTTTTCATTCTTTCTTTTTTTCTTTCAAATCCAGACTCCGGGCTGAGAAATTCAATTATGAAGTGAATTAAATGATAAATGATTTTATTTATGTAAGTATAGGTTTGTACAAACACTTTTACACGTCATTCATATTTTAAGAAATAGACGAACTCGGCGTTTCCTATCTGACTACTCTGAGAAGAAAGGTCGGTAGGACAATGTCAGAGGTCACAGTCTCTTTTAAAGTCCAGACATAATTTTAGTCAGATCATGGTGAAGATCATGTAGATTGATGACTGTACTGGTCTTTTGGGAATGAACCACACAGATTGAGTGGACCTATCCAGTCAGTGTACGCATTTGTCAGTAATCGTGCAGCTCAACTCATAACCTAAGGTGCTCAACGATTCGACAAACAATACTAAAGAATGGACATTTTAAGCCGTATAAATTACTCAAACTGCCATACCAAGATTAAAACTAATCGAGAGAGAAAAATAAACAATGACCCACATACTCTTCACATTCACAATGATTAAAATAATATAATACTTTACAAAGTAAATATTCATGAATAATAAAAATAATGATTAGAATTCGTGTAGGGGTCTTCAGTATTTCGTTTTTTCGTATGCTACGTGGGAGTACGTACCTGCCAACTACCACGTGAATATTTCTATTGCCATGTTACTTAGTGGTTAAAATGTAGCAGGTATTAGGTATTCTAACAGGCACATACCAAAGTTATTTCAAAGGTTCACAGCACACAAAAGCTTATTAAATAGATATCTTACTGATTTATGTGCCAGATTTATAAATAAAGCAAAATTTTAATAAAAAACATACCAATACCAAAACCTTCTTTTTGGAAAAAAATATTATAATTATGAGCGAATTACCCAGTTGTCTTTTACTTGTAAAAAAACGTATGTACCACACTACCTTCTGCTTGAAATTTTCCTTTTTCGAGAACTGGTAACAATTTAAGTAAATTGCCTGTTATGTGGCACGAGCCAAAATTGTCTGTTGCTAATAAACTTCTAAGAACGATTTAGGAGATAACTACTTAGCTGATTGGGTAGGAAGTTTTTTTTCTTTAAGTGTACCTGCGGCAAGGTGTGTCTGCCTTATTCTTTCGCATCTGTCTGTTCCAATTAAGAAATTATTAAGGTGAATCTTTCTTATGTTTTTTGCAATTTGCGGGTCAGTGGGTGCTTGGTGGGTGTGTGTGTGTTGTATCTTGATACAAATATGATTCGTGACTATAACAGATGTGTATTTACAGAATTATAAACATGACAACTTATAGGTAAATTATTAATTAATATACTACCAGAATCCAGCGGTTTCACCCGAAAAAGTCTCGTTCCCGAAAGAATCAAAATCAGTCAGCCTAGCCTTTATCCAACTATGTTGGGGTTGGCTTCCAGTCTAACCCGATGCAGCTGGATACCAGTATTTTACATGGAGCGACTACTACCTGACCTCAACAACCCAATAACTGGGTAATACGATACCCCTTGGCAAGACTGGTTGTCAGACTTTCGGGCTTCAGAAGACCCTTAATGAATGTATATCCCGAGAGAATATCGGGATATAAAGTATACTTTGTGATAATCCAGGCTATAAACTATATGTGTGACAAATTTCATCCAAATCCGTTCAGCCGTTTTTGCGTGATTGGGTAACAAACATACAAACTTCCACATTTATAATATTAATATTATACTATAGTAGGATCTATGAGATGTGCTTTTATAATTCGTCCATTTTTTATATTTTTTGCGAAATCATAAAGCGCTGCGTTGCAGTTTTACGATCGAATCAAAACCATTTTAATTATGATTGCTTGGTCAAACAAGTTTTTATACTAAAATGTTTATTTTAGATTTATTTGTACTGTCTGTTTCTTATTATGACCTACCAAATTAAGTTATTAATTTGGTATTAACGAATATGCTTTTAGTTAGTGGTTTAATAATTTTTTAAATAAATTTTAACAGGTTTAATTACTAAACAACAGACCGCCAGCAGTGCTAGAGTAGAATACTCTTTATTATGTACACCATAATAATATGAATTGCTAGCTTTTGCCCGCGGCTTCGCCCGCGTAGTTGTCGGAAAATATCCCGGGAACGTACTACCGGGATTGAAAGTAGTAAATCGTATGTGTTAATCCAGGTTATTAAACTATAAATTAGTACTTTTGACTATTTTGAACAAAAAACGGCTATTATGACTTTACTATAATAGTTAGACATATGGCCTCCCTGACTGTTTTGTGGGTAATGATGAGTACTGTAAAAATGTAGTACATTATTTTTTATGTATCATCAATATTTTTCACAGCGCACGCCAAATAATGGTTTTTATAGGTACATTTTTATGGTTCCGTACCCAAAGGGTAAAACGGGAACCCTATTACTAAGGCTCCGTCCGCCGTCTATCTGTATGTCTGTCTGTCCGTCTGTCACCGGCCTGTCTCTCATGAACCGTGATAGTTAGACAGTTGAAATTTTCACAGATGATGTATTTCTGTTGCCGCTATAATAACAAATATAAAAAAAAACGGAATAAAATAAATATTTAAGGGGGCTCCCATACAACAAACGTGATTTTTTTGCCGTTTTTATAGATAATGGTACGGAACCCTTCGTGCGCGAGTCCGACTCGCACTTGGCCGGTTTTAGATACCTTGGATTACATTATTGTAATTTTCGTAAAGATCTCTAATCTTTTTGAAAATAAAATACAGCCCATGGCATGTTAATACCTGACAATATAGCTAACTATAGGTGAATGAATTTTTAAAATCAGTTGAGTAGTTCTTGAGTTTATCCATTACAAACAAACAAAAACCAAATCTTTTCTCCTTATACGAGTATCAGTAGAATAGCTATAGACAGATATAAATGTAGAAATTTTACGTAGGGTGACAGAATGGGCGGTCTTATTGCTAAAAGTGAAATTTTAAAGAAAACCATTGGATGGAGCTCCAGGATTTGGATCCAGGAGGGAGAAGGAGAGACAATACTGCAGGTAGTTTGTGGTGTAAAGTTAACATCATCATCATCATCAGCCTATAGCAGTCCACTGCTGGACATAGGCCTCTCCAATAGCACGCCATTTAGCTTGATTCTCGGCAACTCTCATCCAGCTGCCACCAGCCACCCTGCGAAGATTGTCGCTCCACCTAGCCTGAGGGCGTCCTACCTTACATTTGCCGATTCGCGGTCTCCACTCAAGAACACGTCTAACCCAACGGTCATCGGTTCTACGGCTAATGTGGCCGGCCCATTGCCACTTCAGCTTGCTTATTCTGTGGGCTATGTCGACAACTTTGGTTCTCTGCCGGATCACCTCGTTCCGGATTCGATTCCTTAAGAGAGACTTCAAGCATAGCCCGTTCCATAGCTCGCTGAGCGACCAATAAAATTTACATATACAATAAATACATAAATAATAAACTACTATTGTATAAATACAATGTGTAACTGAATTAATTACACATTATGAAATTAGTTGTTCAGAATCGTTTACTGAAGCGATTTCTGTCATTTTTTATAAAGGTTTTTTGACACCCATAAAAAATTGAAACTTTGTTAATTACAGTCACACTTCCGCTATAGGTACTGTCAAAATGAACCAAATAGGACGAAGTACCTACTACGCTAGACCCTTATACGCGTGTGACTGTGTAGGTACGTGTGTAGATTTGTACTATGACCACAATTTGCTCCCACAATCAGTATAACTAAGGCGATTAACACACGGCACCGCGCACCGCCGCGGTGAGAGAGGGTTAGAGCATCGCTCGACCGCGCGGTCGGGCGGTATACGTGTGTTAGGCATCAACGGATTTGTTAGAGGCCAATGCGACGTGAGGTCCGCTTCACCGCCCACCGCGGCGGTGCGCGGTGCCGTGTGTTGATGGCCTAATATGGACTCATTTTAATTGGTAACATTTGACGTCTGTCAGTTTAGTGAAAGCAAATCGTAAAATTAATCGTATCGGTCATTATTACAATAAATGTGTAATCGTAATCCACAAGCGAAAGGTTCGCGCTGGCAGATTATTTTCGGTGGGCACTTGCAAGTGCTCTGGCTTGCGTTCGCCTGTTCGCAGAATGGTTGATTCCTATAATAAGACTTTTGAACCTATACACATTTTTGCATGTGCTCCTCATAGATTCAAAAGTCTTATAACAGACAGCTGTGCTGCTGGGGAGTTTGTTGCGCCACTTCTTCTTCCCAGCTAAAGCACTAGGAAGTGGTGAAGAGTGGGCGTTTTTGGGGGACTGTCTTATGTAATTTTTGACGTTCGAAAAGTGCTGATTCTCAGCCTAGTTTGAATAAATGACTTTTGATTTGATTTGATTTGATTTATACTTAAGGAGCTTTCTTGAATATTTTTTATATATTTTTCTTTTTTGTACCATTTCATGTTTATTATATAATACAAATACATCGATATCTCAAACACGATAGCTGTTATATAAGTTAGAATAATATTAAATCTTCTATTTGTAACCCAAGCGATTATTTTCACTGCATTGTATCCTATTGTTAATCTGTGAACAGCGTTGTGGGCTGCAATATTGTCTATAAGTTTTGTGTATTTCTTGTTTCTATGTTTTATATTGTAGCTGTTTGTTGTTCCTTATGAATAACAAAAAAAAAAAAAAAAAAAATTGAGGCATTCCACTAAGAGCACTGATCTCAACAGCACTGGACCGAACCGCGTGCAGTTCTAACAAAACGAAAAAATATTTTTTTTATGCCCGCCGTTACATGGTTTACAAGGTTACGTTGTTGAATTTTGATGAATTGTCAAATGTTACCTATTAAAATGACTCCATAATAATTTAATAAATAAACAATGTTTTATTCATAATAGTAAAAATTCTGTGTACGAGTATGTATTTTGATTTAAACTTAATATTTGAATTGGGGTGTTTGGTGGTGTGCGTTATTCCTGGCCGTCCCGGGACATGTTGTTTACAAAATATTGATTAAACAAGAGCAAAGAACTATAAATGATGATGTTTAAGGAGAGAGGAAGTGTTTTTTTACCTTCATTTTAAATGTAGACATAGATTGAGCAGAAACGGCATGGTTGGCGCAGTGGTTAAGCGATTGACTGCTGCGCTGCGTGTCGCGGGTTCGATTCCCGCACGGAACAAATATTTGTAGGCAAGTAATTTTAATTATTTTATTAAATTCCCTTTGTCCCCTTTAACGGGGACGGCCTACGGGGACAATGGGAATACACGTGACCTACAAGTAGTTGTTCCGGGTCTGGCTGTTTGTTTACGTGAGTTTAAATGTTTGTAAAACGCACCCACAATACAGGAGACATTCCTAGTGTGGGGCAACGTTATACATAAAAAAAAAATTGTAACAAGATTAGGAACTAGCTGCGCCCCGCAGTTTCACCCGCGTAAGTCTCGATCCCGTGGGAATATCGGGATAAAAAGTATCCTATGTCCTTTATCCAGGCTAGTCTACTCATGTACCAAATTTCATCTAAATCTGTTCAGCCGTTTTAGCGTGCAAGCGTAACAAACAAATAAGCAAACTTATTTGCGCATTTTTAATATTAGCTAGGATTTCCTTAACGGTCTAAGTTGCGTGTGATAGCTCTTTTAATTCGTGTAAGCAGTTTTGTTACTGATTAGAAACATAACTACAACCTAAGTACCTAAGTGCTCATTGATCTGCTTAAATATAGATAGGAATCAACTGTAATCTCAATTCTCTGTCCGGTACTTGCACCCAGAATAGATCTATATTCCGTTGGTTTAGGTAGTTAAATAAAGGTAAACAAAAAAACCCACGTAACGAGAGAGCTGTCAAGTAACCGACTAAACGTAATACCTGGCACTTCAGTTGGCATGTTACGTCACAGTTGTACTCTTCAATTTAGCAACGTTTTATTTCGTTGACGTTTAGAGAACATGTCGTTTTGGGTTCTTTACAATACACAGATTACCAAAATAATATAGTACTATATAAATCTAACTAAATAATTATGCTCAAGCAATTAAATCTACGAAGAGTGGTATAAGAATAAATGATAAAGTTTAACATACAGTAATAACAGAGGAAACTATCGTAATAACAATAAAATAAAGTTGTAACATATAGTTACAACGTATTTTTAAACAAGAAAGTGTCATCTATAAAAACCCTTTTTATGATTTGTTTACCTTTATTTAACTACCTAAACCTATGGAGTATAGACTAATCTAGGACAAATCACAGCAATTCTACTAAAAAATGATCAACCAGCAGCAAAAACTACCTACGTCACTATAATAATCTAATTAATTGAAACACATCAAATGTATTCCCAAAATAAACCTGTCATAGTGATGTGACACGACACCTTTTTACCGATATCGACCTATTCCCACGAATTCTCATTACATCGTCATTAGGGCCTTATCTTACCTCCCAACTGTACTTAACCGCTTTGATACAAAGATATAAGGAAGTCGCAGCATTGTGTACTAAACTGACTCCCATCCGTCTAGCGATCACTTACAAAAAGGTGGCGCGTTGGGCCTTGAGGTGAGCAGGAGCGGGTCAGAAGAAATAAACATATATTTAAGATTTATTGCGCATTTTGTCACTTGTAATGAGGTTAAAGGGTTTCATAGCAGTTATGGCTCAAAAAAATCTGTCCTGTTTAATATGTCAAGCAAGGGACAAACTGTTTTGTTCATAATTTAAGATACCTAAATGAATGACCTACTTAGAGCGAATTTCACCAATGAAACTGAACGCGATCAGCACATCTAAACCGAGTTCAAGGCTGTCAGTGTTAATATTCCAAAGAAAATAATGGTGTAGTTCCATTGGTGAAATTGGCCCTTAACGAGACTATTTTAGTTAACAAAAAATGTAGCAAAACTTTTTGTGTAAAAAAAGACTATTATAACACTTCAACTGCCTTCAAATAAGTTTATAATAATCAAAACGCTACCTCCTTACAACCGCGCGTTCCACAGCCCCATGATCCCATCAATCAACAGATGATTCCGTTTTTCGAAGACAGCGTTCATCGATACCATGTTTCACTTCCCTATCTGTATTGTGAACATTATTACTTAGAAGTGGCAACCTCAATGAGGAATCATTGACCCCTTTTAACACCCATTGTGGTTGATGAGCCCTTGCACAAAACATGTCTCAATATTATTTTATGTACCTAATCTGCGTTAATTTGCTAGACTAAAATGACACTTGGTGTCGACATAAAAATAACCTAGATACCGAATGATTCTAACCAAGGACCACTGAACAGATGTTTATTTACGTTCACTGCCACTGAATCATTGTCTGCAGGACCTTCACTGTTGTCGTGTCGTCTCTGTAATATTAAATATTTAACGTGTTATTTTTAAAACAACGTTCCGTAGTTGGGGTGACTTCGTCGCAATAACAAACTTAACATTGTAATTAGTTGAAAGACATGTTCCGTCATAAATGTAAGTTTGTACGCACAACATAGAGTGATTTACCGTGTTATTTATCAAGATAGACCATAGACTTCTTATAGGTATTCCTGTAATCTATAAGTAAATAACTATTTTCTGCATTCAAAAAAAGTGGCTCATTAGTTTCGGAGATAAGGGCGGGGGAATGGTAAAATTTCATCGATTTTTAACTTTAAAAGTCATCATGTGCCCAGCCTTTTTCCAACTATGTTGGGGTCGGCTTCCAGTCTAACCGGATGCAGCTGAATATCAGTATTTTACATGGAGCGACTGCCTATCTGACCTCCACAACCCAGTTACTGGATAACACGATAGCCCGTGGTAAGACTGATTCTCAGACATTGGGCTTCTGACGACCCGTAACAACTGTCAAAGATCTACAAATGACAGCCGGGACCAACGGCTTAACGTGCTTTCCGAGACACGGAGGAATCTTGATATGAAAAGATGATCACCCATCCACGGACCAACCGCACCAAGCGTAGCTTAACCTGATCGATCGACCCGTGCGGCAGTGATTACTTAGCCACAACCTCCTTTTAACACTAGCTTAATTTTAAAAGTATTTATTTTGAATTCTTAAAAAGTATATCTGACATCCTTACAAAAAGCCCTTTCATTGGATATGTCACACAGTACCATTATTGTATTTGTTGAAATACATAATTTGAAAAAAATTCAACTGTCCACCTATTACGGTTCATGTGATACAGCCCGCTGACAAACAAACGGACGGACTGACAGCATCTGCTGTCCGTCCGTCTGTCAGTAATAGGGCTCCGTTTGGCATCCTTCGTGTACGGAACCCTAAAAAGGAGGAATATCCCACTTGCTGGTGTTGATCATTTCTTCTAGATTTCGTTACTTTAAGGCCGTCTTGTAGTGCGGTGTGTAGCCGGCTGTAACTGGCCGGCCGTTGCGAGCTCTTGAACTGCTAGATTTTGTGTATATTTGCTCCATAGAAAAAAATAGTAAGGAAAAAATAAAATGTGTTCTCACCAAGTACTAAAAACAATAAGGCCTATCTTTTGGTATAACTTTTACATGGTTTAACGAAGTAATCTCTTCAAGGTACACGTTTTAAATAGCGATTTAGTGTCATCTTTGTGATTTTTTTTTTATCTAGCCAATTAATTTAATTCATGTTTCTATCTTCACACAGTGCTTGATAATATGTTCAATTTTCTTAAAATATTTTCTTTTTGCGCAAAATTTATATTTTGCTAGATTTACAGAGGTTTAAAAAAGTTAAAAAGTACTGCAACCTCGCCTTAAGTGCTTAAATTGCTTACCTACCTACTGTTGGTCTGCTACTCGCGTACGCAATTTTATCTGCACCCATCTTTAAAAATCAAGATAACATCTCAGTTGGATATCGTTAATCAAATAATTATTCATAATTGCATCCTCCATAAATCATCGTAAAACTATGAAATTAATGTCTATTATTGAGTATTTTATTGGTTTTGTTTAATTGGTTTTAATTAAAACATTTAGTCGATTTTATGGGTTTTGCTAATTATTTTAGAAACTCTGTAGAAAAACTAGCATAGACCACCTCTCTGAATATCTTAGTTTTTTATCTATCCAAAGAGCAGTGGTGGCCCCGTGGTAACTTTCGCGACTTACGAGTTGTAGGTCGTGAATTCGAACCCAGACAGGCACTTTATTTTGTGTGTTTAATTTCTTCACTACTCTCTGGACGGTGAAAGAAAACATCGTGAGGAAACCGGTATGTCCTAGAACCAAAAATTCGAAGACATGTAACATCTACCAACCCGCACTGGGCTCGCGTGGTGGATTATGGCCCTGCACTGCTGAGACCTGTGTCCCACCAGTGGGAACATTATAGGCTGGTTAAGTAACTCGAGTTACTCCGTACCTCTGTCATTCGTTGATCGTTGACAGTCGTTACGGGTAGTCAGAAGCCCGAAAGTCTGACAACGAGTCTTGTCAAGGGGTATCGTGGTACCCAGTAAGTGGGTTGTGGAGGTCATATACGCAGTCGCTCCATGAGATATACTGTTAATCAGCTGCATTCAGTTAGACTGGAACCCGACTCCAACATAGGCCGGTGATGATGAGGTACTTTTTTATCTTATTTTTTTGTTCACGGGTTGGAAAATCCTCATGGATGTCCTCCGCCCTAGGGCGGGCGGAGGGGTCTGTCAGACTCTTACTGACTAAAAACCACCCCAGTGTTCCCTTCCCACACTTGCACCGGGGATCTTGGGATCTAATGCGACTTCCGCGATCCCCGGATGATGAGGCACTTGGATTAACCCGAGTACCTATTTAGATAAATAAAGTATAGGTTATTCATTGAGTTCAATAGATAGCATAGGACTATCAAACCTGATAACAAATCCTACGTTCAAGTAAACTGGTAACACTTCTCATTTCCGGGCGGTCGACACCATGCAAAAAGTCGTGACAATAACCATCCGTTAGCAGTAACGTTATATCATCTGTTACATATGGATTACAGGAGCCTAACCGACGATTATCGTTGAATAGGGTAACAATCGGTTCGTGAGTAACTGTAAGATCTGTTTTGTGGTGCAATCCATAAGAAAAAGCGAGTTAACTGTATGCTGATTTATCTATATATTAAAGCTGGAACTAGCAGTCGGATTATAAAAATATTTTTGCATTTGATAGCCCAGTTTTTGAGGAAGATTATAGGCTATTTAACATCAAAATATGACAAAAACAAAAAAGGCAGACAGACCGCTAAGCGAAAACAAAGTAATAGCGTGGACAGACGATGCAATGCGACGCGTTAGGTCAGGGTTTGAGAGAGTTTTATAAAAATGTAGCTGTTATTTGTATATTGTGTATCTTACGACTTTCATGCGAACGAAGTTGTGGGCAGAAACTTATAGTCTCAAATATGGCTGTGCTTATTTTCGTATGGTTTTCTTCAATTATCGCGTCAGTGTATGAATAATTGCATGCTTTTGGACTCAAGTATCAGTTATAATCAATCACCAAAAACCAAAGAGATCGTGCAAATACATTTACAAAATTTGTTAACCCATCAACACTTCCGTAGCGATTTGAAAAATAGATAGAAACTTTATTATTAAGTACTACCTTTTTTTTTTTTTGGGTGGGGAATTATCAAATAACTTCTCCCGCTCTGGGCGGAGCGGGAGGGCGTGTCAGACTTTTACTGACTAAAACCCACCCGTGTTCCTTCCGTTGCCTGTGTGCCAGGGCCACAATATCCCTTTCGGACAAACTCGCAAGCCTGGCAGGCATTGGTCCTACCGGACCCCGTCAGCTATTTGGGACACGCACAAAAGAAAAAAAAAATTAAAACTTACAATAAGTATACAATAAAAAAAAAAACAATAATGACTTATGCGATGCCAAAAAGGCAATCTCAGCATAATGCTGCGATATTTAAAAAATAAATACCGCAGCGCTGGTATTCTGATAGGGCCCGCTGTGATGCCGCGGGACACATATCATTTTCACGAAGGCAATAAAAATAATGAAACAACATTTATAAAAATAAAAAATTGTAACCTCGACCAGTGAAAAAGAGAATACTTATACTTATGTCCTTCAAGAAAAGACAGCTGCTTAAAAAAATACGTTTAACAGTAAAATCGCATTTCCCCTATAACTTGGACCCAAAGAATAAGATATTTCTCAGTCGGAAGACAATATGTGAGGAAGTTCAACCATATAAAGACAATATATTATGCTCCACAAATGGTCGCACGCATTGTCAATACACACTAATTTGTGTGACATTTTTTTAATAAGTAATCACGGTAACTACGCTGTTGTGGGATTAACTAGTAAGCTATTAGTATTTACGTGTGAAGCGCTTTTATAACCATAAGTAGGTAATATATTCGGCCGTAAATATAACGTCAACATAACAACATTATGCCTGAAATGAAAAACGGAATGATGTAAAACGGTGAAGGAAAACCTAGGGAGGAAACCGGCATGTCCTAGAACCAACAATTCGAAAACATATGACATCTACCAACCCGCACTGGGCCCGCGTGGTAGATTACGGCCCACTCCCTCTCACCGAAAGGAGGCCTGTGACGTAGCAGTGGGTACATTATACGCTGATTATTATAGACTGATTATTATAGAATGATTATTATAGAATGATTATTATAGGCTGATTATTATAGGCGGATTATTATAGGCTGATTATTATAGACTGATTATTATAGGCTGATTATTATAGGCTGATTATTATAGAATGATTATTATAGGCTGATTATTATGCTATGCCTGTAATCCCCGAAGGTTTAGGCTGAGCTGTACCCAAGTTTCGCCAGTTATTTTGAAGTCCCATGTAATAGGGAGCGATTCTATTGCCATCAACCGGGCACAAATCTAGACTCCGGGCTGCTACTGAGAAATTCCAGATGGAAAGACCAAATACCACTTTGCCTGACCTGGGAATCGAACCCAGAACCCCATGCTCAGCAGTAGCGCTTGCGACCACTAGACCAACCAGATGACTTCCCCGTTTTTAGGGTTCCGTACCCAAAAGGTAAAACGGGAACCCTATAACTAAGGCTCCGCTGTCCGTCCGTCTGTCCGTCTGTCACCAGGCTGTATCTCATGAACCGTGATAGTTAGACAGTTGAAATTTGCACAGATGATGTATTTTTGTTGCCGCTGTAACAACAAAACCCTTCGTGTGCGAGTCCGACTCGCAAACAAAGTTTACTTTTCCCTGCAAAACCGCTTTCACGGTTTGTCTGTGGGAACAGAACAAAATATATTGCACTTATAAAGTAACTAACAATAATATCATATTTTATCTTCTTTTACGAAAAGTTCAGCATTGTCATCTCTGTCACTCCGTGGTAACTTATTTCTTAAGCGGGGCGGGATTCGTTACGGATCGTCAGAAGCCCAAAAGTCTGATAACCAGTCTTGTCAAGGGGTACCGTGGTAAGTACCCAGTAAGTGGGTTGTGGAGGTCAGATACGCAGTCGCTCCATGTGATATACTGTAATTCAGCTGCATTCAGTTAGACTGGAACCCGACTCCAACATAGTTTGGAAAACGCTAGGCCGATGATGAATCTCTTTTTAAATCTGGATCTGGATATTGCATTAATTTATTGTTTTGCAAACAATAAGAAATATTAATTACAGAACCAACGCTCTAAAAAGTTGATTTTTTTATATAAATTTTGTGTTTTGTAAATAATTTTGTGGGCCAACTATATCAACCAATCTGCCTATCCTTTTCCAAACTTTGTTAAGGTCGGCTTCCAGTCCAACCGAATAAAGCCGAGTACCAGTATTTTACACGGAACGACTGCCTATCTGACCTCCATAACCCGGTTACTGGGTACCGCGAGCCAACAAATTATTTGACACAATGTTTGCCACGCAACGTAACAATGAGTCAGTCATTAATAATTTACATTTACAATGTAATCTTTTATCACATTTTTAGTAGGACATGTTTCATTTTAATTACGTCGTATTATATATCTCACCCATTAGATTATGGAGTAAATTAATTACATTAACTTTACTAATTCAATTAAGTGAATTGCGACTGAAATTGAATGTATATATATTCCAAAATAAAATAAGTACTTAGTGCTTTAAGATTGGTTTGACACTATCCGTGGTGAAGAAAACCCAAAGCATTATTTTGGTTTGGAACTCGTGTACATTTTCCACGAGATACAAATTAAAAAATAAACGGTGCTTGTCGGACCACGCACAATTAAAGGTTCCGTAGTTAGGATGAATTTATCCCAAGAACCGTGGAGTTTCTTGCCGGCTCTTCTCCATAGGAAACGACCAATTGGAACCGTGCACCTAACTTCTGACGTTTCATAAGTGCAGTTTAACAGTCAGAGTTTTATGTGAAATAAAATATTTTGATTTGATTTGAACAAATTTAACATTGTAGTTGAAAAACGACTATTACTCGTTAACTTGTAAAGCCTACTTAGCTGTGATAGTTTTCCTTTTAACTTCGTTATACAGCGTGCCGCTTTAGTGGCGACATTATTTTAATACACCTTTACGATTACAAGTTTTCTTTTTATAAAGTTCTTTTGATTTTATTAAACGTTATTATTTATTGATTTATTAACAATTTTCTAAAATAGCATTTTGGAGCAACCTGTACTTAAAGAACTGTAGCGCAGAGGTCCTTTGCCGGGATCGGATCATAACATCGCATCAATGAAATTTAACGAATAACGTGCAAAGAGTAGGCGAATTGAAGAAAAGAGAGAGCTTTATTAATTTGTTTGTTTGAAAATTATAATTTTTTAATGTACGAATTATTTTATCTTATTATATTTTTATGATTACTGGTCACTAGCCCTACCCGTGTGTTAAACTAATGTCGCCAGTGTGGCGGCACGTTGTATAAACAACTGCCGTGAATTTTCTCACATATCCAAACACAACCTTGAGCTGGCAGGGGAGGTGACACTTGACTGTTACAAAAAATAGCACTTTAAACCTTAATATTACACAAACGGATCCCTGAATCGAAAAATGATTTTCACAGACCCGCAATATTTTTGAACGGTCTATCCTACACCATGGGATAGACGAGAAAAAAAAATATTATCCCCACTTTATGTGCAAGGAAGGTACTTAATCTACAAAAATGTTTTTTTCTCGTTGTCGGCGTGATTGATATGTATACCCATGCCAAATTCCAGCTTTCTAGTACTAAGAGTCTCTGAGCTAAGACAGCTCAGACAGACAGACAGACGGACATGGCGAAACTACTTACAAGGGTTACTTATTGACTACGGAAACCTAAAAAGAAGTTGTGTGCGACCATACGATAGAAGTAAAACTTACGACTGGAGCCGAGCATATGCGATTCAGCGCTGACTTTACGCGATTCAGCACCGACTTTACGCGATTCAGCGCTGACTTTACGCGATTCAGCGCCGACTTTACGCGATTCAGCGTTACCGCCCGACTGGAGCCGAGTATAAACGATTCAGTGTCACCGACCCAAGCATGACGGTTCAGTTTTCAGAAAGAGCGCAAAGTTTGACTAAAGAAGTTTTCACTGAAAAATGGAACATAATGCCGCGTTTAAAAATGAGACATGGCTCCTCAATGAGGAACTAACTCCAAAGTAAAAGTTAACCAGAGCTTAGAAGTTGGTGAAACAGGCCCTTTATATCTATTTACATTACAATCATCTTCAGTCTTCTGCACAGATATAAATATATTTCCATGGTCTTCTGTCATCTTCTCTCCTTCGTTGAAAGAAACCGCATTGAGCTGAGGCATCAGGAAATTCACGGGTATATTCAAAACTCCTGTGAATTCTCCCAGTGCCAAGGCCCAACGTGGTCAGTTCTTCTTTACTTCTGTCTTCTCGCAGAACGTTAACTTCACTCCAAAAGCAGCTTCTAGAATTAGGTTTTTAAACTTTTGACTCCGATAAAGGCAAGGATCATGAATTCTCTAATGCAACTTCTTCTTTTAAAAACTACTTTAAGTAAGTACTTTAAAAAATCCGTAAACTTTTTGCTATAATATGTATAGGAGTGCCTATACATATTATAG
Source organism: Tiliacea citrago (assembly GCA_963921375.1). Lineage (NCBI taxonomy): Eukaryota > Metazoa > Arthropoda > Insecta > Lepidoptera > Noctuidae > Tiliacea > Tiliacea citrago. Next base: position 19,894,997 of record OY992783.1, on the reverse strand, counting down.
CAAAAAGTTGACGAAACCAGCGGGGTAGTTCCCTTATACCCTTACATTGGCAATGCGTTTGTTTTTCACAATTCAAAAACATTCATTGCGTCATTTACGTTGTCGAACCGACGATTTTTTCAAACTTATGAAGCAATGGATTAGCTGTTTCCCTCAAAATCATTCAGATTGTTTTTGAAAGTGTGTTTCAAACGCAGTTAGGGTGCGGCTCTTATAATGATAATTATCAAGTCCCTAAGACATACCTACTGAGTAGGCTTTATGAACCTAATTACGCTATAGCGATCTGTGTGCGCGTCATCGAGAACTTTAACTTTCTTTTTTCAAATTCAAATTCCTACGTTGCATAAATTTCGAGAAAAACCTGTGTGACAGACGGACAAAAAAGTGATTTTAAAAATGTTTTTCGTTTTAGGTTACAATATAGTTATTTCTCTTAAGAACTTATGAATAACAGTTTACTTATAATGCGATACAAAGTTACTTCTTAATAATAATATAATATTTGCCTCTGGGGCGATTACGGTTGGAACTCCAAAAACGTAAATCGGGCAAGTTTTATCGAGCTGTAAGTTCAGTGGCGCTCAGACATGGAGAAATTGCATATAATATTGATAAAGATTTTGAACAGAGAAGTGAGCTCCTTCATACATTTTCCTAAATATCATTGTACAATTTCTACTGAAGTTGTGGTTTCAGTAAATTGTAATTTTAGTGCCTACTAAAATATCTGTCCGTGACAGTTTCGGCAATCAGTTACGGTTATTCAGTGGGTAACCGCAAATTTCCGTATCATCCGCTGAGAGCACAATTGGAACACCGATATTTTCCGCCATTTTTGAGATCGTTTAAAGTGCCGCGGTTGGTTGACATAGATGGGATCTGAAGAGGTTGTCCGTTACAATAAAGTAGAAACAATTTAAAGGTGGGTATTATCTATGAAACAAGTGTGGGACTAACCGATTAACCGTATACCATACCAAAGAAGCATACTTGCTAGTGAAAAAACCCTTTTTTAAGGTTCCATACCCAAAGGGTAAAACGGGAACCCTACTACTAAGGCTCCGCCGTTTGTCTGTCTGTCTGTCCGTCTGTCACCAGGCTGTATCTCATGAACCGTGGTAGCTAGACAGTTGAAATTTTCACAGTTGATGTATTTCTGTTGCCGCTATAACATCAAATACTAAAAAACAGAATAAAAGAAATATTTAAGGGGGCTCACATACTACAAACGTGATTTTTTTGGTCGTTTTTGCTCGATATTGATAACGGCAACAGGTAGACGCTTGAAATATTCACACAATATTTAGTTATATTATATTCACTTTAAAAATAAATAATTAAATTAATATAAAACAAATATTTAAGGGGGCATCCCATACAACAAACGTGATTTTTTGCAATTTTTATAGATAATAGTACGGGACCCTTCGTGCGCGAGTCCGACTCGCACTTGGCCGGTTTTTACGGAATAGAAGTCAGAATCGGACGAACGGACTGTAAAAAAGTTTATTTAAAATTTTAATCTTATTTCAAATGGAGTATGTATGTGAGAAAAATAACTTTCAATACGTAGCGCATTTTTACTCAAAAGGGAGTTTTTTAACGGAACAGCCATTCAGAGAATTCAGTGTTTAAGCCAAAAGCGCCACGACAGCCCTCGAAATTCAAGTTTGCTAACGTTTTTTTTTTTGCATTTTACAGGTCAGTATCAGGTTGTCTGTCAATTAAAATACGATTCTCGACCGTAAAAAATATGTATTATAATCATACAGAATTATAATCATTAGAATCATCAATACCCAAAAACTCTCTAAGTGTTAATTGCCCTATTTAATGAGTATTTTATGAAATCACGACATTTGAGATCAATTCTAAGTTTTCCTCATAATTATGTCATAATCATCATCATCATCATTTCAGCTGAAAGACGTCCACTGCTGGACATAGGCCTCCCCCAAAGGGGGGTTTGCCATAATCGCCACGCTTGGCAGGCGAGTTGGCGATCGCAGTATGGTGTTAAAATGCATAGAGAACGCTGCTGCCCATTCTCTAGTATGTCCCATAGTCGCTTTTTACGACAGCCACGGGATGAAATGGGATGGTGCTATTCTTTACGTCCGGCACCACAGCGAAATAATTATGTCATTCTCATAATAATGACTAAATAATTGAGACTTTCTCCCCCTTATTACAAAACAAGGTTTATCTTCAGACCCAGGTTTAAAAAATGGAGCCATTATGGAATTTCGAACTTTATTCCAACTACGGTAAAGTTCCTAAACACAAAACTGACAACTTAGTACCGAACTAAGTTTTCAGTTTTGTATAAAGAACGGTATTTATATACACTGTTACGTTCTTATTACAAAAACTGGCTGCATGTTTTAAGCCGTGTCAAAATATAAATCTTGTTTTGTAATAAGGCGGTCTTAGTTTAATTGTGCTTTTTTATTTTGAAAGATGCTTACCTCATACGTGACTGCTTTAAGTTGCTGTTATTATCTGAAACAAAATAAATATTTGGTCAAAAATCGTTACTTTATACAAACGCAGTTAACTGCAGGGAACTATGACTTAATTTAAAGACTATAAATGATAAATCATCTTATTTCTATAGGTAGGTTTGTACCAACACTTTTACACGTCAATCATATTTAAAAAACTAGATGAGGTCGGCGTTTCCTATCTGGCTACTCTGAGAAGAAACGCTGAAACAAACTCACAGGTCACACTCTCTTTTAAAGTCCAGAATAATCTTGGTCAGATCATGTGAGGACTATGTAGATTGGTGTCTGAAGTGGTCTTTTGAGGAAATAACCACACTGATTTGACTGGACGTGTCCAGTTAGTGCACGTATTTGTCAGTAATCGTGCAGCTCAACTCAGAACTTAAGGAGCTCGACAATTCGACGAACAATATTTATAGGACGTGGAGCTTTCATGTTAAAATTCCTTCAAAACAAACATCGAGCAAAATTCTCTCTACACAGCAGCAATTATTTTCAAATACCCGTATTTACCTCTCAAAGTACCGCGTTATCAATAAAATTTATGAGTTTCTCACATAAATATGTATGAGACATGTTTACAAAGTCATTAGTGTCAAATTAAAACTACTTGTTTGTATATTTTGAACTATTCATATTTATTATACAAATATGAATAGTTCAAAATATACAAACAAGTGGTTTGACTGTGCTGTATAATTTCCTGTAAAGGACAGAGCGAGGGAAAGGGGACTATGTAAAGAACTAACCTCGGTATATGTTACAAAACATAGTTTGAAGAAAGAAGAAAGACCACATTATACATTTATTTATCACAGACTAAAAGGCACAAAAAACATAAAAAAATCATACAAGTAAAAAGTGTAAAGTGCGATGTAAGAAATTAGCGGGAAATTGTGCCTCACGGCTGCGCCAAAAGAAAGACGGTTTGAGGCTAAAGCCTGCGTTCTCGAACAATTTATAACACCAGAGTGTAACTGCCCCACTGCAGGGGGGCAAAAGCCCCTTCTCATACAGAGAAGGTACAAGCAGTAACCACCACGCCGCTTACTCAACGAGGACTGGGGATTGCAGGGATCACTTACTAGAGAATGGGCAGCAGCGTTCTCTATGCATTTTAACACCACTGCGATCGCCAACCCGCCTTGCCAAGCGTGGCGATTATGGCAACCACCCCTCCCCGGATGGGGGAGGCCTATGTCCAGCAGTGGACTACTTTCGGCTGACAGGGTCAAACTAAATTAGCTAGCGAAACTAAAAGGAAAACTATCACAGCTAAGTAGGCTTTACAAATTAACGAGTAATAGTCGACCAACCTACATTTGCAGTTGGAAATTTACCGTGACGTATATCGATGTATGGGAGAACATGTTTATGAACTACAATGTTAAATGTGTTATTAGGATAAATTCATCCCAACTACGGAACCTTTCATTGTGTGGTTTTTTATATTTAAAACCATACAAGCAATACAAGAAAGAAATGAAATACGGTAGGTAAACATGACGCAAAAAAGAAGCACAAACGCATGAAAAGAACAAGTTGGGGTTACAAGAATTTCCTTGCACAAATCCACATAGGTAGATGCGAACTATGGTATATAAATAAACATAGTTACATAAAAGCACCCTCTTATAAAATTCATGCGTCATTGTACCATCAAATTAACTTAAGAGGGGGGAGGGGGGATTGGTTCATTGTGTAGGGCGCTATTGTATAGAATGACTGATAGTTCTCCATGTTTGTTATTTTTGGGTTTGTTACGTAGGAGAATTAAGGTGATAGATACCTCGGTAGGTGACCTTAAATGTAAACTTAGAATAACAATTAAAGTAATGGAATTTAGTTAGATACCGCCAGTTACACGTAAGGCTATTAAATTTAATTCCCCATTAGAAGAAGATAATGCTGTCTCCATCTAAAGGAACGTATCAGAAAGTGACAACATTAAGCATAATGGGGAATTAAATTTAATGGACTTACGTGAAACTAGCGGTATCTATATGTCACCGTAGTCGAAATCGGCATGGTATCTGTTATTATTATACAGTAAATTTCTATTATTTTTAAGCAGGTTTATATGGAGTTCGCAAACAAAATATATATATTTTTTAAACGTATGGATATTATTGCTTTGCATTATGTATTATGACTTTTATAGAACACATTGAAAAAACGATTAAACAACGAAACTCTTAAAAAGTAACATAATTACACACATAACATCACGCCTGGTTTTCCCTGAAGGGTTAGGCAGAGCTGTACCTATAGTACACCCACATTGTACAGAAATAATTAATTCGATCAATAAATTCCAGATCGATAATTATGGTTTGCAATCCACAGCCGAAATAGCTCAGTTGGGAGAGCGTTAGACTGAAGATCTAAAGGTCCCTGGTTCAATCCCTGGTTTCGGCAATTACTCTTTTTGTGATAACTCGCCTTATTTTACCTAATGATGTTGATGTTGGCGTGAAATAATAACCACGGCCGTGATTACCCACGAATGATACATACTTAACTGATGATATGCACACCTTTGGCCCAACTGATTGGCTTATCTTTTTACTATGAGCTAAGTAGGTACATAAATCTGTAAATGTTGACTGACGGAAATAAGATAAGATAATCATTTATTTACTTTGGAGAGGGAGAGAAAGACCAAATAGAAGATGTGTTTCTTCTATAAAGCAGCCGAAGAACAGCATCTTGAAGCAGTGTTGCTTCAAGGACCTTGAATAGAACGTCGTAACGTTGCTTATGAAGAGAGAAGAGTAAATAAAAAATTGATGGATTTTGAATTGAAGAGAAAAATAAGACATAAGAGCAGTGGTGGGCGTGGTGGCCCAGTGGTATCTAACAGTCGCGACTTACCGAGTTGTAGGTCGTGTTAGAACCTAGGCTTTACTTTATTTAAATTTTTTCATCACCACTGCTCTCAAAACGGTGAAGAAAAGAAAAACATCGTGAGGAAACCGGCAAGTCCTAGAACCAAAAATTTCGAAGACATGTGACATCTACCAACCCGCACTGGGCTCACGTGGTGGATTACGGCCTCTCACCGAGAGGAGGCCTTTGTCCCAGCAGTAGGAACATTATAGGCTGATTATGTAAAGTACCGTAGATAAAGGCAGGTAGAAGACGATGAGCTAAGTACCTACCTATAGTTTTGCTACACACGTGAAGAAAGGAAACAATAAAGAGTTCAAACAAAACGTTAAGAGTCTATATTGCGAGTACTACCCCAGTGCCACCCACCTCACTCTTAATCTCGCTCGTACACTACTGCCAGCGCTCACGCGAGCAAGCAAGCGAGACAGTGGCAGGGAGACAAATCCAAGGCACCGATATTTTAGTTTATTTCTTTTTACAGTGAAAATAATGGTAATAAAAAAATAAAAAAATAACATAAGACCTGTTTTAGTTAGTTCAGTTAATAAACGAAGTTTCACTATCTAATTTGAAGTATTTATTGAATACCAGCTGTTTATTGTTCGGTTTGGAGGTAACTTTGGATTTTTTTTCTATCAAGAAAATTTTATGGAATCGTGTTTTCGTCAAAGATAGTACTTAAAATTAATCCTCAATTTTACCATATATTAATTTCAAAATTAATGCTGTAGTATTTTCGACATAAGGGAGGATCATGCTAAGCCATTTGATGTAGTATAGGCCCTTAAAGACTTTTTTTGCAGCATGAAATGAAATGATTTTATCTTCTGTAAGTAGGTTTGTACTAACACTTTTACACGTCAATCATATTATATTTAAAAAACTAGATGAGGTCGTCGTTTCCTATGTGACAACTCTGAGAAGAAAGGCCGAAACAAACTCAGAGGTCACAGTCTCTTGTAAAGTCCAGACATAATCTTGGTCAGATCATGTGAAGACCATATAGATTGGTGTCTGAAATGGTATTTTGAGGAAAGAACCACACAGATTGAGTGGACCTATCCAGTCAGTGTACGCATTTGTCAGCAATCGTGCAGCTCAACTCAGAACTTAAGGAGCTCAACGAATTTGACGAACTCAACGTGAGTCCCGAGACCAACATGCATAGCATGACCACCGTAGAAACGGAAGAAACAAAAGAAATAATGACAGAATGTGTACTCAGGCCAACGACACGAGATAGATATGTTACGGCTAATACCCGAAGTGCGGCTACACCTAGTTTTAGCCGGTTAGAACTAGGTGTAGCCACTTACTCTTGGTTAAACCTAGTACGAACCGATTGTTTTCGGGTAAAATCATTTGGGTTAGGTTAGGTTAGAACAGTAACCATTAACAAGCGAAGGCGAGCGAGCGAAGCGAGCGTGCCGCGGGAGCGGCCGCCGAGCGCCAGATCCCCTCTATTGTTGGTAAATTGGTTTTATCCAACAGGGATTGTCTGGACCTATAATTCTAACCGGCTAAAACTAGGTGTAGCCGCACTTTGGGTATTAGCCGTAACAGATACATAAAATTGCAACTTATACAAATATCAACGTTGTCTATGTTGATTTTTTAATAAAAAAAATATTGTTAAACGTCTGGACGCGCAAACGCAATGGAAACTGAACCATACGCAATATAGTTAAAGTTTTAATCCTAAAGCATTGTTTTGTGAAATGTATTGAAAACCAAGATGGCGGTGTTAGTTCGAATTTTGGCCACGTGCCAAAAGATTATGTCACTTTGAACAGAAAGGGATTTGTTAATTATAGATACTCAGTACAGATAGAAGTGGTGAATGGTGGATTGGATGTTAAAGGGTAGGTGGCTCTCAAAAAGGTGAATGATTTTATAGAGGCATGAGGAATAAAGTGTAAAGTTCACTCATCCTCCATAGAAAAGAGAGGATCATCCGACCAGACCAACTGCCCGACTATTGAAGTTGTGACGTTGTATATAATTATGCTAGTCGCGCGGTAAACTCTACTTGCGCGATGCAGGATTTTGTGTGACGTCAGTGTGATGTGTAGTTCGCATGTGGCAATGTAGATGCCGCCACCGTTTGAATGGTTCCAAAAGCATAAGCTTGAACTCAATTGTAACCAAATTACTTACACGAAAACCTTTTACAATTCCATACAATTCATCCAATACGATTATCAGGTATAAAATATTCATACACGTGCATTGTCCGGGAAGCAATTACTTATTAAAATTTCAACAACCAAACCAAACCTAGCCATAATTCTAAACCATAAAGCCCATTTTTCCCAAGCATATTTATTTGTAGGTGGAGGTATGTCGGTTTGTTGTCACGGAGTTACCATAGCAACCGACGATAAAAAAACAAGGCATGAATCAGGTAGGTACTTGGCTATGTTTATTCTGTTTTGAATTTCAGTGCTTTTTATATGGTTTTCCTACTAGTTGACAAGTCTGATGGTTGATAAACACATTTTAATGGGATATGCTTGAATGGAAACATACTTAGTTGGTATATTTTAGGCATACATTTTAGACTAGTAATTTTAATGAGATGAGGGGCTTGTGGCTTAGTAAGCCGCACGGGTCGACCGATCAGGTTAAGCTACGCTTGCCGCCGCGGTTGTTCCGTGGATGGGTGACCTTCTTCACATACCAAGACCCTACCGTACCTCGGAAAGCACTTTACACTGTTGGTCCCGGCAGCTACGTGTAGATCTTTGACAGTTGTTACGGGTCGTCAGAAGCCCGAAACTCTGACAACCAGTGTTACCAAGGGGTATCGTGTTACCCAGTAACTGGGTTGTGGAGATCAGATAGGCAGTCGCTCCATGTAATATACTGGTATTCAGTTGCATCCGTTTAGACTGGAAGCCGACCCCAACATAGTTGAGAAATGCCCAGGCAGATTGATTGATGTTAAAATTAGGCCAAAATAAATAAAATTTTGGTCTAGTAATTTCAATGAGATTAGCATTACATCACGGCCGTATTTCCCCGAAGGGTTAGGCAGAGAATTAGACTAATCAGATTATCCTACAAAAATGGCCAGTGCCAATTGTCAGGTTTTCGGCACATCATGTAACGTGTGTATATCTACGTGCCTATTTCTTTGGTTCTTTCTTTGGTTTAGCAAGCTAAAAGATCATGTTCCCATCCTTACCCGGGTAAAGTGCTAAATTCAGTTTTTAAGTTGAGAAATGTTCAGTAAGTAAATACTTACCCTACATTTTAATCTAGGTTTCGTTTTCATCCGATTCGGTATAAAACACCTATAACTCATCCTCATCCATCATCTATGATGGGGTCGGCTTCCAGTCTAACCGGATGCAGCTGAATACCAGCATTTTACATAAAGCGACTGCCTACCTGCCCTCCATCACCCAGTTACTGGGTAACACGATACCCCTTGGTAAGACTAGATGTTAGGCTTTCGGGCTTCTAACGACCCGTAAAAACTATCAAAGATCTGCAAATAACAACCAATGCCAACGGATTAATGTGCTTTCCGAGGCTTAAGACAGCTTTAACATAAACATAAAGAGGTTAGGCAGAGGTGTACCTATAGTACACCCACGTTTCGCCAGTTATGTTTAAGTCCCATGTAATAGGGGGCGAGCCTATTGCCATCAACCGGGCACAAATCCAGACTCCGGGCTGCTACTGAGAAATTCCTGGTGGAAAAACCCAATAACACTTTGCCCGACCTGGGAATCGAACCCAGGACCTCGTGCTCGGCAGTAGCGCTTGCGACCAAAAGACGAACGAGGCAGTCGACAGCTTTAACTAACGGTACAAAAAGTTACACAGCCCACACCTACATCTGTGCCTGTCCTGTAAATAATGTAGGCGTGATTATCCTTACATTTTTCCACCAATCATTCTACAAGGTTTTTCACTAAACATACAACTAAAAACCTTGCGTGTACGAAATCACGGGAAGTAGTGACCACCCCCTTAACACCATCGGGTGACTATATAGGTCACCCATCGCCCCCAACCATCGTTGCCTTATTAAAAAAACATTTGTCGTGATTTAGGTTAATTTATTTTTGTGGCAACATCGTTAACCTTTGCTTGACATTAGTAGTAATCTGGTACTGTGTTTGAAAATATAATTGAAAAAAATGTGAACTTAATGGCTTTTTTACACGATGCCTGATTTTGATGACCATCAGTCTATGTTTACAGTGAAGAAGTCAATTTAAAGTTATTAGAGGGCCTTCAATGGATAATGTATGGAAAAGTTTACGTAATCTAGCCCTTATTATAGAAAACAATGCCCATTATAATGAAGATTCAATGAAATGACAAATTGTAAAGTTCTAGAAAGGACCAAAAAGTACCAGCAGGCATGCTAGGTTATTATTATCAGGGATGGAGGAAAAATACTGGAGAATAACCGAAGTTTTTCTGAAAATCGATGTGCCATATTACCCGCCGAGTAACCGGTTCGAAAACAGACAAAAAGCACCAAAATAAGCCTGTAATCAAAATGATTAATTGTCTAGTAGGAATAAAAATAACGAAAATACGTTTATTAGCGGTCAACATGACGCAAAGAAAGAACACAAACACGAAAAGAACAAGTTATGGGAAAATATATGCGTCACATCAACGCAAAACAGCCATCGTTCAGCATAATGCTGCGACCCTATGCGAGACAGAGCCTTAGCGCTGGTTTTCAGCAACAGCCGGCGTTGACATGACGACGTCGACCAGCATAATAATGAGATATAATTAACAAAATAAAATAATAAAATAATTCCATACTTACGAAACGCATATAACTAAAAGAGTGTTGATGAAGTTGATGGACGGAGAAGGAGAGGAAGGCGAAAGAAAAGATGGATGGATTGTGTGAGGGATGATATTAAAGAGAAGGGAGTGAATGATAGCGTGAAGACTGACAGGGGAGAATGGCAGAAGAAAACGTGATGTGCCGACCCCAAGTTACATGGGACCAGGGCAGGGAGATGATGATGAGTTAGTACTATACACGTCCGCCCTTACTACTAACTACTTTTAGGTAGCTATGGTACGCCCCTAGTCACCGCAGGAGACCCTCTGGGCGTCGGGAGTCGCAGGCCGATTCCCGGCCACCGTAGCCGCGAGCTTGCAGACGGTAAGCGATGGGTAGCTCGCCGTTCGACAAAAACCAGGGGAATTCCGAATATAATTCTGAAGTATCGGCCGAATGTTCGTTTCCTTTCTACGGCAGAAGAAAAAAAAACGAAAGTTAAAGAGATACCTAAGCCAAAGTCAAAAATATGACTTGAAGTCGGGTAAGGACTCAAAGTCAAAAAGGAAACTTTGGAAGTTATAAAACGGCCGAACATTCGGCTGATACTTCGGAGTAGACGTGCGCCTCAAAGAGATGTCAGCACCAACTGACGGAGTCCGGTAGGGCCAATGCCTGCCAGGGTTGCGAGTTTGTCCGAAAGGGATATCGTGGCCCTGGCACACAGGCAACGGAAGGAACACGGGTGGGTTTTAGTCAGTAAAAGTCTGACACGCCCTCCCGGTCCGCCCAGAGCGGGAGAAGTTTTTTGATAATTTCTCACCCAAAAAAAAAAAGGTGAGATGTCAGATGTTACACATCATACACGACTACTATGAGGCTCACTCGTTTTTTTTTTATCTTTTTCATATGCTGGTATTATTATTACTGTTGTAATCGTATGGACTTACAGGAGTAGTGGAACTTGCATAATATGTGTACTTAACCGTTAATTGCGTGTGACGGGGGGTTTCTTTTTAATTACTTTAAGGGTGGGTTTTATTACTGTGGGAATTTTTAACGGTGTTATTTTACCATGGAGAATGATATTTTTTAATGCTTTCTGATCAGATGGGCAATTTATTTAAATACAGAGTTATGTTGATTGATTCCGGTAGGTATATGGTGACTAATTGTGTCATGGGGCTTAATTAATGAATTTCCCCGAGTTTACGTAGTTTTAACAGTAACATCATTCTATACTAATAATATACATATAAAGGTATACAATTTGTGAGTTTGTATGTATGGCGTAATCTTCGGAACTACTGATCCGATTCCGAAAATTCATACACGAATGACAAGCTACAGTTGCCGTGTGTCATACGATATAATTATTTTATATTAAACCAAGAAATTTCACGCGGACGAAGTCACGGGCAGAAGCTAGTTCTTAAATTAGAGCAATTTGAACTGACTACACCAACTTAAATTTTCCATATTATATTCAAATAACAACTGCCATTCTTTGGCAGTTGTGATTGGCTACACGGCAAATTGACGTAGTGTGTACGCTGTAACACGGCAATTTGATAAATAATTAATTTCCCTGACCGTCTATAACTTTTCAATAATAAAAAAATAACAACATAATCTATACAAAAAGAATATTCTGCCGAAACCAGGGATTGAACCAGGGACCTTTAGATCTTCAGTCTAACGCTCTCCCAACTGAGCTATTTCGGCTGTGGTTACAACGCTAAAATTACCGATCAATAATAAAATATTTATGAATACCTACTATTAGTAATAAATTTAAAGACAATCCACAGTTATTTTTCTGTATCTATCTATAATAATATTGATAAGCTATCATTGAAGTGATAGTAACATTAAAATTATATATTTACTTAGGACTAACATAGCAATAAGTACGTACTACTAACACCTACAACTTTTCTTACTACCAAAGTTGTCTTTTGAATTAATAAATAGGTATTTAAACTATATAACTGGATCACAGTTATTTCGTATATTCGGGAGCAGCTAACTATGTGCTGACATTATGATGCCCAGTCCTTTAACAGTTAATCTGTTACACGTAGACTTAAGACCCTATACTACCTTAAATGGCTTAGCATGATCCTCCGTTATGTCGAAAATACAGCAGTATTAATTTTGAAATAAATATATGGTAAAGTTGAGGATTAATGTTAAGTACTACGTTTGAGGAAAACACGATTGCGTAAAATTTTTTCTATAGAAAAAAACTCCAAAGTTACCTCCAAACCGAACAATTAACCGCTCGTATTAAAAAAATACTTCAAATTAGATAATGAAACTTTGCATATTAACTGAACTAACTATAAAGCAGATCTTATGTTATTTTTTTTAAATTAACATTATTTTCACCGTAAAAAGAAATAAACTAAATTATCGGTGCCTTGGAGTCTTCTCCCTGCCACCCTGTCTCGCTTGCTCGCGTGACCGCCAGGAATAGGTGCAAGCGAGATAAAGAGTGAGGTGGCGCTGAGTTAGTATTGACTCTTAAATAATAATATTATTGATGTAAAAACATTATTTTCACTGTTTTATTTTGTTATTTGTATTTTGTGTTTCACGAGCAGTGTCCAAATAAACTTTATTCTCTTTCAACATAATTAAATAAACATATTTTCAGCCAAAAATGTGGTTCAATATTTTTATTATATTTCATACTAGCGACCCGCCCCTGCTACACATAGTTTTGTCGACTTCACAAAAGACCGATATTTCTATTTATTATATATGCAAGTGTTATACACATAACGCATCAAAATCCGTTACGTAGTTTAGAAGAACAACGCGGTCACACAGGCAGACACGAAAAGAAAATTTTATCTATACAAATAAATAAAATTAGTGTCTGTTTTTTTTTATTATGGAGCTATGTCACAATACTAACTATGTCGCTCCATCATAGCCAAATTTTGAATTTTAAATTGTTATATAATATGATTGTAATAAAATTTGTACAGAGTTCTAGCCTCGTCCGACTTAGGCTTAGCTAAAATACTATTTGAAGTACCAAACATATTTTGGAAATCAAACAGATTTCTCCTGAGGCGTTCTCCCTGCACACACTCGATCAAGATGTGATGTAATGTCAATAAAACAGCTTTTTACTAATTGCATAATTATGAAAGTGTATAGGTACCTACCGATTTATAATAATTTTTTGTCGGTCTGTCTGTCTACTTTTATTTTAGAAAAAGCCACGCGAGCGAAGCCGCGGGTAGCAGCTAATCTATATCATGTATAGGAGAGGCACTTATCTTTTGTGTACTTATACCATACAAACTCACCAGCTGCCTGTTTATACACCAAAATGAGCAATTCACATTTAACGTAAGTACCTACATATTTCACAAGAAAACAGATGTTTCTCAAAATAATTCTGAAGAAATTGTGTTTAAGTTAAAATAGTTTAAAGGTACAGTCAACCGCACTTCCATGACAATTTAAATAATTTTTATTAAATTTAAATTTACGTTATTGTATTTCACATTGACAGCGTGTTCATTTCGAAGAATAAAGGTTGGTTTATAGTTAATACACTAGCTGCTGCCCGCGTAGCTTTTTCTAAAATAAAAGTAGCCTAAAAACATAAACATAACATCACGCATGTAATCCCCGAAGGGTTAGGCAAAGCCATGTAATAGGGGGCGAGCCTATTGCCATCAACCGGGTACAAGTAGCCTAAATTACTCCTAATAACATCAGCCACCTACCAGTGGAAGTCCCGTCAAAATCGGTCAAGCCATTTCGGTGATTAGCCGTAACATACAAACAAACAGACAGACAAAATTAAAAAAAAAAGATTTTTTGTTGCATTTACCGTACCTATATACTTTCATACGCATTTAGTAAAAAGCTGTTATTTTGAAATTACAAACAAACACTTCAATTTTATTTATTTTTGTAGATGAGTCCGAAATCTCCAACCCGTCTTGAGCAAGCTTGGTGATCAATGCTCGTGCCTTCTCTGTATGAGAAGAGACCTTTGCCCTACAGTAGAACAGTAATAGGCTGATACTAAGGTTAGGTTAGGTTATACAACCGAGGTGGTGGCGCGTAGTGTTCCACGCGCGTCCCTTTCAGACGTTGCGGGGGGGGGGGGGAGGGTCAATCACCTCACCTGCCCTCCCAGACTAGAGCTGACCCGCAGACGCGGGCCGGCACTAGCCGGGAATCACGGAAGTAATACTAGATCCCAAGATCCCCGGTGCAAGTGTGGGAAGGGAACACTGGGGTGATTTTTAGTCAGTACCCGAGAGTCTGACAGACCCCTCCGCCCGCCCCAGGGCGGAGGACATCCATGAGAAATTTCCACGCCGGACACAAAAAAAAAAGGTTAGGTTAGACATGTCACAGACATGCGACTGACTGTACCTACCTCCAAAGTGACTGGGACATGCCAGTGCCACAGATCATCTGCAAACAAGTAATATTTAGTTCAGAATATTTTGTACCGTTCTTTTATTTTGTATGTTATTTGGTACGGCAGCTGCCCGTTTTCGGGGGTCTGGTGGGCTTTTTGTCTTAAAAAATGGAGTATCATAAACGTGGTTTTCACATTTGAGAACAGTATCATTTTGACAGTTGAATTACCGACTATTTCTGTTCACACACTATCAGTAGCAATGGGTTTCATTTTGACAGTTCAACAACATTCATTGCGTTATTTACGTTGTTGAGCAGACCAATTCTTCGAACATATGAAGCAATAGATTATCAATATAATTCAAAATCATTCATTAATTTCTTGATCGACAGTGTGTTACGCTATTACGATGCTGATTTGTTTTTATTCCAATTTACATATTTATCACTTTATGTGCAACGGTGCACGTGTTTCTGTGACAAATAAACGATTTTTTCTTTATTTCTTTTCTTTATCTTTATCAATATCTGGCTTTATGTTCAAACATAATTGAGTTATAAAAAACAAATAAAGTTGGACACCTAACATATCACCTTCTGAATTGACACCATAAAATAAGGCTATAAAAATAAAACTTTAAGAGTATGGGATGCTTGAATATTGTTGAAATAAATTAGTGGAAATGCGTTCGTTACGAAGCATCTGTGGAATATAAAAGATAGGCTCAAAAATGATGTGATAAGGCTACGGTGTGGTTTAAAACAAGATGTAGTAACACATTTTTTAAAGAGTATGCTTAGATGGTTTGGTCATGTTGAGAAGGTGAATAAAACAAAAGGTATTTACAAGGCAGAAGTGAGTGGAAAAGCTGGGAGGGGACGCCATAGAAGGACATATAGTGTCCTAATTGGTGATGTTCTTCAGAAAGGTCAGGTGCGTAGTACTCGCAACCGGCGTGCGTGTATGCCCAGATGTAAGAACGTAAACGAAGCAAAAGAAGTATGTAAGGAGCGAAGCCACGCCTTCTTCCCCATGGGAAGAAGGCGTGAGTTTATGTCATATGTGTATTTACATGATAAACATATCACCAAATTGCCAAAGACCACCAAATCTTCAGATCTCATGAACTCGTCACGCCAGGAAAGAAGCACAGTGAGTGATCTTCGTTCCGGAAAAACCTCAGTCCGATTTAAACGGAACGACATAGACATAAAAAAATACCTGACCACCCAAACTAATCTTATACTTATTTGAACTGCATATACATATAAACTCAAAGTCAAATTATTTATTTCAAATAGGCTCATAAAAGGCACTTTTTAACGTTACAATTTACAAAAAAAAAAATTGATTCTATAGCCGCCCCTTCCAAAAGGTTGTTTCGTTTGGAGAAGAATGGGCACGAAACTCCACCGTTAAACTTTTAAAATATTTTATATAGGTACCTAAGTACATTAATCATATAATTATGTGTAAAGACGATGCACCTAGAATAAAATTACTATACCACAATAGGTATCAAGAATTAAAAACAAAGCAATGACAGATAAATAAATTATGTGATAGACATGGTGCTCACATATTTACAATATAATAAATTAAAGTCGCTTTTCGTTTATGCCTGTGTGTCGGCCTGGTTCTTCTAAACTACGCTGGTTGATGCGATTTTTCCCATCTAAATGATGGCGAAAACTGCAACAAAATCCATCCAGGGTGTCATTACCTCAAGGTGCTTCTGGGAAGGCCGCGTCGTTTCTCTACGAACGAATTGTTTATGGAATCTGGGGTTTTACGCGTACGTCAACTGTTCATCCTTGAGTCATTGTTAAACCTATTAAAAGTCAAGAAAAATCGCTCTAGCTGCAGCAAGGGGGGTAGGAAAATAGCTGAAAGAATCCCACTTCCAAAAACAAAAACCCTTTTCGCTACTCGGTTTTCGTCGTTTTTACCCATACGAGTGTTCAATGCTATAAGCAAAACTTTTACTATACCGAAAAACTACTCCGAGATCAAAACTAAACTTAAAGAATGGTTGCTGGGCCGGACTTATGAGGAAACTGAAAGTTTACTTTGTTGCTTAAGTTAGTACCCATCACACTCTCTGATTGAATACACAACTACACACACATTTACACACTACATTTACTCAAAATAACTGTTTTTGTGATTATTGTTTGTAAATTAAAGCTAATTTTTATTAGGGTACTCACTTTTTTGTAAATTTTATAAATTTATTTTATTAAGTTATCAGTATTATCACTAACAATCTTGCGCTAGCAGAACTAATCTAAATTATTAACTTTGTGTGGTGTTTGGGTCACCAAGGTACAGGCTGTGCCTAGTTTGGGACCCGCTGTTAAATAATATATAATTTTTCTGTTGGTAAAATTTCATGCATATTTGTATATTTGTGAACTATGTGTAAGTTTAATAAAATAATTTGAATTTGAATTACTGTTAAACTTACATTTAAGAAATCTCATTGTTTCGTCAAGTCGTACAAGCCATGCGAAATAGGGACGGGTCGCTATTCAATTAATGCGCCTGTCTTTTCCCAACTATATTGGGGTCGGCTTCCAGTATTACCTCATGCAGCTGAATAACTGTATTTTACAATATAGCGACTGCCTATCTGACCCCTACAACCCAGTTATAATAATAATCCTCTAGATCGAATTTAGACCATGGCAACCAATCTCAGAGGAGACCACCTGACCACCTGACCTTCGGCGCGGGAGATATTTGAATGCACAAGTGTCACAGGTGCACTCTCTCTTCGTTCACTGTCATAGTCCGATGGGGCGGCAATCCGACACGACCGGAGAGATCAGGCACAGGACCAACGGCTTAACGTGCTTTTCGAGGCACGGGGGTATCACACCGCCGCAGTCCGCACATCGCATCGCATGTCTATCTGACCTCCACAATCCAGTAACTAGGTAATACGATACCCCTTGATAAGACTGGTTGTCAGACTTTCGGCCTTCAGACGACCCGTAACGACTGTCTAAGATCCACGATTGACAACCGGGACTAATGGCTAATCGTGCTTTCTGAGGCACGGAGTAGTCTCGGTATGTAAAGATGGTCACCCATCCACGGACCAACCCTAGCAAGCGTAGCTTAACCTGATGGATCAACCTGTGCGGCTGTTATTACTTAGCCTTCAGTTCCTCGTGGGGTGAGTCGCTATAAATAGAGGATTTCTTCGTTCACTCCGTTTTCTCTATCACTAAAACCCAGCCATCTCGAGGTGCCCTTAAGTTTGGGACTGGTGTCCATTTAGGATATAGACTTAATTATTTTGGGTTCGGTTTTTGGTGGACGACCTACAGATGATACCGGGGAAGACCTTGATGAGACTCGTACAGACCAGGGAGAGATGGCACCAAAGGGAGGAGGCATAAATTCACTGCCAATGATGATGATGCTGATGGATTTGGGATGGTGTTAATTACAGGTACAATGATTCGAATTTTATGTTGTAAAGATAAGAGCCATTTCGATAAATTGAACGCTATCAAAATTTTATAAGGATGATAACTTCCTATATAATACACCAATCAAACACTATAATCCCTACATAACTTTAAGTGGCTCCATAACGGTAAATCGTATATTTAATTTAGATACGACCATCCTGTCCATAATTTCCAATCAGATTATTAAAGTATTTAATGAAGTCTGTGGACCGTTAGCTGCAATTAGTAGCAAGTTGCAAGTACGGGAAATATATTACATAGAACATCCTGTGTAAGACACCTCTCCCATTGCCGACGAGGAAGCGACTATAATATAGCTATCAACGATATTCTCGCTCAAGAAACGTAGAAAAGATTGTAAGTCCCGTGTGAGTAAAAGAGATAAGTACATAATTATATTAATAGTTAATCGCTGACTGTTCACACCGCCGCCGCTGGCGAGAACTCGTTTGTCGCAGCGATAAGAGCTATCAAAGAGAGTACTAGCTTCACGACGATCGCTTGGCCGTAGAACACTCGCTGAGGGACTCACGCTTGGTACATACGCAAAATCGTTCGTCGCCGTCTCGCGCTCGCTGCTCACATAACATACAGCATCAGCATCAGCCTATAATGTTCCAACTGTTGGGACGCAGGCCTCCTCTTGGTGAGAGGGAGTGGACTGATCCACCACGCGGGCCCAGTGCAGGTTGGTAGATGTCACAAGTCTTCGAATTTTTAGTTCTAGGACATATTTTTCAGTTTCGACTCGCTGCTTGTTGGTTGTCTACTCGTTTTTAGTCGCTAGCTCTATCCGCTTCTAGTTAATCGCCAGCGCTGGAACAGGTGCCTTCAAGCGACAAGTAGTAACAGAAATGTTCCAATGATTGATACCTATGAGATTTGTTGTTGAAATATTGATTCATTTGTATTTCTTGATTGGGATTGACAAAGCTTTTTCTATAGTATTTATTATTTTTGCTAGAGAGAGACCTATACCTTTTTAGTTGGCTTTTTGTCGTAGTTGGGTTTTAGATTTTCAATTTTATTTTTTTGTTTATTTTGAAAAAATAGATATAATAAAGGATCCCTGAGTCAAACAAAGAGTTATTCTGTTTTCTCATCAACACGAGCATAAATCCAGAACCCGGGCTGCTACTGAGAAATTCCCGATGGAATAACCCAATAACGCTTTGACCTACCTGGGAATAGAACCCAGAAATACATTATTTACTAGTCATTCTAAAATCATCAACGGTTAAGTGGTGAGTTACCAGTAACTGGGTTGTTCTAGTAACCGGAGCAGAAGATTGGAAGTTAGCGGTGTGATACTACCATGCCTCAAAAGCATGTTAAGCCGTTGGTCCTGCGCCTGATCTCTCTCCGGTCGTGTCGGGTTGCCATCCAATCGAACTATGAGAGTGAGGGAAGAGAGATTGCACCACACTTGTGCATTAAAATATCTCCCACACCGAATTTAAGGCTGGTCTCCTCTGAGATTGGTTGGCATTGTCGAAATTCAGTCTAGAGGACTATTATTATAACTGGGTTGTGGAGATCAGATAGGCAGTCGGTCTTTGTAAAATTCTGTTATTCAGCTGAATCTGGTTAGACTGGAAGCCGACCCTAATATAGTCGTAAAATGGCTAGGCAGATAGATTGATCCTAAAATCATCTTAATTTAGGTATCTACATTAACATAAAGTTGAAGTGGAAATAGGTTACATCAATTGGAAATGAGGATTTGAAAATACCCTAAATGACGTTTACCGTTTGACAGCTGTCAGCGATTATGCTATCAAGCGCCATCTTGGATTAATTCGAGCCTTAGAATTCAATGACGACTAAAAGTCGTATCTAATCGTCCATATAGCAGTCACATCCTTGATCTAATAGCTAATAGTCGCAAAGATTTACTTTGTGCGACCGCCATTGGTGCACAGAAATATATTGATAGTATTTATTTCAACAAAGTCATAGTACTTAATAAGAGGCTGTGGGATTACTGTGCAAGAACTAAACAGTAGTTTAGGTTTACCTCTATCGTTATGTAGGTATCCTATCTTGTTATTTTTATTGCTGGCTAGGTTTTCAATTTCACCAAGTAGAAGACTATTACTATCCTATAAGTAGGTACCTACCTACTAGATAAATCCATAAAATTAAGTTATCCGTTGGTTGTTTTGTCCCGTAAAGTATTTTTTTTTGTGTTTTATTTTAACAAATTTCTTGAGACCTTAGTCAAGTTAGGAAGTAGGTAGTTGAACCAGCAATCACGTCCACAGAGTTAGCAGCAAATCTTTATCAATAGCAATGGGTAAGTTAAAGCTTTGCAACGGACATTTCGGTACCAATGACAATCACAGGCAGTTTGCAGGCCGTTTTAAAGCTTTTTTTGCCTTCTGTATGTCATCTGCACTTGGTCGTCAAACCTCGCGCCGGCACACCGTATAATTTAAGGTGCAGCACTCAGCTGACATGTGTTTCCTATCGATAACTTAGTAGCCTGTCAATAATAATAAACCACGCTTAATTATCTTACGTGTCCACCTAATAGCAGTGCATTTAAGGGGAATACAGCGGCAAACGGTTCATTTCGTTTCCGCTGTCAATACCTACATATATCATTGGTACTTGATTTATATTTTGTTATCTATTTATAGACTGCAGTCTAAAGCTATTTGGACTATTCCGAATTGAAATGAATTTATTTATAAAATGGACTGAGAAATAGGCATGCACTTTTATGAAAATAATGAAGACAATCCGTAATGTTAAGCTAATGAGAAAAAAAAAACAACAAAAACAAATTAGCCAGCACGAACTGAAACCAGGAAAACTGCAATAACTATGACAGAAAAAAGTGACATAAAACAAGATGGCGGCCACATATCAAAATAGCTATTACGGAACCAACACATGTCATCACGCCATTAAGTCATAACACGGAATGCTGCCATTAAAACCCAAGGAAAGTCGGAACAGTGAGTGATAGATGCATGTTAGTAATAAATATGATTTATTTGTTGTGCATTTGATGTAACCACAGATAAAATTGACAGGTGGTCACTTTACAAGCATTTTCTGTATTACCCATTTCCTATACTTAGCCGTTTTTTGTTTTCGATGGGAAATTATCAAATAACTTCTCCCGCTCTGGGCGGAGCGGGAGGGCGTGTCAGACTTTTACTGACTAAAACCCACCGACACGATATCCGATATCCGTAACCCTGGCAGGTCCTATACTTAGCCTTGGTTTGGTGTTCTACCCAACTGGAAATTCCTGATCATTTCCGGTTAAGGTGAATCCGCAGCTGTAGCCCGCGAAATTCAAATATTCTTACGTTTTTTGCAATTTGCAGGTCAGTGTCAGGTTGTATCTTGATCAAAATATGATTCGCGACTATGACAGATGTGTATTTACAGAATTATAATCATTAGGATCATTAATACATCTAAATTAGATTTGCTCCATTGAAAGACTTTTTCAGTTGTGTTCAACGCGTCTGCTTGATCATTATCAGAAAGGACTTTAGCTTGAATGACGTCATGCAGAGGTCCCAATCTACAACAAGATCAGACAGTCAAAGTATCTTCTTTCCTACCGAGTGTCCCACGACAGCTCTGGACTTTTTGTTATATGTGTCTATCCGGATGTTAAGAAACAATCCCTTTTTTTTTCAGGGCCACGATATCCCTTTCGGACAGGCTCGTAACCCTAGCAGGCATTGGCCCTTTCGGACCCCGTCAATTGGTGCTGACGTCTCTTTGAGGCGCGCGTGGAACACAACGCGCCGTCGACCCGGGCTTGGACCTTATAGGACGGCGAGCTACCCATCGCTCACCGTCCGCAAGCCCGCGCCTACGGTGGCCGGGAATCGGCCTGCGATTCCCGACGCCCCTGCCGTCTCCTGCGGCGTCTAGGGGCGCGAGGGCGTTGATTTTGCCTTACCCTCAAGCGTTCCGCCTCCTCCTTCGCAAGCATCACGCAGAAGGAGGTGACGGCCTCCCATGCACTCTCGCTCCGAACCATGGCCTGAACCAGGGCCGGAGGCGAGAGATCGCCGCCGCCGATCGCTGCCGTGAGGACACGGCGGTGCTCCGTCCAAGCAGGGCAGACCTCCACCGTATGCTCCACCGTGTCCTCCGGGCGATCCACACAGTGGTGACACCCGGGCGTTTCCTCCCGCTTAATCCTAAACAGGAACCTCCCGAAACATCCATGTCCGGTGAGGACCTGCGTCAGGCGGACGGTGAGGACGCCGTGGCGCCTCTCCAGCCACTCCTCAAAGAGGGGACTTATCGCCACAATTGTGGCGTGCCCAGCGCTGGGTTGCGACAATCGCACTCTCCATGTCGCCATGAGATCCCTCCGGAGCTCCGTCCGCTGTGCCGCGATTTCTTGCGGCAGCGGAGTTATGCCCCGGAGTTTCGCCTCTAAAAACTACAGATGATTGAAGGAACACTCGGCTACAAATTTCCAGTATAAACTGATCCCGCATTGTGTAGGATTTCCGTACAATGAGAGGTCAGCGTATACTGGAAAGGTATAGCTTGATGTGAAGCCGTATGTACCTTTTGTAAAAGTTTTTACTGTAATTTCACAAAATCTAAGTTTTTGCCTTATTACAAGTTAAAGTCATGTCATGCATGCTTAGCATCCAAGACCAGACGTTTGCGTCACAAAGGCACTGGATAAAAATGCTCCACAGCCATTATCATCGAATATCTTAATACATGTTGTTGTACCAATATTTACGATGCCCAATAAAAATCACACTTTAACCATTTTTGTTGTCTCATAAAATATCGGTAGGATAAATTCAACATTTTATTACTTCATCGCTTAAAATGTAACCTCGATGCAGTGGCGTAGCTAGGTAACTAAAGGCCCTGGGGCAAAACATAAACTAGGGCCCCAAGCCCCCAACTAAACTATTTAAAATCGTTTATTCCGTATTCGCCGTTTTCCGAATTCGACGTACTCCAGATTTGTCGTAATCCAGATTCGTCGAACTCCAGATTCGTCGAACTCCAGATTCGTCGAACTCCAGATTCGTCGAACTCCAGATTCGTCGTACCTAATACAGTCGCGCACTCGTAAATTCACTAGTAGCGTTTTATAGTCACGCCGTTGAAGCGCGCCGCGTTTCTCATAGGTCCGCCTTGCGTCAAGCGCGTGCTGTGGACACGCGCTGTTTGACGGTGCGACAGTGAAACCAGCCTAAGAGGCTAAGAATACAGGGGTTCCCCGCATATTTCAAACCTTTAGATATTGGAGACTTGTTGGGAATTCCCCTGTATTTTTGATCAAATAAGTTGCCATTATTAAAGTCCTGGAATCTGGTTTATTTATATTCAGAATGTGGGACAAATTTTCACTAGTTCAATTTGTAGTTTGTAAGTCAGAGTCCGAGGGGCCCCCTGAGCTTGAGGGCCCCGGGGCACTGCCCCGTCTAGTCTACGCCACTGCCTCAATGCTTTATATTTATTACTCTCTTATCATTTAACTAACCTTTTCCCAACTATGTTGGGGTCAGCTTCCAGTCTAACGGGATGCAGCTGAATACCAGTATTTTAAATGGAGCGACTGCCTATCTGACCTCCACAACCCAGTTACAGGGTAATACCATACCCCTTGGTAAGACCGGTTGTAAGATTTCGGGCTTCTGACGACCCGTCATTTATACCTACTTCGTAATAATTTTAATACGAGGTAAAATTATAGGATATTTATGTTAAAACAAGAAATTTTACGCGAACGAAGTCGCGGGCAGAAGCTCGTATGTTCATGAAGTCGTAAGTTAGTAGTTACAATATTTGGCACGTAGATTATCATGCAGTACCGACCAGGTCAAGATAACACTATTCAAGGCATATTGTCAGGGTCTGTACTCGGGGTCTATGGACCAGCTACACCAAAAGGTCGCTAGATGTCTTGCGCGTCCAATATCACACTATTATTAAAAAGGCGAAAGTTTGTGAGTGTGTGTATGTGTGTGTGTATGTTTCTTACTTCTTCAAACGGCTGGACCAATTTTGATAAAATTTTGTATGGAGGTAGCTGACACCCTGGATTAAGACATAGGCTACCTTTTATCCCAATATTCCCACGGGATCGAGACTTAAGCGGGTGAAACCGCGGGGTGCAGCTAGTAATAATATATTTATCAGAATGCTCTTAAGACTGCCCCATTTCTGTAGTGCGTCGGAAATCTTTGCACAGAATCGAACTGACGACTTCCATGCGATCATACGAAAAAAAATCGTATCATTAGTAAATAGAACATGGTCCAGTAGCAACAGAATTCTGAAAACACATAAAGAGAACACAGAGAGATTCTATTCTCCCATTTCGAGGCATTTTATGGAGAGGATGGCCAGAAAGAAGTGAGAAACTTGTGCCTTACTTGGTCATCATCTGTGCAAAATGTTTCAAACAAAAATTAATAATATTACCTAACTTAATAACACTAGCTATAATAATACTAACATTAAGGATCTTTATCTAAATAAAAATATTTTGATTTGGTTTGACTTACGCCAGAGGATATTAACCCGGTTTCTGAATTGATAATTTGAAGTTGAGAACTTGTCAAACACTGCCTTAGCAATTATTAAGATGATTATTTCAATATGGCACACGAAATTCCAAATAACTTACGTTTTTTGCAAATAAATATTGAATTTTCCTAGCTACATTGAAGGAATCACCATATAAGGATTTGAGAAGTTCTCAACTTCAAATTCTCAATTCAGAAAAGGGTGTTATACGAGGAGTGGAACGTAATGAAAACATAAATAGACACAAAAAGTGTGTGTGTGTCAGCTCTGACACACGACTGGAGTTTACTCTTTGAAAGTTGCGTAAGGTACGTTGCGCAGAAAAACGTAACGCGCTTGTATTAATTTCACTCCTCATAAAATTTCCATACGGGGGCCTTATATGAAAATCGATTCATAAGGAGTAAACTACAAAAAATACATACAGATGAACACAGAACCTCCTGCTATTTTGAATTCGGTTAAAAAAGGACGTGTTTCGAGTGTACTTTTCGCCTTAAATCAAGAAACAAAGTAGCTGAAAACTCGAAATTACATTGGTCTAAATACTAATAGTCGTGTTTGTACAAAAACAAGAGTTATTTGACGCTAACTGTTTACATCAGGACAGTTTGTCCGAATTAATGCTTTGAAATAATAGGTACCATATACTCGTAAAACTTGACCATTAAATTACGGGACTTCCGTTTCGGTATGTTTTGTTATTAATCTCGTTTTTAAGCATTTTTGGTTTCCTCTACTCGTATAGCTCCATCCACATTCATACTCAAATCTTTCCTGGCGACATTTCCCTCTTTCCTCCGCATTAAGTGAAAAAAAAAATTGATTGACCAAAATTGCAAATCAAGCCGAATGTTGTTTTCGAATTCGGCTGGAAAAGTTTAAAATTTTTTGGTCGTAAGCTGCTGGTAACACTGGTAGCAGACCAGCCTAGGCTAGATCTGAACAAAGACAGATTGCTACCACCTTATAGCCTAGAGCTCAATAGATGCAGGTGTCGATAACTAGGTCAATTATGTTCAAGCCTTTAATTTAAGTGGTATAAGCAGCTGTGTTTCATGTATTGTTCATTTTGTAGGCAGCAGTTTAGTCATGCGTTAGATGAATTTGTCATAGCTCCTTTATATTTGTCGGTGTTGGACCAATATTGGAATTGGACACGTAAGTAAAAATATTTGTCATAGTTTGGCCAATCCTGGGTTAACAAATGCAGCTACTTAATAAAACCATGCTAAGAAGAATTTATTAATTATTTTATTTCGAGAGTAAACATTTATCATATTTGGTTGTGTAGGAGTGACTTGTAACTATTAGAAGAGCCATTAAAATAAGTACGTCAAGCAAGAATATAAACCTAAAATTCGCCTCTGATTTTGACGAAACTGGCCGCTCCGATCGAATATTATCAAACTGTTTTTGCCAGAAAATATTCACTAAAATATTTTATTAGAAATATTGTGCCCTAAAACCTGCTAGTTTCCCTGTTTAATAAATATCATAATCGATCTCTTTATTTGACAAAATAGTATAACGAAGCTATAGGACTAATTTTGGCTCATCATTGTCGTATTCTACTAGCTAAAAATTCAATCCCAAAAGGTACAAACTACTGAATACCACGTTCTGTACTAGACAGGACAATACTGAGTCATTGAATAGCTATGGTCTCCGTAATTACTGGCAACATTGCAATAAATCACAAATTAGAGGTGATTAGTCGCTTATTTTCTTAATTGCGACCTTTCATTTATTCATACCATTACGTACTGCTGGTTTGCGGATTCTCCTTGGGTTTAACTGTTTTAATTTGTATTATTTAGGTCGGTGTGGCCTTGGTTTGTCAGAAGTTATCGTTGTAAAAACATGGGAAAGTAATTGTTAAGCGAATGGTCGAAAATTTAAAGAAATCCCGTAGATTCAGATCACAACTGTCATTATTTGACAGCTGTTGTATGAAATGGTTATAACACGTAGCAAATTGAGGTAGGGTGTCCATTTGCTAAATAATTAATTTGCCTGACTGTACTAGGTTGAAGGGTGGACATTCCTGAATATTCAGCCTTTAAAGGGTAGGCTCTTAAAGGCTGCGTTTTGTTAACATGAAAAGTCCCTAATGTTGTTGTACAAAAAATAATTTGGATTTCAAATTGGAAAGCTAGAAATACAGTTTCTTGAAACATTTATTTATAAACTAGATTCAGGAAATACTTTACCTAAGTCTGCATAAAATGAAGTTAAATATTCATTTTTAAAAAACCAACCGACTTAAGAACCTCCTGCTTGCGAAGCCGGTTAAGAACAGGGTATGAGGCACGTGGTAGTTTTTCAGACTTATTATGTTAATCATTTGCAGGCAAGCACTAAATAAATGATTTGAGTGAATCAAGACTCAACTCAATACAATTAATAACAAAATTACCCTTACAACTTTAATAATCACACGTATAACAACATCAAAAACACCGTACCGCTCATCTGCGCGTACGCACGAAACAAAGGATCTCCTTTTTTAACCCAATTAAGTAGTCAATCGACCCATCCGACGGTGGACCGCAAAAGATGAAAGATGCATACAATTGGAGCGGTAATTTGTACGGTGAGTAGTTCACTAGACGTGACGACCTCTCAATCAATTGTGGATACAGGCTGTTTTAAATATACCTAGCCTTATTTTAGGGTTTTTGTGCCTACCGAGCTCAGAGAGCAGTGATGACCCGAACCCCATCATCATCATTTCAGCCGAAAGATGTCCACTGCTGGACATAGGCTTCGGACCAAATGGAGGGGGGGGGGGTTGTCATAATCGCCACGCTTAGCGCCTGGGTCGGCGATCGCAGATTGGTGTTAAAATGCATAGAGAACGCTGCTGCCTATTCTCTAGTACTTGTCCCTTAGTCGCCCGGGAAAAAATGGGATGGTGCTTTTCTTTGCGTTCATCACACGGAACACCACACTTTATAATACCAGCCTATTATTGTCCTATTGCAGGGCAAAGGCTTCTTCTCAGACAGAGAAGGCACGAGCATTGATCACCGCGCTTGTTCAAGACGGGCATTGATCATCGCGCTTCCTCAGGGCACTTTACTGTGTGTAATTTATTTCATCACCAGTGGTCTCAAAACGGTGAAGGAAAACATCCTGTGGGAACTGGCATGTCTTAGAACCAAAAATGTGAAAACATGTGACATCCACTCGCACTGGGCCCGCGTGGACTTCCCTCTCACCGATAGGAGGCCTGTGTCCCAGCAGTGGGAACTTTAAGAACCGTCGTTTTTTTGGTGTAAAGTGTGAAAAATTTAATATTTTACGAGTCACAGGACGCTACTAATAATGCTCTAAATACCCTTTTAGACTTCCATCGTAGATATTAACAAGCTACCAATATTTGTTTGAAACAGAACGTGGTATCATCAATGATTATGTCCAAGTCAAAAGTCTATAACTTTAGTTCAATTCGAACATTAAAGGCTCTTTTAAAAAGTCAAGAGTAAAAACGAATTCCACCATAAGTTGATGATTTATGCGACATAAATTATGCGTAACATACATTTTCCTGATGTTTACGCAAAAATAATAACAGCAACATGCTGTAGACATCCCAATGTGCTGCCCGGTAGGCTTGTCCAAAAAATATCGACATTGATATTAATCGATGTATCCATATTTTTAGGCGATATTTAATATTTCGATATAAAATACCGAGTATCGAAAACGTATTATAAAGGAGATACTCTAGAAATATTAAAAAAAAAACGTCCTAGTCCGAAGGGCATGAGATCAGATCCGTAAAAAATACGGCACCCACACCGTACGCATCGCACCTCTAACTTCTCTTCCACATTTGAGCCGACTTTGTACAACTCAGTAAAAACAGCTATATTCTTACAAAATTTTGTCAATATATCGATTTTTTTAAATTATTTGAGCGGTATTGATACACTTTAGAAACATACACACATTATACCTACATAAACTCCCCTCTTTTTCCCATGGGGGTAGGCAGAAACTACAGAACGCAACCTGCTAATATCCATACAAAAATTATCGATACTTTTTTACACTTCTGACATCCCTACTGCCCGACAAGTTTTTGTGAGCACAGTGCTGCCCTGCCCTAACTTGAAGCGCGTTGCTCCGTACTTGACCGGTGTATATATAAATAAACATTTTTTGTCCACGCCACGCCAGTTTGAACACTGCGACTTGATCTAGATACGTAACCCTTTGTTCTGTTTTTATTTTGTAGTGGTTATTGGTAACTGGATTTGTACTGTTGTAGGTTTATTTTTAATAGTAGTGAAGAGCGGGAGAAGTTATTTGATAATTTCCCACCCAAAAAAAAAACGGTTTAACAAGATTTTTTTTTTTGGGTGGGAAATTATCTGGCGTTTATTCTTTATTTGTCTTTTATTTTACACAAGCCAATTGTAACAGAGCAAATACCTCATTTCAAAGAGAAAAAATGTATTTACAGATTAGCGATTTCAGAGAAACATCAGTTTTCCTTACGATGCTTATTATTCATGTTGACTTATTGGTCGAGAAAATAATAAAAACACAAATATTTTTAAAATAATGTTATTTAAAGATCTTTGAATAATTTAAAATATCCAACCCAACCTTTTCTCACAACGAGGTAAAATATCGATTTTTGGTATCGCAGACAAAAATAATCGAAAACAAACTTAGTTCACACTAATTCTTTATCGGTCGTTGTCAATAAATGTGATATTTTTGTACCCTGTTTACCTGAATCAGGGAAACATAACGAGAACAACTTGTTATAATATTTTTTTAGGGTTCCTCAAAAGGAAAAAACGGAACCCTTATAGGGTCACGCGTAATCTACTGGACCGATTAAGTTGAAAAATTTGGTGCCCATATCAATTTCTGTGACCCAAACGCAAACGTGTGACGTCAATAAATAAATTTTGAATTTATTATATAAATTTAATAAAACTTTTGCAAACTGGTACCATGTGATAAGTATATCAAATGAAAGGACTTGTTATAAGATTTTGAAATATTTTTTTAAAATAATTTTAAAATAATTAGTGTTAAAGTAATTAAAGAAAATAGAGGAAAATTGACCATCTCCGACACTGCTGAGCCTATTTAAAAAAAAAATACAGAGAATAGTTCTATACTTGTAAATTATAGGAAAACCTATAAGAAGTCTATGGTCTTAAAATAACATGGTAAATAACTCAATATTGTGCGTACAAAAGTTTGTACTACAAACATGGAACATGTTTTTCAACTACAATGTTAAGTTTGTTCTTGGGATAAATTCATCCCAACTACGGAACCCTTCATTGTGCGTGGTCCGACACGCACTTGGCCGGTTTTTGTAATAAAAACCTGTGCCTTGTTAGCTTAAGGTTTTATTCACGTTTTTGGTACATCTCTTTTTAGATATTCAAGCAATCATGAATTAGATTTTAATGAAGTCAGTATAGTAAATTCCTGTTGCAAATAATTATAATAGGTCGGAGAGTTGAACAAAAATACACATATTCTAGCGCTTATACCCTTTTCTACTTTTGTTTTTGTTTTTTTTTATTGTTTTTATTATTATTACTATTTTTTTATCCGACTGCGGCAAAGCCAAAGGAGGCTTATGATGTTAACAAGCTATGTATGTATGAATGTGTGCTCACCAGTTCCTTTATAAATCCTAAACTACTCGTCGTATTTTTGCTCAATACTTTTATTTCCGCAATACTTATACACACATACATTCCTAGATGTTTTATTGCATAAAAATGATCGAATGTAAAATTGCATAAATTTAGGTAGGGACATAATTATACTGACTGGGTACCTAAATCATAATTACTATCAACGTGTCTACCTTTTTGTGTTAAAAATAAACTCGGAGACATTATCTGTGGCCCAAATCAGCTGTTATTCAAGGCCTAGTTTTTATGCGAAGTTAATTGCAACGGTGTTATGCTTGTCACATCACACTAATATTATAAAGGGGAAAGTTTGTGAGTGTGTGTGTGTGTATGTTTGTTACTTCTTCACGCTTTAAAAAACAAAAAAAAAAAATTGATAAAATTTTGTATGGAGGTAGCTGACACCCTGGAATTGAGACATAGGCTACTCTTTATCCCGATATTCCCACGGGATCGAGATTTACGCGGGTGAAACCGCGGGGCGCAGCTAGTTAGCAATAATTTGTTATTACTCTTTAATGAGTTGCCTCAATATACAGTAAAAGAATCTTGTTGACAAAAAACATTTTAGTCCCATACAAAAATAAAAATAAATCTTTGTCGTGAAGTTACCTTTACTATCACGAGAAAGCTCAAACAGAATTTTTGTTAAAAAAAACCTTTTTTTCTAAAATGTGACTTACCTTGACACACTAGGCTCGGTCACGGGGACATTTTCGGTGGCTCTGTCAAGAGTAATCTGTGGACAAGAGAAAATTCCCATTAGTTTTATGTTAACGTATTAGCAACCATAGAGGAGCTCGTAACTAAGTAATAACAGCCGCACATCAGGTTAAGCTACGCTTGCTGGTGTTGGTCCGTGGATGGGTGACCATCTTTACATACCGAGACTCCTCCGTGGCTCGGAAAGTAAGTATGTAAAGCTGTTTGTCCCGGCTGTCATTCGTGGATCTTTGACAATCGTTAGCCCCACGTCAGAAGCTCGAAAGTCTGACAACCAGTCTTACCAAGGGGTATCGTATTACCCAGTTACTGGGTTGTGGAGATCAGATAGGCAGTCGCTCCATGTAAAATACTGGTATTCAGCTGCATCCGGTTACACTGGAAGCCAACCCCATCATAGTTGGGAAAACTTTAGGCAGACTGATTGGATTTGCAACCATAATAAAATAGCTTCTTATGTATACTAATACCATTTACTGTTCTTGCCTAAAAGTGTTTTACATAAACTCAAAGCATTTGCTCATTCCAAAGCGTAGTAGGCACATAATTATGGAGAAGGACGGGCAAGAAACTCAATGGACACTCTTTTAAATTATAATGTTACAAAAATATTGTTATACCTTTAATGTTGAATTGATAACTAAATGTGAGGACGATATACAAGAAACGCGTCCATAGTAGGCACAGCAAATGTAAGCAAACAAAAAAAAAAAAGTCATAGCAGCTAAGAGATGACCAGTCCCAACTGACAGCGCCCGTTCACGAACGGATGGATCAGCACTATTCACCTCAGCCATTTTGAAGGGAGTTAAATGATCCAACACACGCGCCACCATCAGCGAGAAATCTGAGTAAGCATGACATACACTCAGCCACCAGGGCACATTCAAGTCAATGAAAGACATTACCCGGTAAATGGTAGCTCTATTGTACATAGTACTCACACCTGTACTATGCAATTATATTATACAAAGTAGATTGAGTTTATACAATGCACAGATAGACTTACAATCTTCAGCAGTATTTTCAAATGTTAATCAATTTGCTGTGGTTGTGGAGCAGGACCAGCATCGAGCCAAACATTTTTATCAGTGATGTAATCCCCCAACTTATAATATAGGCCCGCTAAAGTTTTCAATAACTCGAGAAGGTCACCTCGTTCGAAATTACTGGGTACTACATGCTTCGAAGATATTTTGGTGCTTGTATAGTAGGTAGTATAGTAGATATTGTATTGAAAAAATACAAGATGGCTGCTTAAGTTCCGACTTTGACCACGCGCCCAAAGATTATTACACAACTACTTATACTATTGTACTAAAGTCTATACTCCGTTGGTTTAGGTTGTTAAATAAAGGTAAACAAAAATTAAAAACCGGCTAAGTGCGAGTCGGACTTGCGCACGAAGGGTTCCGTACCATTATCTATAAAAATGGCAAAAAAATCACGTTTGTTGGATGGGAGCCCCCCTTAAATATTTGTTTTATTTTAATTTAATTATTTATTTTTAAAGTGAATATATACTATATATTCTGTGAATATTTCAAGCGTCTACCTGTTGCCGTTATCAATATCGAGCAAATACGAGCAAAAAAATCACGTTTGTTGTATGGAAGCCCCTTAAATATGTATTTTATTCTGTTTTTTAGTATTTTTTGTTATAGCGGCAACAGAAATACATCATCTGTGCATCAAATTTCAACTGCCTAACTATCACGGTTCATGAGATACAGCCTGGTGACAGACGGACAGGCAGACGGCGGAGCCTTAGTAATAGGGTTCCCGTTTTACCCTTTGGGTACGGAACCCTAAAAACCATGTGACGAGAGAGCTGTCAAGTAACCGACTAAACGTAATACCTGTCACTTCAGTTGGTATGCTACGTCACAGTTGTAATCTTAAATTTAGCAACGTTATAATTCGTTGACAGATTACAAAAAATTGTGCTCAAGCAGTTACATCTACGAAGAGCAGTTTAAGAATAGATGATATAAAGTTTAACATATACATTAATAAAAGAGGAAACTATCGTTAAAAAAGTTACAACGTCTTTTTAAACAAGAAAGTGTCATCTATAAAAACCCTTTTTACGATTAGTTTATCTTTATTTAATTACCAATACAGTATAAAATGTCAGAAAAAATAACTTGTAGAGATAAACTACGATAACATGGCTCGCTCCAAATTACTGTTTCAATGTGTGTAGTCACGTCCTTACGAAAGAGTTTGTATGTAGTTGTAAGTACTCGTACTATTTCACATATTACCAGATTTGTTGGTCAACTGATCATAACTAGCCGATCGCGCCAGACAACGCACGTGTGATTTTCATAGAGTACGTCAATACAGCGCCATACTAATAATAATGAGCGATTAATGACGCCACTAGTCGAGCAACATATCCGTGATTTGTTTTTGTTTGACGGCCCTCTCATTACGCACACATGCGTACAAATATTTTCACAAATACTGTCAAACGTTTTGAATTTTGGAGGGGCGGGCCACATTCAATCTCTATTATCGGTTTGCTAGAGGAAAACTAAGAGAAAATACTTACTACTGCCTGCGTAAACAATCATTTAGAAGGTCAAACCCTGCATGGTAATTGCTACACACACCATCAGTAGCAATGGTTGTCATTTTGACAGTTCAACAACATTCATTGCGTTATTAACGTTGTTGAGAGACACATTTTCCGAACATATGAAGCAATGGATTAGCAATTTACTTCAAAATCATTCAGATTGTGATTTAGTGTTTTATGCGATGCTGATAACCGTGGTTGGTTTGTGTAAGTGTGAAGGTATATATTATAGGTAGGTACAGTTAGTGACCTACATAACCTGACCCCTCTTCCAATCTTCTGCTTTGTAAGAGGGGGGTCACGTAATGCAGGTCACTGACTGTACAAATTCTATTAAACCAATTTATTTATACACAAGCTTACAGGTTACAAAACGCAAATCGACATAGTATGACGATTTCTAATCAATGATAAATCAACTGCAATCACCAGCAACTGCGTTAATCACCATTAATCTCAAAACTAATAAACTAAATAAAGTTATTAAGTGCTAAGTGATATTTTATCGATGTCTGTAATTTCGCGACCTCCGTTTGCAAAGTAAATATACATTTTTCCGTTCACCTGCCAAGACTAACGGAGTTGGTGATAATTAAAAGATTTTCCAATTAAATTGATAAAATCAATGAGTTTAATTGAATTGAAAGATTTATTAGATTAATGTCTTTGTGTTTACTAGTTATATATAAAGCGTAGGTTATAAAATGGGCGCCGGGTGAAGTAGAGCTTGACTCACAATAGAATATTAGTAGGTCGGTGATTTAAAAAAAACCGAACAAGTGCGTGTCAGACCACGCACAAAGAAGGGTTCCGTAGTTGCGATGTGCGATGTTTATCCCAAGAACATACTTAACATTGTAGTTAAAAACATGTTCCCTCATACATTCCAACTGAAAATTTAAGTTTGTATGCACAATATTGAGTGATTTACCATGTTATTCCAAGATCATAGACTTCTTATAGGTTTTACTATAAACTATAAAATTTTCGGCTCAGTAGTTTCAGAGATAAGGTGGGAGGAATGGTAAATTTTCATCTATTTTCTTAAATCATTTTAAAATGATTTCATTTAAAACTATAAAAATATATATACCTGTAATCCTTACAAGCCCTTTGATATTATGTCACACAGTACAGTTTGCGAAACTTTATTTTTTTATTTTCTGATTTGCCCCCAAAAGTGACCCCCATATTCAAAATTCATTTATTTACGTTACACGTTCGTGTTGGGGTCACATACGTTCACATGTGTACCAAATTTCAACTTAATCGGTCCAGTAGATTCGGAGCAAATCGGCTGTGATAGACGAACAGACAGTCAGACACACGAGTGATCCTAAATGGGTTTCGTTTTTTCCTTTTGAGGTACGAAACTCTAAAAAATGAAGTGTGTATTTAAGTCTGAGTCTGATATAGAGTTTTCACAAGGAGCCTTGTGAAAACCTTTTATGACGTAAAAGAACAGTTACGCTCCGCCCTCAGACGTTTTATTTGGTCTGAAGCTCCGCCTACGTTCGTCTCACTAGACTAAGCTGGCTTAAGAAACTTATATCACCATTGACGCCTTACTGGCTCAAAAAAAAAACTTATGGTTAATTGTCACCATGAAATGTGAATAAAGTCAAAGTCAAACCATTTATTTCAAATAGGCATAGACACTTTTGAACGCAAAATTTACAAAAAAATAGAATTGATTCTAGTTGCCCCTTCCAAAAGGTAAAGACGTCTTAACTTGGTTTTTACAAGGCAGTTGTGAGTGGAAACTCCTTTTTTTTCCTTGGGAAAAGCCTCATGATAACCTCCGTCTGGTAAGAACGGATTGTTTTTTTGGACTCCTACCGATTAAAATACCACTGTTCCTTCTAGTACCATGAGTCGGGGGCCCGGGAGGTACTTGTACATTCGCCGTACCCTGACTGGTGGAGGGCCAGAGTACGGTGAATGTACAAGTTTATTTATTTTCTCTCACAATGGTTTTGTAGCACTTAACAGTTTTGAACTATAAAAATTCAATTGAGAGCTGGTGTCTGAAGTAGGTTTTAGAAAAAAGCTGTATTACAGGTTATTATTTATTTTGTTGTACAAGTATGTCGCTCTAGAAGGACATATTATACTGACCTTATTATTGATGTTCTTCAGAGAGGTCGGGTGCAGAGTACCCGCAACCGGCGTGCGAGCATGACCAGCGCGGTAATTGCAAAAGACACTATCAATACCCCCCTTCCATCCATTCCTTCTATCTGGGTTTTATTTTGACAGTTCAACAACATTCATTGCGTTATCTACGTTGGTGAGCAGACAAATTTCTCGAACATATGAAGATGCTCCACCATATTATATATATCTCATATATTGATGGATTAGAAATATCCTTCAAAATCATTCACATTGGGATTATATATAGTGTGTTACCCAATTAGTATGCTGATGTATGAAGGTAAAGGAAGCAAAAGAAGTATGTAAGGAGCGTAGTAGGTGGCGTTCTGTAGTTTCTGCCTACCCCTATGAGAAAATTTTCTTCAGAAATGAGCAACACGCTGGAGATTAAACTACGATAATATAGCCTGCCTCTCCAAAATTCAAAACGTTTGAAAGTATTAATATAATAATTTAATTTATTTCTCCAAAAATAATACAACGAGTTTCACAAACTTATAGGCTAGTAGGGAGTATGTAACATGGGAGCATCTGTAGCCGAACTAGGACGAGTCCTGTATCTCGGCATACAGCCCCAGAGACCCCTCAAAACAGACAATAATGAATATTAGCCCAAAAGACATGCAAAAAGATATAAATCATTGAATGATCATAAACAAGAAAAATAAAAACTAAAACCATACAAAAGTGCGTTTGTGTGTGTCTGTTGTGTATGTGCGCGTAATTTTGTGTAGCTGTAGAGTAGTGGAAGGTATGCACGTGTGCGTAATGAGACGGCAAACAAAAACAAATCACGGATTTGTTGCTCGACTAGTGGCGTCATTAATCGCTCATTATTATTAGTATGGCGCTGCACTGACGTACTCTATGAAAACGACACGTGCGTTGTTTTGGGTGATCGGCTAGTTATGATTAGTTGACCAACAAATCTGGTAATAAGTGAGATAATACGAGTATTTCCAACTACATACAAACTCTTTCGTAAGGATGTGACTACACACATTGAAACAGTAATTTGGAGGGGCAAGTTTATCTCTACTAAACTGTCAAATAATCAAAAAATAAATATAATAATAAATAATGTGTGTGTAATCTTATACTGTCATACAAGCACGACATCTAATTTGAATCCTTTAGCAATATCCGCCAGCCTCCTCCAGCGATGTAAGGGCATAGCCTACATACTGCAGATCAAGTCGTAGAAGTACCGACGGCACCAAAACTGTGCCTACAGTCATATATGAATACTAGCTTCTGCCCAACACTTTGTCCATGTGGATAAAACATAATTAGGCTGTGACACTCAGGGATATTGCAGCTTCCCATTACTGTAAGAATATTCGGAATCGGATCATTCGTTCCGAAGATTGCCCCCTATATACTTATAGGGGGCAATCTTCGGACAAACACGAACTCACCACTCAAGAAGACGTCTACCCTAACGGTCATCTGTTCTACAGTTAATATGGCCGGCCCATTGTAACTTTAGCAAACCGACAAGCTTAATCAGAGGGCTAATTGCGTAACACACTATCAGTAGGAATCGGTTTCAATTTGACAGTTCAACAACATTCATTGCGTTATTTATGTTGTTGAGCTGACAATTTTTTCTAACTTATGAAGCAATGGATTAGCAATATACTTCAAAATCATTCCGATTCCGATTCAAACTCTGTTACGCAATTAGGGTACAGGTTTACTTGGGCTAGAACGTTGCCCAAATGCCCCATACTTTTGCCCCAAAATATATCCTTGACCTCTTTATTATATTAGTATAGATTTTGTGACCCCTTACGTGGGTTTATATATTCAAAGAGATACACAAGCTGGCCTACACAATTCCCTCTCCTTTTTTTTATCGATGGTGGCTTATTGCAAAAAAATAAGGCAGATATCAAATCGCACCTTTAAAGACAAACCGAAAGTAAACGAAAATACTAAATGATCTTAAATTTATTTTTCTAGTGCGAAAAAGCTGTGCATTTTTTTATTTAAGCTCCTGTGTAAAATTTCGTATTTTCATTATATATTAGTAACGGTTTGATTTAAAATGAGAAATGTCCGCCTAAATATTTTTTATCATTGTATCAACAAAAACAAGATAGGCCAAACAATAACCTGGTGGCATAACAATTCCTTGGATTATTGTGAATCTCATTGACAGCAAGGGACGGCCTAATTGATGATAATTATTATCAATTAAGACAAAAGAAACAATAGTGTTAAATGTGACATCATTAAATAATTAAAAAAATATTTATCTTATGCTTTTACTATAATTTTTTTGCTATCACTACATCGACGCCAAAGACTCGTGCAATGTAGAAATGCCGCACGTTTTTTCCGCCAGAATTAAACTAATTAATAAAGATTACGACAGCTTACCGGTAAATAGGTCTCGGAATCGTCGACGACACGCTCATTACTCGATTCTACTCGAATTTATATCGATTAAAGGTTTGGTCACACGGGGTAAAAGTTTGGTTAAAGAATTTTTATCTTTCTGGATTTGTATTTGGTAAAAACAAGAAATATTGACTAGGGTTACGGTAGTTTTAAATTCGCACCTACTCAGGCATTTTTTTTTAATTTCCCTATTTAATGTCAGGTTTCCCTATCAGGTCTTTTAATTCAACAATCATTTATTCTCTCCTCACAAAGCTGACTTAAAGTTAATCTGGATTGAAAGTATTCTCATAGATTATTTATTAAATCTGCAAAGATTTGTGGGGGTTTTATTGATTAAACAAGGAACTACGACCTGTGAGACGTTTTACGCGAATGTTTGTTTAGTCGATAAACTTCATTGATTTTTCGCTACGCAACCCACCCGCTAAGGATTGAACGATATTCCATAGAGCAGATAATTTTTTAAAGTTCCCGGTTTAATCCACTCAAAACAAGCCTTACTCGAAATATTATATTATAACTGTGATATCCCTTAAATAAAAATCTAATTAATATATCTACTTTTAGCGAACAGTCTGTTTGTACAGTCGGGGAATTTAATTGTTAAAAGCAAATTTACACTCCACGTCAATTTTCCGTGGTTTATAAGACATTTCATACAACTGTCCAAATGACAGTTGTGATTTAATCATACCGACAATTAAGTTGGTACTCCAAAACCGTTATATCCGTTCTTTGTCGAATTCGTTTAGGTTTTAGTTGTACTCCCGTTTTTTTGCGCAAAATCCGTGTTCGGGACTCCTCTCTCTGCGAGTGCGGGTTGGAAGAGGGCACTCTGGATCACATCTTCTTTGAGTGCTCGAACAACATTCCACCTTTACATTTATATAGTCGCCTCCCTAAATTTAAGATCCCTCTTCCGACAAATTTTTCCTTCTTACTAACATATTCCTCTCAAGATCTGCTTGTGGCGCTGATGACCTTCATCCGTCACAATAACATAAAGTTATGAACTATTACGTTTGTGTGGTTGTGGTATGCGTATATTTTATGTTTTAACAATTATAATATTTATTTATTTATTGTTGTTTCAGTCCCGTACTAATCCAACAAGATCTACATTGTGTTCAACTGTATCAATCAATCGAAGAGTTTTATTAGTTTTTATTTTATTTTCTTCATATAATTGTTTTATTTTTATTTTCATGCACACTTGTTTTCTCAACTCACTTTACACATTGGCAGAATAGTCGACACCGGCTTTGCTTGCCATACAACAAAAATAGAATAGAATAGAATTAAGTTGGTAGTCAATTTCCCTGACATTATCCTGATTTTTAGAAGATTACCATCTCGAAAGGCAGTTTAAACCTACATCAGCTTTTTACCGTCTATGATCTAAAAGAGTGTGCCCAAGCCCTTATAATCGGTATCGAGTTTCATTCGTTTGCGTAACTATGGTGGCGAGTTATCGATTATAATCGGACCGTGTAAACGGTTTATGTTAGTATTAAATTTCCCGGGATTTGAAATTAATATTGTATTTTATTTGAATTTGAGTTATGCATGATGTCGCGAGCTTTCTTGCATAAGACTGATGGTAAATGTGATTGGGATTAGAAAACTATAATAGTTTACGCGTATGTCCTCAGCTTTTTTGCGTTTATTACCTGTTTAGTTTATTTGTTTTCTATATCTTTTGAATTATTATGGACGAGTTAAATACCTGGGCGATTTTTTTTTAATTTTGCATTTTATAGGTCTAATTTTTGCTAGCAAAATTGTGGGGTCATCGACCGCAGTTGGTGTAATCACTTAAAAATATATTATTAAATATGAATGTATTATACACATCATGAACCTCTTTTTTGTGATTCAAAACTAAATTCATCTTAATGAATTCAGTGATTGTGATTTTATTTATGTAAGTACTTATCTGGTATTTAATTTAGTTATAATAGTACAATTGTGGTGTGTATTTGAAGCTGAACCAAAGCTTCAGACACAAGTGATCCATATTTTTGATAAAATTAAATAAATACGATTTAATACCTAAGTTGGGTAATTTTGAGTAGTCAGCTCTTTCTGCCCGAAAAATCCAACCCAAAATCATTTCCAGTGAAAAAATAACATATTCCATATCATTTTATCTTACCAGCCTAGCATAGGAATTAAATTCTTAGCTTAATAACACTTAAATATTTTTATTATAAAAACTTAAAAATTTACATTGTTAAACCATGATATTATGATATAAAACTCTAAAATCCAACATCGAATAAAAATAACAAGAACTCTAAAAGGTTATTAATTTAATTTAAAATTGTCAAGTAAGCTATAAAATTCCGTATTTAGAAACTTTAATAGAAATCAAATAGCTTAGGTGTTGTTACGTGATTTTACGACTGCAATAAATCATTGTCACCAACTTTGTCACTTATTAGTCTGCTCTCCAATCTTTTAATCTTTGTCCTACAACTGTCAAACATAATGTCAAAACTATCCACTTTAATTTGACACTTGAAAAAATATTGCACTTCTCTGTACAGAGGTCAGAAAACATTGGTTATTTTTTCCAGATATGATTATGATGTGACATGTACCTACTGACTACTGGAAGTGTTAATAATTACTCGCTAGAAGGCACAAAGATTGCGTGAGATAGGATTATAAATTATGGACGTGGACCACCCTTGACACAGATAAGCGAGTGTCGTATCTAGTGGAGTTGTTTATTATTATATCTTTGTCGTTTATTGTTTCTCACGGTACGGTTTGTAATCTATGACAGGTTGACTGTTTGGTTTTAATGAGAGTCCGGTTTTGAAGCCTGGTGGTCAGTTGTAAGGTTTATTAAATTGTTTGATATTAATATTAGTAGTGAAATTAATATTAACAGTTAGGGCTAAAAGTCAAGTTACGAACAGTTTTTTTACCTTGGGCAGAGGCTAAGCATTTCCATACTCGTACAACGTGGCAATGCCACCAGTCTCTTGGGTACATTACTAACCGACAGCTATATGGATGAATTTTTTGACGTCATATTTTAGTTTGAGAATTATTTTTGTTAGAATATGATTTTGTTATTTTTATAAAAATAACAAAATCATATTCTAACATAATTAAAATAATTCTCAAACTAAAATCAAACTAACATATTAATTAGGAAAACAAAAAAAAATGTTTTTTTTTTATATAACTTAATAAATGTCACTTGGAAGACGGTTAATGGATAAAGTAGTACACCATCGTTTTGTAGATAGCACAAGTAATCTAGTGTTAACCTTAATTGCATAACACACTTTTAATAACAATTCGAGGGTTTTGAAAGATATTCTTAACCCATTGCGTCATAGGTTCTAAAAATGTGTCTACTCAGCAACGTAAATAAAGCAATGAACGAGGTTGATCTGTCAAAATGAATCCATAACGATCAATTGTAACTTTATGTGTGTTTTGCAATTACCCCGCTAAATAGACAATTTTTTTAGATTTTACTAACATTAAGTAGTCAGACAACTAGACAACAATTTTTTTTCACAAGTTTGAGCTCTCCATTAAAATTATTTCGATTAATTAGCTACTTACAATGAGGTCCGTTTTATTACATAGTAGAACATTAATATGTTGAGCCATTACTTAAAACTAAAACCATGACGCAATCGAGGAAGCAAAAAAACGTAAGGTGAAAGCACCAATTATCGTCCGCCTAATTAATAAGCACATTTGGCTCTAAAAGTTTAAATCACGCCATTCTGTACGACCCGTGGCACACTACACGAAATTTCGTTGTGACGTAAATCAAAAGAAACATAAAATACCGCACGTGTGGCACGCGCCGCCCACCCATAATATAAATTAGCTATATTGAATTGTTGATACATAACTATTCTACAGATTTTACGACGCTTTGTTGGTGAGTCATAAAAATCGTTGAAAGTTTTATAATATTTAATTGAATATTTTAGAAACAGATTACTAAGTTCTGTTTACGTTTTTATAAAGTTCTAGCTTCTGCCCGCGAATTCGTTCGCGAAAATTATCTTGTTTTAAGATAAAATAAATCCTATGACACACAGCAATACTGTAGCTTTCCCCATTAATAATTTTCGGAAACAGATCAGTAGTTCCGAAGATTAACCCGTACATACAAACTCACAGATTTTACCTCTTAATAATATTAAAGTATCTATACATCTATACAAATTAAAAAAAATTAAGTGTGTTTGTAATGTTAAAATTTACAGTTTTTTACTAAATGCGGTACTAATAAAAAAAAAAAAAACTGTGTTTGTTCCGGCTAATCTCCGAAACGGCTGGACCGATTTTACTTTTATTTTAGAAAAAGCTACGCGGGGAAGCCCGAATCATTTTGAAGGATATTCCTGATCTTAGCTTCCTTTCTTAGCTTTTGGCTTTATATATTCGGAACAATTTGTCTGCTCAACAACGTAAGTAACGCAATTATTGTTTTTTAACAGTTAAAATGAAACCCATTGCTACTATGGTTACGTAATTATGCCGCTGATCTAGCTTGACCCTTGTCGTTATCAGAAATCCTTCAGTTGTTTGGTTCAACCTTCACTATTGACTTCGTTTTTGTTGGATGCTTTATTGAATAATTGCTGTGTGTAGACATAAAGTTGAAAACAAAGCGTGCACGGTTAGTTACGTAAATAATGAATATTTAAAAAAATCGAAGAAGTGTTTAATTTAATTATTGTTTTACTAATAGGTAGGAGAAGTCAAGCGTTTTCTTGTATGTACCTACGTTGTCATTTTACGTTTATTGAATTATAGTTTGAATAGCTTAGCTGATTTAGCTTGTGGCTAAATAATAACTGCCGCACGGGTCGATCGTTCAGGTTAAGCTACGCTTGCCGCAGTTGGTCCGTGGATGGGTGACCATCTTTTCATACCAAGATTGCTCCATGCCTCGGAAAGCACGTTAAGCCGTTGGTCCCGGCTGTCATTTGTAGATCTTTGACAGTTGTTACGGGTCGTCAGAAGCCCAAAAGTCTGACAACCAGTCTTACCAAGGGATATCGTGCTACCCAGTAACTGCATCGTGGAGGTCAGATAGGCAGTCGTTCCATTCAGCTGCATCCGGTTAGACTGGAAGCCGACCCCAACATAGTTGGGAAAAGGCTAGGCAGATGATGATGAGTTTGAATGGGCTGTTTTATTTTTATACTTGTAAAAACCCACAATATTGGATATTAGTAAACCAGAATATTGCGCAAAATAGCTAAGTGTAGAAATAATTTTGCTCGTACTTATATGTGAATATTTCCAAACCAAAGCTTGATTTTGATCGTAAACAGCTTAATTGATTCGGGTACTAAAACTCTGCTCTAGTTACCTTCGCTGTAGACATAGTATAATAAAATCACGAGTTGTTTTAACTAATGAATCGATTTGTTAGTATTTGTAGAACATTCATAACATTATAATTAGCAATTCAGTTCCTAACTGACTTGTTTAAGGGTTATGCAGTTAGTAAATAATTCTATTGCGGTTTAGTCTATTAATTTTATTAGATTTGTTTGATGAAATCATAATTTTACTGGTTAATGTAAAATCTAGCTGTTGTATGCTACTGTATTCGTTTTTGAACATTAAACCCAAGTGCGAACTGGCGATTTTTTCCTGCGGCGATTTTTTCTCGCAGCGATTTTTTTTTCGCTCACTGGATTTTCAACGCGTTGCTTAGCAATG
Organism: Tiliacea citrago; assembly: GCA_963921375.1. NCBI lineage: Eukaryota > Metazoa > Arthropoda > Insecta > Lepidoptera > Noctuidae > Tiliacea > Tiliacea citrago. Next base: position 19,851,131 of record OY992783.1, on the reverse strand, counting down.
AGAGTTGAAAATCCAACAGTTTGAATTTGCGACGCGCTGGGATGCGCTCTATTGGATTATTATTTATTAAGACGCTGACAACAGCTAAAGTGCGGTCACTGTCAGACTGCGTACAAAAGAAAGAGAAGCGCGATGACACAACGCTTGTAATTTATTGCAAAATATGAAGCAATTATCTATTTACTCCAAAATGAGTTGAGTAATCGAAAATAAAAAACAACCAAGTTCTGCATACAAATAAGACGTTCTTGTTATTATTTAAAAACCAACCATACGTTGATATTTAATACAGATATTTTGGATTGGAACTCAAAGTAAAGGGTTAGTTTACAGTTAATTTGTATCGAGATTTTTTTTTTCTAAACGTGTTTTAGTAACAACCAAGTTCTGAGAAATATGTTCAAGAATAACACATATTTTTCCCGCTACCACAAACTACATAGATTTGGCAATATTTTTTTAAACACATGCCTACTTAGGTCATTTGCCGCTTGTCAGCGTCTTAATGCTCCGCTCAACACCATGAGTTGAAAATTTAGTGCGCGATAACCCGCTTCATTAGTTTTACGTCCTTGCGTACGTAGGATAATGGTCCGCTAGCCCCATATTTTTTTTTTTAATGGTATTTTAGTGAAACTCTAGGCTTTCTTAGGAACGTATTTGCCTATTTTCATGTGTCTATCTTTATTATTTCAGGCTGTACGTTGTATAACAGTCCATTACGAAATGTTTTAAAAAACACAGAAAGATAAATGTATTTCAGTACCACTGAGTCATTCTTCATTCCAAAATAGACACAAGGTAAGTCTGGAACCCTAAGTAACGATGTTTGATAAGTCACTGTAATTTTAATTATCGCCCCATAAAAGGGTGACCAACCCTAAAAGTACCTGGGGTTGTATTTCAAAACTATAAAAAGCCTGCAATAATCGCTTTAATGGAATCACCCCTTGTAGCGTATTACGGATAGGTGAGGCAAAACAAATAGCGTGTGTGTTTATGAAGCTTGTTTATTTAAATGAAATATACATAGAGTGATTGTACACGTCAGAAATATACTTAACAGTAAAAAAAGTGCATAAAATCAACAAAAATCTATTTAACAAAAAAGCATTTAACGTCATTGCGCACGACACTCACGAGTATTGAACGATACGTCGTGTCGCAAATCCGTTGCAATGGAAACTATCTCTAAACACTTCTTACCGCTTTCCATGGTCAGGCTTGGGTGGTTTTCTGTGAAAACAATTGAAAATTGTTACTATCTGAGTTCAGTTGACCGTTTAGTAAATAAAAATTGCTTGGATAAGAATTGGAGTAGTCACCCTAGAATTCTTGTATTGGAAAATTCAGTTTTTCAAATGAATTGTTTATAATATTAATAACTCAATGTATTAGATAATTCAATTTTGCACCACTTAGATTTGAAAATAATCCTGTTTTTTTTTTATTCTAATTAATTAAGAATCTATGTCTGATTTTAGAAAAACTCTTTAACACCGGAAAAGGTTTCTATATTTTTTAAAACTTTCGTAAAAATGCTCATTTTAATCACCAAATGAATATTTAGCATAATATATTCAACCGCCATTCCCAGAGGAAAATTCAAAATGGCGGCACCATTACACAAGAAAACTTTAACTGGAAAACTGCGCACACACCTTTTACTAGGAATCGTAATTATTTAAAAAAAAAAAACTTAGATTTGAGTTCGTTAATGGCTGCTGTTGGAGAAAATATTCAGAAAAAAAACACAAACTATAAAGTCTATGACGTAATATAAAAGAAGGTTGACCTAAGATTTTAAAATTAAAACTTACATGGTGGTGTTGAAGTGCCAGTCCCCAAAGGTCGGCCCCAAACACGAACAAGTCTTGCTCCCAAGCCATCTTTTACAAGAATGAGCTGTGGGTTAATACCACGGCATGAACGATCCCATGGGGTGATACCACCACCACCAGGTGAATACCATCACGCATGCGCTTTAAGGGGTGGGGCAGGAGTCTATTGATTATTTCTACCCCTATTTCCATGATGAACTGATAAAAGCTGTATTCACGGCGAGGTAGACAAATTGCCGGTGGGTGGTGATTTTTGAGCTGTGGTATTAATTATGTAGCACACAGAATGATTGATTGGGATTGTCCTATCGAAGTTTTGTACGAAGGTTTCTGAGTATCGAGTCTTTGAATCGAGTGAGTGGCTTGAATCGATATTGTTGAGTTCATATTGTATTTTTCTTTCAAAGTTGTTGGGGCATTCATTTACTAAATATTGTTGGGTGTTAAAGGCTTTTAACAACGCTAACGCTTTTAAAGAAAATTTCAAAGGAAAATCGGTAACAATAGGTTGAGCTTTTTAATGGGTAGAAAAGCTTTCAGAAGTTGCTAGATTTTAATTGCTTTTGGTTATGAGCTCTGGATTCTGTACAAAGTTATATCGATCATCTTGTCGAATTTGTACCTATGTGAAGATGATAATTAATAAAATAAAATAAATGTTATGTCATCGTTACCTCCCTTATTATTCAGTAACAATTTAGCTTTAAATATTTCATAAACTTTTAAGCTGTTCATATAAAATGTTATAAACCTATTATAGAGTATTTTAAAAGCTACAAAAATAACATTTCCTCATGTCCAATCCAGATTTTATGAACCCAATCCATTTAATTCAGTAAATACTATCATCTGTTTTTGGAACAAGTCAGCGAACAATTCCAAGGTCTTTACGGAATTTTAATCCATATCATTAACAAATTTTGAATGGCTGAGTAGTTTCACAGACAAATGCGTCAAGTTTCCCATCGATTATACCCCACATGGTATTCGCAGTAGTTTCCTCGTAAATGGGCGATGGGTTGGCGGCCTGTATCGGTAGCGCTGTATATAATACAGCGGTATGTTACTGCATGCAACCGGTTTACCTAACTTGGCGTAACTTTGCCGAGAGGATTGGCGCAGTCGGTAGGCGTTTGGTCTTGAACTAAAGCCTAATTTCTTGTCAATCCTACAGGCTTGGAACCCACAGGATCAATGATAAGGCTTAAATGCTAAAGTATAATCGTTTTGAAAACAGAAAATAATTTCTTAATTCGGAATTATTTCCGAAATAGATTTCGGAAGGGATAGTTAGTTTTGTGTTTTCAATTCGTGATGAAAAGTAGAATATGTGCTTCTCCAGTTCATGAACTACCCATGTGCCAAATTTTATCCTAGTCCAGTCAGCCATTTTTTGCGTGAAAGCGTAACAAACAAACTCACTTTTGCATTTATATCGCATCATTTATCATTAGGCCTTCCCCTTAGTTCATCATCATTCATCATAATTTCAGCCAAAATACGTCCACTGCTGGACTTAGGCCTCCCCCAACAGAGGGGTGGGGGGGGGGGGGGTTGCCATAAACACTACGCTTGGCAGGTGGTTTGGCGATCGCAGTATGGTCTTAAAACGCATAGAGAACGCTGCTGCCCATTCTCTAGTAAGTCCCTTAGTCGCCTTTTACGACACCCACGGGAAGAAATAGGATGGTGCTATTCTTTACGCCCGGCACCACACGGAACTAAATAATGTTAGTTAGAATTATTTAAACAAAGGTTTACAATTCCCAAGGAGCATATTTTAAGCTACTAGAAAACGCAGTAGGCTCCTGCGAATTTAGCATCTATTTACCAAAGTCAGTTTTGCCCGAGAACAGGAATTACACAGCGGGGTAATTGTATATTGACAGTTCAACAACATTCATTGCGTTATTAAGCAGACAAATATTTCGAACATATGAAGCAATGCATTAGCAATATACTTCAAAATCATTCAGTTTGCGATGGATAGTCTGTTACGCAATGGCAGTGCTAGTCATTCCTTGTAGGTACTTGGTAATTCTATGTAAAATGTAATTATGTGTGTTATAATACAGAATCAGATCGAGAAATACTTACCTACTGTTTTTGATTTTGTTACAAACCTGAAAAGTTCAGTACAAAAATGAACATTGGCAGAGACAATTACCAAAGATATAAATATGTCTAGATCAGCCATACTCAAAGTGTGTTCCGCGGAACCCTAGGGTTCCGCAAAGCCTCTGTGGGGGTTCCGCCAAAATACTGGTCAGAATAAAAAAAAAATACTAAAGGAGTGTCTACCTACTATATTTTATTTTACTCTGGTACCTGAGTAACATTATATCAATCTAAATATTTCAACAAAAGTAAAAAAATATGTAAATTTTAATGTCAAGTAATATGATTATTAATGAAGAATACCCATAAAACCATTTTTGATTACTTTAGGGCTCCGTCAAAAATTTCGTTTTCGAAAAGGGTTCCGTCTCCAAAAAAGTTTGAGAACCTCTGGTCTAGATAGACAGCCAAACCTGAGAACACGTAAAAAAAAATTGCGTCCAACTGTTGGCCGCAAAATGCCGTGGCGCGAGTGTATGAGTAGCTGTTACGCACATCAGCATAACAAAGTTGGCCTGCTTGTTTAGTTCTTTTGCTGCGCGACATTCTATCTAGTCATAATATTTATGTATAATATAAATAATTAAAGGAAATTACTATAATTAGATGGATTAGTGACTGTAGTTTTTTAGTTTGCTGTTGCAGATCTGATAAAGGAATTTCTTCAAGTTTATATCTAGCGAAATGTGAGTGTACTATCGGTACACCTCTGCCTAACCCTTCGGGGAATACAGGGGTGAAGTTACTTTTATGTTCAAGTCTAGTTTATCTAGATAAGGTGAAGATAAACGTGGATGCTAAAAATAATGCTCAAAAGTATATAAATGTCGCTTTCCTATGTATTTACCTGAGTCATCATCATTTCAGCCAAAAGATGTCCACTGCTGGACATTGGCCTCCCCCTAAGGGTGGGTGCCATAATTGCCACGCTAGGCAGGCAGGTTGGCGATCGCAGTATGGTGTTTAAATGCATAGAGAACGCTGCTGCCCATTCGCTAGTAAGTCCCTTAGTCGCCTTTTACGACACCCACGGGAAGAAGTAAGATGGTGCTATTCTTTACGTCCGGCACCACACGGAACTGTGTACATAGATAATAAAATAAACTAGGCGTGGCCACTGGTCGAAATTCTGCCCCGTCTACTTAAAATCTATATATACCTTTAAGAGTCGAGAAGTTGAAGTCGCGCCACAAAATTAACTTTAAAACTTTTGTGGTGCGCGTTCCGACATCGTCACCAGGGGGCCGATCGCGCTAATTTTGAACGTTAATACCAAAACTAAACCACAACCAAAAACGTTACGTTAGACATATTTCGTATCGCGCTAATCATTTCCACGGAAACGATTTAGCTTTACTTTGGAAGTTACGTTGGAGGAACGATCGATTGAACTTTCAGTATTGGGTAACGTCAACGATTTTGTCGCTCAGAAAAAAATAGCGCGATACCGTTTCTTACATCAGCTAAACCAAAACCAAAAACGTTCCGTTCGAACAGTAATTACGTTGAGAAATAGTGCGATCGGCCCCCTGGACACCTTCATGAAGGAAGAATTTTGGCCAAAGGATGTAGTGTATCGGCGTTTTCGCGGAAGGTTACATGATACCTCGACTCAGCGCAATACGTCGCCGACCCAACGTACTACTTAGTTAATGTTTTTAAATGTATTCGTTTATTATTTAGTGAGAAATATTTGTGTATTTTATTTATGGACCTTAATTGCCTCATAATAAAGCATTATTATTATTTATATAGTAGTTACTAATTCCATGAGTAGTACTTACTTCGTCCATGGTCAAGCTGTCACTTCGGTCAACTATCCATTGACTTACAAACCTATGGACTGGCCATATCTACTAAATTAGCGTGACTACCTACAAAAATCGAGCATTTAAAATGGCCGTCATTCATAGGGTTGTTACTGCGAGTGCGAGAGAGAAAGCAAGTAACCGTTTGACAGCACATTGCCGAGTTTTGTACTACAAAACTTGGCATTAAACATGGCGACCGGTCACGCTTAAACAGATTTTGACGTCACACAAAAGTCTTGCCAAATTTAGTCCTTGACAAACATTTAGATGTCTCTTCCTTCATATGTAGCTCTTGATTTGTTAGAAAGAAACAAAACGCTTTATGTCATGACTGTGTCGATATGATAGATATTTGTATAACTATTCTTCATATAGTAGAATATGCCGTCTCCATAGACGGCAGGACGGGACGGGAGGTATTCCTACCTCAATGCAAGTATAGTTGCATTGAGGTAGGAATCATCGTCAAGGACTAAATTTGGCAAGACTTTTGTGTGACGTCAAAATCTGTTTAAGCGTGACCGGTCGCCATGTTTAATGCCAAGTTTTGTAGTACAAAACTCGGCAATGTGCTGTCAAACGGTTACAAGTTTAAGTCATGAGGCCCTGGTACTACGTGTGTGTCAAATTATGGTAGTGTGTGTAATGTTTTTTTATAAAGGACGATGGGCAATTTACTATGGACCCCGTCCCCACTTTTTTTTTTGATCCAACAGACTTCGCTTTTGTCTCATATTTTTCGTTACAAACTACAAAATAACAATCCGCTGGTTTCAAGTCTTAAATATATGGGGTTTCCTGAAAAATTCATGTTTTAGTTTCAATTATCTAACGAGAATATAGATGATTGTTTTCTATTTTTCGTCACAATAAATGAGATAAAACATAATAATTGCCTACTTATTTAATATGGAACATAAAACAACAAAACATCACGCCTATATTCCACAAAAGAATAGATAGGCAGACATGTGTGGAACATTCACATTTTGCTTTATGTTGTATTTCGCGATGTAATCTATTATACTCATTTTACTTACATGATATCACAATAGTATTTCTCATAGGGAGGGGAAGGCAGAGGGGGGGGGGGTCATAGGTAGGTACTACTGCATTGTATTTTTCGTCAAAATGAATTGTCTACGACTATGTTTTTATTTTAATCTATTTAAAACTCTTTACAAGACACCAGGAACATTCTCAAAGTCGATTTCAACAGAGTGATCTGGAATTTATTTAAAGTGACCTGATACCGCCTTTATTCCCTGCAAGTGTAGGCAGAGATGTTATGTTATGCCATTTTAAATAAAGAAGTAAGTATACTTAAAACAAATATGCAATAAAGCAAAATAACATTCGATTTTCAATTTTTAATAATCTAACTTATTCTCTACTACAAAATAATTATGACCACATTTTATTATTTTCCCTTAAAACCCCATACATTCGACGGTCGTCGCCGTAATAAAAAATGATCAGTTAGCCAAGACCTTTTAAATGAGATATGTCTCAAGTCTGTTGACTAAGTTTGGATATCGTGTTGTGGGTACCCTGGGTACACAATATCTACCTACACCTACTGGGTATACAAGCGTGAATATGTTATGTCATGGAAAATAAATACAATATGAAGTATCATAAGTAAAAACCAATACGATTTTCACTAATTTTTTCATAATCAAACATATTTTGTACTACAGTAGTACCATTACATTTCCTTGATTTCCCTTAAAACCCCATGCTTTTGACTATCGTCGCCATAGTAAAGAATGATCAGTAAGTTAAGACCTTTTAAATGAGATATGTCTCAAGTCTGTTGACTAAGTTTCAATTTTGGGGACGCCAGTTCCCATCGTCCTTTAATTTATTTCTCATGCTAATTATATAAAAGTATTAGCTACCAGGGGCCGTATTATGAAGTATAAATGCCATTATGATTCCAGACCGAAAAAGGGACGGTGCTAGCGGTCATGTATAGATCCATCTCTCTCTTGCACTGGAATCATGATGGCATTTATACTTCATAATACGGCACAAGCTCTCCTTCGCCATATAAACTTTAACTGTGCCAAATTTCATACTCCTCCGTCCGCGTAATTTTTGTAAAAAGGTATACAAAGTTTTCGCTTCACGTATTAGTATATTGATGAATATGAGATAATTTCAAGAATATGGATAATCAATAATCTGCTTGTATGTTATATTACGGCAAAGCCTTTTTTTAGCCGGGTTTTGAATCACAAACTCTAATCCTAAGTCTAATTCGTGGAATATAGTTGAAAAGGTAGAGGGTAAGTAAGCAAGTAGTCGGATTTATCTTGTTCCAAAATTCAAATGCTAATTAAATTTTATAATTTTTTGTATAAATAATATGTTACAGAAAATTTTAAATGACGAATTTCAGACGGAAAAACGTGAAATTTACACACTTTTTAGTTCGTTTTTTCTGTAGCTAAATAACTATAACTAGAATCTCTTGTAGGATTTTTACTCTCTGACGCCATTTAGTTAACACTACTAAAAAGCGTTTTTTCCTCGTAAACCATTCCGTGTCAATTATAACTTATAGAGTTAAAATTATATAGTTTTGAAGTCACAATTTGTATTTGTGGGCGGCGTCTAAAAGCGCATTGCGGCATACAGGTCAAAGGATTTTATCCGTTCCTAGAAAACATAGGGTAATAATAGACTGAAATAGGGTTATTATAGGTCGCTCGTGTTTTTTCAAGCTATCGGCAAATTGTGTAATGAGTTTTGTATAATTTGTGGTGTTGGTATAAGTCAAGGTTGATTGTGTTTAAGGATAATGTTTATTAACAAAGTAACTTTGATGGTGATAATGATCGAACTTTAAAAGTTAATAAAATATCATTGGGCAATGGAAAATTTGAATGCTGATACATATATGATGCCACGACCTATTAACACTGTAACTTAAAACATTGTTAAAGCCCATTATTTTTAAAAGAGTAACCGTGGAGTTTCTTGCCGGCTCTTCTCCATAGGAAACGACCAATTGGAACCGTGCACCTAGCTTCTGACAGAAATAAAATATTTTGATTTAGATTTTTGATTCTGCTGATTTGTTTTCCGCTTTTGGAAGGTGCATAGCAGTATCTAGCAATTCAATTATTTTTTTGTTTTCTCGCTATCTAAGGCAGTCATAATAAGGCACTGAAAAGAGGCAAATGGTCTAAATAGACAAACATTGCCAAATCTATATAGTTCGTGGTAGCGAAAAGAATATAATAATGTGTTATTCTTGAACATAAGACACACACACAGAACTTGGGTATTACCAAAACACGTTTAGAAAAAAAAATCTTGATACAAATTAAAGGTAAACTAACCGTTTACCTTGGTTCCAATCCAAAATATCTGTAATAAGTAAATATCAACGTACGGTTGGTATTTAATTAACCCTTTAACGCGCAACTAAGTTTTGGTAAAAAAAATATGAATTTGATATTAAATGTAGGTTGTATATGACTTAAATATGCCCAAAAAAATAATTTAAAAAATATGTAATAATTAGTTTTTGAGAAAACATATGATAAGTATACTCAACATTACGATACACTCAGGAATCTATAGATAGAAATAATCGTTGAGTATTTTCAACAATGACCCTAAACTAAGAATGTACTTTTCTAATAAAACCAAACAAAAAAAATCAAATACCTTTAATTAGCAACATGAAAATTATAAAAACAATTCCTCTTACTTACTAGACACAGCCTCATTGAGCATTTGGTACAATTAACATTTGTGTATCCATTTTTACAATATTTGCACCTACCGTAAGGAACAAAAACAGGTAAATGACCGGGGTTATCATATCTTACTGCATCGGGGGGTCGGGGTGTTGCTGGTGTTTTTATTATTTCTTGTGGACTATTAACATTTTTTATTTTTTCTTTACCAACTCTATTTTTTTTCAACAATTCTGTGTATAGAAGAATTCGGAATGTCTTCAATGGCACGCATTTATTTGATGATTCTTTTTGATCTCTCCTATATAATAACCATGCATTATTGACGCAAATGTCTAAAGCTTGTGAGAAAATAGCCATGTACCACCTCTTAGTTTTAAACGTGCTGCGATAAATCGCAATTAACATGTCCGCCAAGTCGACACCACCCATATGCGTGTTATATTGCTTTATAATTTGGGGACAGTCAATTTCTACCCTGGACTTTAATTCTTTAGAGTATCTCTTTATCTTTTCTACAGGGTAGGAGTCCACAAAAGAACTGGCTAGAGTGACGCTTTTATTATCATGCCATTTGACAACAGCAATTTTGTTAGAATTGCAAACAACTTGTTTGCTTGCGCCACGACCTTTTTTTGACAATTGTTTGTCGGTAGGCAACTTGTCCGCACATCCTCTGAGCCTGTTACTTCTAATCGTGCCTAAACTGAATATTCCATATTCATCTCGCAAAAAATGGATTAGTTCAAGCGAAGTAAAAAAGTTGTCGAAATACAAAATTGAGGGTCTTCTCTCGATTGTCTTCGCAAGAGCCAGGACAACTTTAGCTCCCAAACCAAGGCTGTTTTCATAGTCTGTAAACGATATTCCTCTAAACGTATCTTCTCCTCCGTAAGGTAGGAAATCATATACTAAGCCAGATACTCCAGCTCTCACAAAAATCTTAAATCCCCATTTCTTCGGTTTTTTTGGGAGATACTGTCGTCGGCTTCCAGCACGAGTTCCCTTGTATGGAACCATCATTTCGTCAATGCTATATCGCCCTTCTTCTTCAACTAATAAGCAGTTACGTCTTATTTTCTCAATAATAGGGCGGATCTTAAAATAGCGGTCATCGTTGGAGTCACTATTGTCAGCAAAATGTAGGTATCTTCTAATTTGCTCGTACTTCTTCAGAGGCATAACATCTGCTATAGGAGCATATCTTAGAGTTCTACTCCAATAGTCTCGGTATGATGGCATTGGAACTACCCCCATCAGGATTGTAATAGCCAGAAAGTCACAGATGTCATCTTTTGTTGCGTTTATGCATTTTGATAAGCCACACTGAACGGAGTATAAATTCGTTTGTTCTATAATAAGATCAAGAACATCATCAGAAAATAAAATAAAAAAGTAATCAATAGGAGATCTTGGGTATATTGGTGTGCTGAAATCAAATTCTTCTATAATAGCTGCATGTTGGAACTTGCCTAACTTCCATTTAAAATCTAGTGGCTTTCTTACATATTTTTTCGTCCTTTTTGATGAGATAATAGGCTTATTGACAGCTTTTCTCTTGGACCGGGTATTTGGTTCTAACGGAGATATAAGTGGCGAATTTAATATAGGTAGATCTATACTGCTACCTGATGGAAACATCTGGTTTATTAGGGGCGTCAATGGAACAGTGTCTTCCTCATAAGGGAGTATGGGTGAATCTGCTGAAGCAATTACGCTGTCAATGTCGTCTAAAATATTCAATCTCTCAAAAGAGGAATCTACTGACCTCGGCTCTGAACTAACATCTGATTCTTCATTCGCCATACATATGTTCTGAGGCCCAGGAATCAGATCTTCATCTTCCGAAGTTCCACTACTGTCTGAAGGAGCACGCGCTGGTGGCACTAGCGCCATGATGCGTCTGGTCCGCTCCCATCGTGGCTTAATCTAAGAAACGCAAATAACAGAAGCTTGCAAAATGCATTCCAACACCAAAAGCAAAAAAATAACATACATTCACAAAGTAAATGCAAAAAAAAAAAATCTGAATGATGCAATTTATAGTTAATCAATATTGACAATAAAAAAATAAGTAATTTGACAATTAAATAAAGAAATAACTTTACTTTCATAAAAAAACAGTATTGTAAAAACACAACTATAGTATTCTAAATGTAGTGCAGTGTTGAATATACATAACATAGATCAATTCATCTACTTTGTTCATATTTGGTCTATGTTGAGAATACTCAACGTTAACAAAATAGTGGTTATAATTTGTTAGTCAAAGCAGTTCCATGTCCAGTAAATAGCATAACACAAAGAGTGGATATGTGGGAACACAACAACTACCAATTATTAGTGCATATCTATTAAAAAAATATTTTAAATAATTTTTTCTTACCGCACGTCCGCAAGTCGCTCCTTTACCCGGCGCCATTTTGCAGATAAATGTCAAACTCAATTCATATACTGTCACTTATTAGTTTTTGACAGATGCGTTTCATTTTTGCCACAATTTACTGTCGAAAAAACACATGTAAACGAAGTAGTTACGCGCAAAAAAAATTTTTTTTTGAACGTTGAGTATTATCATCGTTGCGAATTAAAGGGTTAATAACAAGAACGTCTTACTTGAATGCAGAACTACAAATACAGATTCTCAACTCAGTTTTGAGTAAATAGATAATTGCTTCATATTTTGATATGATATGTAAATAACAAGCGTTGTGTCATCGCGCTTCTTTTTCTTTTGTACGCAGTCTGACAGTATCCGCGCTTTGTCAGCGTCGTAATGAAGTTATTCACATTTGTACTCGTATACTATTATTAAAACTGAACAGTTTGTTTTCTGTTTATTTGAACGCGCTAATCTCCGGAACTGCTAGTCAGATTTGAAAAAATCTTCTTGCATTTAACATAAAGCTAAGACCCTCAGGAGCCGAACAAAAAGAAAAAAAGAACGCTTAGCGAAAACGAAGTAATAACGCGGGCGGGCGATGCGATGTGACGCAGTGGGAACAAGAAATTTCACGCGGACCAAGTCACGGGCTGGTTAATAATAATTAAGTGTTTTTTTTTGCGTTTACAACTTTATATATAATATGTTTGACCAAGTCTCATAAAAGTAGGTAAACCAGGTTTTTTTTATTTATCATTTATACTAAAGAACAAAATTGGTATCAAAACTATTAACTGTAATGATTAGTTGACCAATGTAACAACGACAAATAATAAGAAAGAAATAAAGAAAAATACGTTTATTGGCATTACAACAAAAACACCTTACATAATCGTCCTATAACGTTCCCACTGCTGGGACACAGGCCTCCTCTTTATATGAGAGGGAGGGGGCCGTAATCCACCACGCGGGCCCAGTGCGGGTTGGTAGATGTCACATGTCTTCGAATTTTTTGTTCTAGGACATGCCGGTTTCCTGACGATGTTTTCCTTCACCGTTTTGAGAGCAGTGGTGATGAAATAATTTACACAAAGTAAAGCGCCTGTGCCGTAGCCACGCCCTACCTAATACTCGTAAGGCGAGGCCCTTACCAATGGGCCATCACTGCACATCAAAAACATTTTAAAACTGTTTTTTGTACCCACCAGGAGGAGTAGAGTTACGCTGCATCACCATTGCTTTTAACAATAATTAAGAATATTTTTGATTCATTAATTGAATAAAATCCTTGAGACTATAGCATTTTACTTAAGGTGCAGATAATTATATGATATTGCCTTCATAATGTATAATGTTATGCAAAAAAAAAAATCTATATGTGATAATTTAATTAAAATTTAAATGAGTAATGTAAGTGTGAGTATTTAGGTATTTTAGTACTTTATGAAATAAATTCAGGAAGTAATGTCTACCCAAAGCATAAAAAACGATATTACTTTCAAACTATTTAAGGTATTTTCATGATTTTTTTTTGTATGAACAGACTATTTTATTATCTCTAATTATATCTATGATTTTTTTCAAACATTTATATTTTCGTTACTAAAAATCAATATTCCCTATGAAACCGAAACGGCGCGGCGTGAGTGTGACCCGCATTTGTATGGCCAAAGTCAACGGCGATTACCCGACCCTTAAGTAAAAAAAAATATTTAGCACCATAATATTTTCTTACTTAAAGCCTTTAACTTAATATGAGCATTCTCGGGAATAATTCCGCAATTATATAAAATTAAACGTACGTGCTTTACTGCCTGCTCATTATCATATGAGCGTTATTTTTTGCGACGAGCATACTGATTGACATTGTAAGTTAACTATTGAATCTTAACCAGTCGGCGGCTTTTGATGTGCGGTCAAATGTAAGCAGAGGAGTAAATAAATGGGTTAGGGTGTTGGTTCACTGATGTGTAATGTTGAACGATAACATTAACGATTCTGTCATACTTTAATTACGGTATATTTTTTTATATTGTGGTATTTTACATTTTATCAACTATAGGCATTTTCATTGCAATTTTTATTTTTTTTATTTATTTACTTAATTCACAAAAGTGATGTACAATCACATATGGAATAAAACAGTTAAAACACAATCCGTCTTATTACAAAACAAGGTTTATGTTCAGACCCAGGTTTAAACCATGGAGGCATTATTGAATTTCGAACTATATTCCGCCTATGGTAAAGTTCCTAATACAAATCTGACAACTTAGTACCGAACTAAGTTTTCAGTTTTGTATAAAGAACGGTATTTCAATCACAGTTACGTTCTTATTACAAAAACTGGCTGCATGGTTTAAGCCATGTCAAAATATAAATCTTGTTTTGTAATAAGACGGAATATGTCTTGTCCTTCAAACTTTCCATAGATAATGAAAAAGTTAAGGAAAAATCTGCATAATTATTTTAAAACATTTTATAGTGATATTCATTTATTTGCATTCAATGTGGTACTCGTACAAAAGATAGAAGCTACGTACTTTGTTAGAGTAATGACACATTTGGCCATAAATATTGGCATGCAAATATTAAAATAGTAAGTATACATAATCAGTTTATATTGTTCCCACAGCTGGGAGAGGGAGTGGGCTGTAAATCTACCACGCGGGCCCAGTGCGGGTTGGTAGATGTCACATGTGTTTGATTTTTTGGTTCTAGGACATGCCGGTTTCCTCACGATGTTTTCCTTCATAGTTTTGAGAGCAGTGCAGAGCATTAAAATAGTAAGTATAGTAGTGTATTTTATGTTTGTCATTGTCTTCACAATGTTTATTTGAGTTAGAGCTTTATGTACGACTCCTGAAAAACCAGCCATTATCATTCATACGATTAATCTTATAAATTGATTCGAATAGTCTAAACATAATAACATTCCTAGATAGTAAGCAGAGAATTTAAAATTATATTCAGTTTTTATAAGCTTTATATTAACTTGATTAGTTTGTATAAGTTTCCTGATACTCTTTTTCTCATCCATTTTTTTTAATATTTTGTTTTGTAACACTTTTCTTATTCCTGCTGTATCTAATTACATTTAGTTTTTGTTCTGTTAAGATTCTATGCGAAGAAATGTACGCGTCATTTCTTCACGTAGTACCTTTTTTTATTTATTTAAAGAGCTTTGTCGCTTAGCGACCACATCGTGCATCGCCCAGTGCAGAAAAAAACACAAAATTGTTGATTACTATCTACCTTATCACTAACTTGTACTATTTTTTAGCCTTATCGGACACTGGAAAAGCAAGGATGGTATTACAAAAGCCAATAAAATACCTTTTATATTGTCCAAAAACTAATAAAACTAAAAACGCATCAGCCTACCTTACCTACCTACCTTACCTCACGAGAATCAACCTACCCTACAAGTACCTCCACCTGCCACCATATCCTCAAGCCTTAATTAAATTCATTTAAATAATCCGCGATTAAGTACCACAATTTAATGAATCGCTAATTTCGTTTTTGTTCATCAAGAAGTTTTAAATGGAATACTTGAAGAATGAAGTTGGTTTAAAATAGGAACGAATAGTTGAAAGAATGCATAGTGCATTCGTTACTTTGTTCGTAAAAGATTCTTAAAATAAATAGAGAAACTCAATATATAATCTTAATTTTCTATAAGAAAAACGACCAGGTAAAGCGAGGTCGTTCTTCTCAGAGTAGTCAGGTCTTTCTTTTTCGTGTAGTTAGTGACTAACCTGTAGTGCTGCAACCATCTCACCGTGGAAACTTAGATGAAGTGAGCGTGGAGTGAACTGTCAGTGTCATCCCACTTGATGGATGGACCCAAAGATTACATTAACAATCACAATCGAGATTTTGAACAGAAACGAAATTTAGTTTTTTTTACATTAAATTGAGTTTGACTAAATTTCTGTTATGCTATTTTATTTAAAATCCCCCTAAATAGTAGGAGAATAGTAATCCCCTAATCTTTGAAATAATGTAAAATGACCAATAGAATTAGCATGAAAATATTATTAAAATCTTGATTATGATTGTAAATGTAATCCCTAGCATTAGTGGAATGACACTGACAGCTCACTCCACATAAGAATTCACGGTGAGATTTTTACAGAATCGACATGCTGGTCTCAGAGTTTTTATGCCGCCCATAGGCCTCTGACTTGGCTTCACATGCCGTCGAGAAATATCTTTCAGGCATTTCCTCATGATGTTTTCCTTAACCATTTTTAGGGTTCCGTACCCAAAGGGTAAAACGGGAACCCTATTACTAAGGCTCCGCCGTCTGTCTGTCTGTCCGTCCGTCTGTCACCAGGCTCATCTCATGAACCGTGATAGTTAGGCAGTTGAAATTTTCACAGATAATGTATTTCTGTTGCCGCTATAACAACAAATACTATAAAATAGAATAAAACAAATATTTAAAGGGGGCTCCCATACAACAAACGTGATTTTTTATATCCATTTTTATAGATAATGGTACGGAACCCTTCGTGCGCGAGTCCGACTCGCACTTGGCCGGTTTTTTAAATAATTGTACAAGACGCACATGAATCCGAAAAGTCAGAGGTGCGTGCCTTGGGTTCGAAATCGACACCTAGACTTGGCAGTCCGTCGGATAGGAAACACCGAACTCATTTAAGCCCCAATTACACAGTGCAAGTTTCTGGAACGTTCAAGAGCAATAATAGCATGCCATAAAGCACGTTCAATTTTATGGCCATTCAAGAATTGCATGCAAGTGTTTACACGCGTGCGATTTCCATAAAATGACATACAATACCTGAATGCAAGTTGTGCCGTTTAATAAAACTGCATGCGACTTACACCAAGGCAATTTTATTGCAAGGCGAATATTGCACGCATGTTTTGCCTCGTCCTAATACAAAGTTGCACGTCCTTGTACAATTGATTCAAGTATTTGCACTACCAAATATTTAATTATAATTTTATTGAACGTCTTCTCAAGATTTTTTTTAAACTTGTTTCATTCGTTCGTACTTGTAGAGTTGAATGCGATTTTATTGCAAGTGTAATTTTATTGTACGTGATGTTTACACCTATACCAGTTTTGAACGTCAACTAACTTGCCCGTATCGTGCAACAAGGAATTGTATTGTACGTGTTGTTTAGACGGTGCCAGTAAGTTGCTCTTCAATTTCATGATATGCTTTTTTTGGTTTTTTTTTTTGGGTGGGATATTATCAAATAACTTCTCCCGCTCTGGGTGGAGCAGAGGGCGTGTCAGACTTTTACTGACTAAAACCCACCCGTGTTCCTTCAGATGCCTGTGTGCCAGGGCCACGATATCCCTTTCGGACAGGCTCGTAACCCTGGCACTACAGGCAATAAACTTGCAAATGGAGCTTTCATTTTAAAACATAATTTATTTATGATGTGTAAAAGTATTTGTAGAAACCTTCTTACAGAAATTAAATCATTTTATATTTTTTACATTTTGGACGATTTCTTGTATGGTCCAGAATGTGAGGCTGAAGAGTGAAGTCTATTATGTAAAATCAACATCCAGAAATTATCGCACTGCTGGGCAAAGCCTGTTTTCAAGCAAAGAACAAGTTCGTGAACAACACCTTGCTTACTACGTGTTGTCAATTGCAGATCGTAAGTGGAGGATTCTTAATGAGGTCTTCATTAAATGAAACCTATATTCCGAGAACAATTAATGCATTGACAGAATTGTTTTAAACCAATACAAACAAATTAAAAAGGCGTCACTTTCGTTAAAACATTCCTTGTTAAGAAATACGGTGTGGATATTTTTTATAAATAGGTTATTTTCTTTGGTTCAAATCCTAATTTGGCGTTTTAGTTAAAATAACCAATTAAGGTAGCCTGGGAGGCCGGGGCTGGGTGGGCTGGGGGCGATTAGGGTGGCCTAGGTACCTAGGAGTTGACTTCATAAATAAACAATTTTTGAGCGAACATACCTTATTAAGATAGAATTTTTAGCACTTTATATTACCTACTATTTTCAGAATTTGTATTAAATAGGTTTATTATTAATAAAGTGCAACCCACATTTCTGCTAAAATTGTTGAACAAAACCATTTCAATATTTATTTTGCTCATCATAATCATCTGCCTAGCCTTTTACCAACTGTGCCGAGGTTGGCTTCCAGTCTTACCGGATGCAGTTGAATACAGAGCAACTGCATATCGGACCTCCACAACCCACTTACTGAGTAACATGATACCCCTTGGTACAGCAGCCCGATTTAAACTTTATGGCGGGTCACTGCGCAGTAACTAATTTATGTGTCACTGCCAGGGTTACGAGCCTACGGTGAGCGATGGGTAGCTCGCCGTCCGATAAGGACCAAGCCCGGGTCGACGGCGCGTTGTGTTCCACGCGCGCCTCAAAGAGACGTCAGCACCAATTGACGGGGTCCGAAAGGGCCAATGCCTGCCAGGGTTACGAGCCTGTCCGAAAGGGATATCGTGGCCCTGGCACACAGGCATCTGAAGGAACACGGTGGGTTTTAGTCAGTAAAAGTCTGACACTCCCTCCCGCTCCACCCAGAGCGGGAGAAGTTATTTGATAATTTCCCACCCAAAAAAAAAAAAAAAGGGTTACGAGCCTGTCCGAAAGGGATATCGCAATAAAAGCGGGGGTGAGGGGGTACTGCGCAGGGATTAGCGCACTTCAGAGCCGCCATTAAGTTTGACGCGTACTGTAAGAAGACTGTTTGTCAGAGTATCGGGCTTCTGACGACCTATAACGACTGCCAAAGATCTACGTATGACAGCCAAGACCAACGGCCTAACGTGCTTTCCGAGGCACGGAGGGGTCTGGGTATGTAAAGATCGTCACCCATCCACGTACCAACCGCGGTAAGCATAGCTTAACCAGATCGATCGACTCGTGCGGCTGTTATTTGTTAGCCACAAGCCCTGATTTTGCTCATAAAATGAAAATAAACGAAATATCTAACTTTTATAGCTAATTAATAAAGGTGCGAGTTATCTGACATTTTATCTATTTTAGTATAGCTGTAACTTTAGTAAAATGATACCGAATAAATTTTCAAACGACTACGATAAAAACGTATACCTTTAAATGTTAAACTTATAAATTCTAAATTACAAATACTCGTAAGTTACTTAAGGAAAAGGTTAAACAGTTTTGTTACCTAATGAACTGTAGGTAACACAAAATATGAGTTTACTCATCAGTAGTAGGTACACCTTTGCCTATCCCTTCGGAAAAACTGGCGTGATGCTATTTATTGTGTGTTCACTGTAATTTTAGCACTAAGATTCATAGGTAGTCATTGGGTTATTTTTGATTCATTGGCATTTACAGCATTTTTCAATTAGGTTTAGCAAAAGTAGTGATACATTTTATCTAAAAATAGTTTATACCTGAAACTTAGTGAAATTTCAGTGTCAACTATGAACCGATATAAAAAAACTTGCTCTAGTGTGGGCTTTAGATTAGCATATAGAAGAAGCTTCGCTGCTTTAGGGACTTTAACATTAAAATGCGTTCAATATATACTCGTATAACCGCCAGTTGCACGTAACTCCATTAAATTAAATTAAATTCCTAGTGTGGGGCAACGTTTTTTTTTTTAAAAAAAAAAAAAAAAAAAAAAAATCCCCATTAAAAGTAATGCTGTCTTTCTAACGGAAAGTGACAGAATTACTTTTAATGGGGAATTAAATTTAATGGACTTACGTGCAACTGGCGGTAAGGCAGTGGTAATTTGAGGCGTCACCACATTTACGACTGATAACTTGAACGATACTTTTTCAGTAACTTATTATAGAAACGAGGCAAATAACAGATTACTTTACACCACATTACTTGCCTGTTCACACCCATATCAAAAACAAGCTTAAGAACAAATTACAACCCCGTTTATTAAGTGCAAGCCACAAATATCACATGTATTCATTAACAAAACATTATTGATACACGAAATTGATATAAAAACAGGTTGGCACGACCAGTAGCTGATTGGAATAAACCCTATCGGTATTACGATCCAGTTAATGACATAATGTTAATCAAAATGATTCCATTTAAATGAATTTCCTATCAAACATAGCTTGGCCTGTCATTTTGTTGATAGCTCGCTAGTGCGGAGACAGACTTCGCATTCATAAATACCGGTATCGAGAATAAATTTTAATTATTTATTAGGTGTATGGAAAATGTTAAGTTTTGTGTATGAATTATTTAGTTTTATTGAGAGGCTAAGTGATATCTTGAGTTGTAATGTATTTTGTTTTGATTTGTAATATCTATCGGTTAAATCTAAAATTATTGTAGGGAAACACTACTGAAGGTGAAGTGGGTATTCTACTTGTTGATATAAAATTGGTTTATTGTAATAATTTAAATAAACGGTACCCTAAATGGAAAAGACAATGGTACTTGATTAATAAATCAAGTCCATTGTCCTTTCCTTTTTAATTATTAAATTGTTTTTTTTTTTTTTTGTAGTGATTGAACACACTATCAAAACATCGCAGCATGCTTCGATCCTTCCATATTTGCTACGCTTTGCATCATGCAGCTGCAACACATTCAATTTACATGTAAAATGAAAAATATTACGTAAATGTTCTTTCCACACCACGTTGCTGCCTATATTAAAAGCGCATGAGCAAAAGCACGAGATTGCTACCGAACACATTCATATGAATGGACGCCTGTCCGAATTAATTAAGATCCCTTTAAGAAACTCGGCAGAGACCGGACACACTCGGCCTCGGCACAGTTTTTAGTATCGGCATGATACCAGCTCAACAAAATTTTAATTAGAAACGAAACTAGTTTGATTGTTTGAATAAACAAAATATCGATCCTATAAATCAGAAAATCTATGTGATTTATCGGACGAGAATCCATGTTTTAACTGACTTATTCAAACATTCCTTTGTATTTCTAACTTTAGTTATTGGTTACAAAAGCAAGCCACGTTTCATAACTTTTAATGTTTTAAAAGCAGTGATAAGTGAATACTTACGCACGCACTGTATTTTTAATCTTAGCCCATAAAACATTTTTAAAGGAAATGGTTTAGTATGTTCATAAATATTATCAGTGGTAAAACCATAATAATAAAGACTGTATTTTTAAAAGGAAAAAAGGGTTTTACTATGACTACAGGATAATACACTATTTGAAGTGATGTATTTTCACTGTCAATATATAATACTTATATAATACAGCTGTAGAGTTTTTTTGTTTGAACGAATCTCTGGAACTGCCAGTCGAATTTGAAAAAATATTTTGGCATTTCATAGCCCAATTCATGAGGAAAGTTATAGGCTATCTAACATTACGCTATGACCCTTAGGAGCCGAGCAAAAAGTCAGAACGAACGCTAAGCGAAAACGAAATAAGAGCGCGGGCAATGCGATGCGATGCGGTGGATTGGGGCAAAAGTTTCACGCCGACGAAGTCGCGAGCAGAACCTAGTATTTTTATGAATCTGGTATCGGTCGGTCACTAATTTGGTATCTGCCGAAACCGAAACTCAGCGCTTCACTACACTACTTTATGGTCATAATTATAAAACTCAAGTTGGATTATAATTATTCGTTCATTTTGCATAATTATTGCTAACTAGATTTAATAGTTTTAGGTGTAACCTAATGAATAACAAGTGAGGACTTCGTATTTCAATTTGTTTCATTTCGTTTTTAAAGAGTGGCTTAGAGTTTTAATTAGTTCGGAATTAATATAGAAATGATCTCTTTACGGTCTGTTGAAAAATATGTCGGCTACTAATTAAATGCAATCTAGATTATCTCTTGTGTTTTTCTTAAAATTAACTTACGTAAATTCCTTATCCTCAACCAGAGCACACGCTTATCTTAATTCCTTGTACCAATCAAACCGCCTAAGAGGCGTAGAGGTGAAATTCTGTAGAATGCATTAGGCCTCCTCTTGGTGAGAGGCCTCCTCTTGGTGAGAGGGAGTGGGATGTAATCCACCACGCGGGCCTAGTGCGGGTTATTAATGTCACATGTAGGTATTCGAATTCTCAGGTCTAGGATATGCCGGTTTCCTCAAGATGTTTTCCTTCACCGTTTTGAGAGCAGTGCTGATGAAATAATGTACACAAAGTAAAGCGCCTGTCTGGGTTCGAACCTATGACCTGCAACTTGTAAGTCGCAGCCGTTGCCACTGAACTGGGCCACCGATGCTCTTGTACATGAAGGCTAATGGATTAGCGATTGAAAATGTCGATGATTGGCCAAATTGGGGAACACTGTAGAATCGGAGCAAGGAAAAATCCAGGATTAATTACGTAAGAAAAACCTTCTAGAATATTTAATCACCAGAACTAAGTATTCTGTTGCCAGAACCAAGTAGTTGTTTACTGATTGCCGGTGAAAACGTGTTCGTAGAACTTTTGACAGTCATTATGGGTAGTCAACAGCCTCACGGGTGGATAAGTGGATGGGTGGCCATCCATTATATGTATACTGAGATCTCGCCTTGCTTCGGAAAGCACAACTGCTATTCGTAGAACGTTCTTACCAAGGGATATCGTGTTATCCAGTAACTGGGTTGTGGATGTTAGATAGGCAGGCGCTTAATGTAAAATACTGGTATTCAGCTGAATCAGGTTAGACTGGATGCCGAACCAAACATAATTATGTAGTTGGGAATAAGCTTGGCAGATGATGATGAACCAGACTCCAGGATTCAAATGACTATGTCTGGACTTTAAAAGAGCCTTTACATCTGAGTTCGTTTTGTTGTTCGTCTCACAGTAGACGGATAGGAAACGCTGATCTCATCTAGTTTTTACCGACTTGAAAACAAGAGGAGGTAATTATGTTCGTCTGTGTGTACCTACTTTTTTTAAACTTATTTTCATCGATATTTTCGTCAATTGCGGACCGGATTAATTAACTTTGCTTGGGTAGTTTTTGAGTTCGCTTCGATAATACGTATTTAATCCACATAGTGTATCTTGATGATGTTATAATATCTACTTCCTGTCACTGTTGTTTACATAGCAAGTAGTGGTACACGAATTGGTATAGGGTAGGAACCATAACTAAAAAGTGAAAAATAAAAAACTTTTTACAAAAAAAAACAACAGAATTCATAAAAAATGCGCTGCAGCAAGCGAAAAATAACTTTAATTTCGAAAGTCGGTGGCAAAATTAAGTTATTTTTCACTTTTTAGTGTTTTTTTGGAAGTCGGTTGTTATTTTGTTATTTTAAAACTAGCTGCGTCCCGCGGTTTCACCCGCGTAAGTCTCGATCCCGTGGGAATATCCAGGGTGTCAGCTACCTCCGTACAAAATTTTATCACAATTGGTCCAGCCGTTTGAGCGTGAAGAAGTAACAAACATACACACACACACACACACTCACAAACTTTCGCCTTTATAACATTAGTGTGATGTGATGATGATGTGATATGATTGACGTGTAAAGTATTTGTACAAATCTACTTACAGAAATAAAATCATTTATCATTTACGCCAATACTTTCCGCGTTCTGGGACCACACCAAACTCTCCTCGTTCCGCAAACACACAAACTACACAGTACATATGCGACAAATTCATTAACAGCCGGATACATAGCAATGAATACATTTATAGCTTAGCGTTCTCTCATGAATTATGATACAACTGTGAGAATTCATTCGGATTTATATTACGATGTTGATTGAAGTGAGATTCAATTAGACTTGCATTTAGAAGCTGTTTTGCTTTGAGCACTGTTTTTTGTTGTGGTTAATTGAATTGATATTAGTTGTAGGTAAATTAATTCAACTTGTATTGATTTCCGATTATTAATGGGTTATAGAATGGGTGGTCATAATGAATATACTCAGAGGTATTATTATATTGATTCATTCCAGATTGTTCTATATGTAACTGTTTTTACCAACACAAGAAAAGTGCCTGCATTTTTTTAGTACCTGGCTCGTTGGTCTTGTGGTTGCAAGCACTACTGTTGAGCGTGATGTCCTGGGCTCGATTCCCAGGTCGGGGAAAGTGTTATTGGGTTTTTCTATCTGGAATTTATCAGTGCCCCTAGTTTCCCGGTTGATAGTAATACGCTCGCTCCTTATTAAATGGGACTTAACATAATTTACGAAATGTGGGTATACTATAGATATACCTCTGCCTAACCCTTTGGAGATTACTAACGTGATGTTATGTTATGATGTTGTATAGTGTTGTGTTGTGAATGAGGATAGAGAAGTGAGATTATACGATGCGACACTAATAGCACAATTTCTATGAAAACTTCATGGAAAGTATCGCACTCCGTGTCGCGCTGCCTGTAGCACCCGCGATATCGCGCCAGTCTGCACGAGCCTTGATTGTAAATAAGTTTTAACACAGAGCACGGTAGTTGACAATGTCAATATTACTGTTATTTTAACGGCCCGTATTACAACAGTCATAAAATATTAGTATTCGTATTAGCTACCTACAAATAAAAGTCTTAGTCGTAAATATTCTTCTATAGATCAGAACTAGCATATTTATTTATTTAGCTAAAACCTCTCGCACACAATAAGGTACAAAGGCAGACTTAAAGCTAAAAGCCCCATTTACACGGTGCAAGTTTCTAGAACGTTCAAGAGCAATAACCGTATGCCACAAAGCACATTCAATGAATATTGCCTTTAAAGATTTGCATGCAATTGTTTACACGCGTGCGATTTCCATAAAATGGTATACAATAATTGAATGCAAGTTTTGGCGATCACTAAAATTGCATGCGACTTAAACCAAATTAATTTTAATGCAAGACGATTATTGTATGCAAGATTTTCCTCGTCTTAATACAGAGTTGCACGTCCTTGTACAATTGAGTCAAGTATTTGCGCAGCCAAATTTTTCTTTAAAGTTTTATTGTATGTTTTCTCAAGATTTTTTTTAACTTGTTTAATTCGTTCGTACTTGTGGAGTTGATTGCGATGTTATTGTACGTTAACAGGTACGCCACTGTAACGCCAACAGGAGGTGAAGGTATAGGGTAGCCCCGCAGCCCATCCCTAGAACCACACATAGGTTTTAATCTAGACCACTTTGTAAATTAGAAGATAAGTATTTGCCTATCCTAAATAAATTCCTAACTGTCATCGTTGGTTTCATTCAACCGCCACCATTATAACGTGCAATTTTATTGTACGTGCAATTTTACTGTACGTGCAATTTTTCTGTACGTGCAATTTTACTGTACGTGCAATTTTATAGTACGTGCAATTTTATTGTACGTGCTGTTTAGACATATACCTACCAATTTTGAATGGCATGGCAACTAACTTGCCCGTATCGTGCAACAATTGTACGTGTAGTTTAGACGGTGCCAGTCAATTGTTGCTTCAATTTCATGGAATGCCACAGCCAACACACTTGCACCGTGTCAATGGAGCTTTAGGCATTCTGTACCAGTCAACCAAGGGTGGTGAAGATAAGATGGTAGGTGCTCAGTCTTAAGCGTGTCTTTGAATTGAGTTCTAGTAGTTCTGCGTCACTCACTTTCTTTCACAATCCGAAGAATTTTGAAAGAAATTCCTTATCCATTGCTTCATCAATCAATCTGTCTAGCCTTTTCCCAAGTATGTTGTTGTCGGTTTCCAGTCTAACCGGGTATTTCACATGGAGCGACTGCCTATCTGACCTCCACAACCCAGTAACTGGGTAATACGAAACCCCTTGGTATCCATTGCTGCATATGGTTGAAAAATTAGTCTGCTTGACAACGTATATTACGCAATGAATGATGTCGAATTGACAAAATTAAAGGCATTGCAATTGTGTTATGCAATCACCCTCGAGAGAAAAATTATATCCCACCCAAAGAGTAAGCAGAACAAATAAAGCAAGTACAACTTATCGCCGAGGGTGCAGTTACTGTAGTCGCACCACGACGTCAACTTCACGACTTTCGTGGTACGACTACCGAATTGTTATCTCTCCGTCGTCATGATGGAAGACTTTTGGCCACAGGAGGTGGTGTTCCGTCACTTCTGCCGATAAGTACCAAAGGACAAAATTCTTTCTTTTTTTTAAAAGGGTATGCTCCCGAGGTGGTCCCATTGCCACCAAATCAGAATCTGATGAGGGGATCCCATGGAAATCGAGGGAAACCCTCAAGTTTTATTCGATTTTTTCGATTTGGGTATTTTTAATAGTGACTCGTGCATTTGCTCTCGGAAATCAACATTTGGAACATTTGGTGAAGTGAAACTGATGATGGAGACCACAGATAGCCACTGGAACAACATAATAATAAGTAATTAACAGGTTGCGATTCGATTAGGTACTTTAATATGGTTGTTAAGCAATTTATGCTCGTCACAATATGGTCAGTGGCAGTTCTCCTAGTTGTTACCAGGAGAACTCCTCAACAAGTAACGTCCCAGCATCAGGAAAAGCAATATTTTGTAAAAGGTGATGAGCAGTTGACGTTAGGCTATTGTAACTTAGAGAAATTTAAAACTGACCCACTAAAAAGTGAAAAATAAAAAACTTTTATAAAAAAAATAACCGACTTCCAAAAAAACACTACAAAGTGGAAAATAACTTTAATTTTGGAAGTCGGTGGCAAAAAACTAAAATACAGATCCAAAGACACCGACTTCCGAAATTAAAGTTATTTTCCACTTTGTAGTATTTTTTCATAATTCAGTATCGTTTACAGAATCGATTTCTGTAATTTTCTATACGGGTAATTTTTTTTCCCGAAAATAATTAAAACTACGTAAATACCAGTGACACTTTCGATGTACAGTGAAAACAAACCAAAATGGACGAAGTACCTATTACCCTTATACGCGTGCGACTGCGCGTGTGTAGATTTGTACTGTGATCACAATTTTCTACCACAGTCAGTCTAACTAATTTAATCGACAAGAGACAAAATTAAACTGGTTGCTATTTTTATGGTAAAATCTGTTATTTTTATGATATTGATTACACATTCTGTGATAACCTATACTCACACACTGACTTATTTTTTTTTAGAAAAACGTACTTTTACGATGTTTGTAAATATGTGAGCATATCTATCTAATAATTAAGTTATTTTGCATTGCTTAGTTTTAATTCATTTTACCTATTATGGTATAGTAATTTTATTCTAGGTGCATCGTCTTCACATATAATCATATAATTAATGTACTCAAACAAAATATTGTAAAACATTTTTTTTAAAGAGTAACGGTGGAGTTTCTTGCCCATTCTTCTCCATACGAAACTACCTTTTGGAAGGGGCAACTAGAATCAATTCTATTTTTTTTTGTAAATTTAAAGTAAGTAAGTAAAAATACAATGTAAGTATCTATTATATGACTATAACATAATATTCTAATTGGGGTGTTTGGTGCTGTGAGTTAATTTGGGACATGTTGTGTGTTCAATATGTTTGTAAGGTATATGTTTATGGGCCATTGTGGCCAATTATAAATGTTTCATTAACCTTGGAGATAGATCTGATATCCACAAACGCCTTTTAACGTATTTCAATTCATAAGAAAACAATATATCACCTTTGGCGTTTCAATCAACGATAAATTCCCAAAGATTAAGATCGTAATAAACTGCTATTTCTTCTTACAATCTTGATACCCACTCATACAAGTATTGTGCAGATAAATCGCCTAAATCTAGTAATTTGGTCCTATTGCTCCCATTTGGTCCTTCAATCAAAATACATACTTACATTTTGATCAGCTCAATGCCCGAGATACACGACGCTAGTTTTCCATAGCTAGGATAAAAAGCTAGAAATTTTGGAATACTACCCTGGCTTGGCTCATGCTAATGCTGTTTACATGATGCCAGATCATTTCAAGCTAGTACAGTACAACAACCAGTGCTGGCCTAGTGGTACTCGTAATAGCCCCGACTTACGAGTTGTAGGTCGTGGGTTCGAACCCAGACAGGCGCTTTACTTTGTGTAAATAATTTCATCACCACTGCTCTCAAACCGGTGAAGGAAAACATCGCGAGGAAACCGGCATTTCCTAGAACCAAAAAATCGAAGACATGTGATATGTACCAACCCGGGCCGGTGCGGCGCGGCGTGGTAGAATACAGCCCACTCCCTTTCGAAAAGAGAGGACTGTGTCCCAGCTGTGGGAACATATATTATAAGCGTAAAGGCTGATGATTATGATGACTTGGTTGTGGTCAGAAAAACAAAACTCGTAGTCACTGAACACTAGCCAGTCGAATACTAGCTTCGCCGACTACACCTTGTGATATATTGCAATTAAATGAAAGACAATTTAAAACACATATTAAAAGTACACTTTGTAAATAAGCATACCTATTACAAATTAGAAGATTATATCCAAGATAAGAATGCTTGGAAACATGCTGGTCGAGCTCCATAGGACAATCTAGAGTCTAGACAAAATCAAACTGGTTGCTATTGTAATTGTATAATTTGTTATTTTTATGACATTGATTTTACATCCTGTGATTACCTAAACTCACACACTGCCTTATTATTTTAACATTTTTAGAAAAACACATACTTTTACGATATTTGTAAATATGTGAGCACCATGTATCTATCTCATAATTATGTTATTTTTCATTGCTTCATTTTTAATTCTTTCTTACCTATTGTGGTATAGTAATTTTATTCTAGGTGCATCGTCTTCACATATAATTAATGTACTTAAACAAAATATTTTAAAACATTTTTAAAACAGTAATGGTGGAGTTTCTTGCCCATTCTTCTCCATACGAAACTACCTTTTGGAAGGGGCAACTGGTATCAATTCTATTTTTTTGTAAATTTTGACGTTCAAAAGTGCCTCTTATGTACCTATTTGAAATAAATAATTTGACTTTGACACATGAAGCTAGTACCTACACTAGCCAGTATAGATCTTTAGTACGAGTGCTACTAAAGTTGTCAAAAAATAATAGGTCCGTTTTGACATTTAACTTGAATCGATATATCGTGAGTATCGAGTACCAAGTCGTATGGTTACTTCACTAGTTACGATGGTCAATCGCGAATCGATTCAGGTTAAATGTCAAAACGGGCCTATATTTTTTGACAAGTAAGAAAATATAAGCTCATAAAATATAATCCCATCCCTATAAAACTATCCTACCTTGAGACGCTAGCTTACTAGTTTTATTACTAGCTTACTAGCCTAGCAATGAAGCGAGTTCTATTCTCACGAAGCCAGAGTTACTAGCCAGCTAGCTTACTATCCTTTTTTTTTTTTGGGTGGGAAATTAACAAATAACTTCTCCCGCTCTGGGCGGAGCGGGAGGACGTGTCAGACTTTTACTGACTAAAACCCACCCGTGTTCCTTCATTTGCCTGTGTGCCAGGGCCACGATATCCCTTTCGGACAAACTCGCAACCCTGGCAGGCATTGGCCCTAATGGACCCCGTCAATT
Source organism: Tiliacea citrago (assembly GCA_963921375.1). Lineage (NCBI taxonomy): Eukaryota > Metazoa > Arthropoda > Insecta > Lepidoptera > Noctuidae > Tiliacea > Tiliacea citrago. The sequence continues at coordinate 19,821,847 of OY992783.1, read as the reverse complement.
CATGCTGACGTTTCTTTGAGGCGCGCGTGGAACACGACGCGCCGTCGACCCGGGCCTGGTCCTTATCGGACGGCGAGCTACCCATCGCTCACCGTCCGCAAGCCCGCGCCTACGGTGGCCGGAAATCGGCTTGCGACTCCCGACGCCCGGGGCGTCTCCTGGGGCGTGAGGGCGCGAACCCTGCCTCTCCCTCACGCGTTCCGCCTCCTCCTTCGCGAGCATTACTGCTTCGCAGAAGGAGGTGACGGCCTCCCATGCACTCTCGCTCTGAACCATGGCCTGAACCAGGCCCGGACGCGAGAGATCGCCGCCGCCGATCGCCTCCGTGAGGATACGGCGGTGCTCCGCCCAAGCCGGGCAGACCTCCACCGTATGCTCCACCGTGTCCTCCGGGCGATCCACACAGTGGTGACACCCGGGCGTTTCCTCCCGCTTTATCCTGAACAGGAACCTCCCGAAATAACCGTGTCCGGTGAGGACCTGCGTCAGGCGGAAGGTGAGGACGCCGTGGCGCCTCTCTAGCCACTCCTCAAAGAGGGGACTTATCGCCACAATTGTGGCGTGCCCAGCGCTGGGTTGCGACAATCGCACTCTCCATGTCGCCATGAGATCCCGCCGGAGCTCTGTCCGCTGTGCCATGATTTCTCGCGGCAGCGGAGTTTCACCCTGGCGTTTCGCCTTCTCGCGCCACTCCCAGATGTGCGCGAGGACTTTTGCCTCCAGATCCCATGGCGGCAGTCCGGCAAGGAGGCTCGCCGCCTCACGGGAGACCGTGCGGTAACCCCGTACCAGCATGATGGCCATGACCCTTTGGGACGCGTTCAACCGCTGGGCTGGTCGCAGCCTTAAAGAACGCGCCCACACCGGTACCCCGTAAAGGGCCATGGACCGCACGATCCCCGCGTAGAGCCTCCGGCAGGAGGCGTTTGGACCCCCCAGATTGGGCAGGAGCCGCTTCAAAGCAGCCCCGGCCCGCTCCAGTCTGGGAGCCAAACGTCTAAAATGCTCCACGAAGTTCCACCGGCTTTCGAGGACGAGTCCCAGGTACTTCATCGTCGACTCGACGCCGATGTGGAGCTTACTATCCTAGCTTGAGAAACTAGCCCTGTGTGTTTCGGGCATAACGGGTCGGTTGAATTAAACCAAGTTGATTGCAAAATGTTAATTTACTGAGATTTATTGAGATAAATATCGTGAATAAATTGCTCTAGCAAAAACTTTAATGTATGTGGTTGAATCGAAACTTTAATATTAAGGTTAGTACTTACTTAGGTTAGTACTGAAATGTATAAAATAATTATGTTATTCTTCATCGCCATGGCCAGCTAGTAAAATATCTGTGGTGTTTACATGATAAGTCCAAAATTTTTCATTTTCTGTTTATCACCCATACTCAATTTTTTTTTTACCTTAGTTTTGTGTATTCTTTGTAAGTTTCCTGATGCTATATGTATGTACATGTAACAGTTTGATCAACAAGTGATAGCTCATTAAAAAATATTTTTGTATGATTTATTTATGTTTAAATAACGTATGGGGAATCCGCTGCTGTAGCCCACGAAATTCAAAGTTTCTTACATTTTATGCAATTTGCAGGTTAGTATCAGGTTGTATCTTGATCAAAATATGGTTCGCGACTATAACAGATATGTATTTACAGAATTATAATTAAGTATAATAAAATTTACATATACTTCAAAAATACATAAAGTATAAAATATATTATATAAATAATCTTCTTTAGTAATCAGTATCACAATCCCAAAAAAAAACCGCTAGACTCTCGACTCTCTCTCTCCATGTGAGCTCTCTCTGTCTATTTCTAACAATAGATCCACCGTGAAATCTACGAAATTCTTAAACAATAGAGCTTGTATCAATCAAAAATGTAGGTACGTACCAAGTATGTATAATAGAATTTCTAAACTGAGTGCCAAATAGGGCAGAGAAGGTATACCCTATTGTTATCTGATCCCTTGTACCGTGTACTACTGTCACTGTGAGAGGTGAAATAAAAGCTCATGCCAATAAAAGTTGGGTATACCTTTCAAGCGGTCAAGTATTGTGAACATACACCTTATCTTGGTTATTATTTGAAAAGGGATACTTACTGACACACTCATCACACTCACAGATTAAATACATAGACAATACTCTAGGTAAACACAATGTAAATTGTCTTTGGTCCCTGGCCCTAATATCAACCAATCGCAACCAATGGATAAGATTGTCAAAATGTTTAGTGAATTGGATACGAGGTTTTTGGCTACTTTGTATGTGTATTATAAATTATGTTTATTTGTTGAAATGTGCGTTTTGTTTGTGCAGAATAAACAATTCTTCTTTCTTTCTTTCTTTTCTTCTTACACAGTAAATGTTGCATGCATTCCCTTACAATTCTTTAATGCCAGTAAGCCTTTGATTATTCTAATATATGAAACTAGTAGGTAGTTTATTTAATTTTGCTTAAAAGAAGAGGAAACGTTTAAAATACGACCCTTCTATGCACTCAGGTAAAAAATTCTTTCCCTAGACCTCATAAAGTTCACCTTAAGAATTACATGAAATATATAATGTATATTTTGACCTTTACTTACTAAATTTTTCTGATTCTGCTACCAATAATTGTGCTAACCGCAATCAACCCAAAAACATGATGTAGCAACATACATTTTACTTATGAATAAGGAGGAATTTTGCATAACTGTAAATTATATGATATTCTCGATGATAGCAATACTATGCAAAACATTACTGTTGTTGAGTACTTAAGATGACTTTACGACATTTACACTTTGGTGGCCCAGTGGTTAACGGCCTCGACTTACGAGTAGTAGGTCGTAGGTTCGAACCCAGACAGGCGCTTTACTTTGTGTAAATTTAATATAATATTTCATCACCACTGCTCTCAAAACGGTGAAGGAAAACATCATGAGGAAACCGGCATGTCCTAGAACTAAAAATTCGAAGCCATGTGACATCCACCAACCCGGACTGAGCCCGCGTGGTGGATTACGGCCCACTCCCTCTCACAGAAAGAGGAGGCCTGTGTCCCAGCAGTGGAAAAATTATAGGCAGATTATGTATTTACACTTTTAGATACTGAAGAAAATACGAAGGTATATAGACGAAATCTTTGTAATTTTTAGTCGTAACCACATCTAATAACAGTATTCATTCCTTTCTCCTATTAGACTAAATATAAAAATCTAGTTCGCAAAGCCGTGGCAAGGTCGAGCGAAAGAGTCAAAATGGGCTTCGACACACGACACCCTTGGCACGACAACGTCCTCATGCCACAAAGGCTGAAAAGCCGGAACAGTTTTTTAAAATGTTCCGTCCCACTCACTGGCTAGTGATCAAAAGACTAAAGCTGAGGCGAGACAATGCTTCCTTACCCAAAACATTCGTCCCACCTGCTGAGGATCTCCCACCTGCACATGAGTTGCATTGGCTACCCTGGAAACAAGGAAAACCTGTTCAGGTGGAGATTTATAGACGACTCTGCCTTAGTGTGTAAATCTGGTGCTGTTCCACAAACGATGGGTCATTTAGTATCATGTCCTGCGTGTCCTGTCAGCTCCACGTTACAGGCACTTATGGACGTACTGGTGGATGGATGTACTCACACCAGTGCTATGCAATTATATGATACAAAGGAGATTATAGTTTATATAATGCAAATATAGTCTTACAATCTTCAGCAGCTTCAACAGTATTTTCAAATGTTAATCAATTGGTTTTGGTTGTGGAGGTGGACCAGCATTAAGCCAAACATTTTAACCAGCGATGTAATCCCCCAACTTATAATATGCCTGCTTGCATAGTGTTCGTTTTATACAAGAAAAAAAAGAGAGATTGACCCCAAAATTTTCCTACGATTTAAAAGAAATTACAAGCATCTCCTAACACAATACGTACATCTAAGAAAAGACAGGAAACACAGTCAGCATTGTTTACAGCCAAATGAATTTAAAGTAGGCTCGGTGGCTAGTAATGAATTCGCGGAACCCGACGCGTTTCCGCTTACGAAACTGTTGTTTTATTATTGCCATGGTTTTTGGGTCAGCGGTTTAAGTCTATGAGGGAATGGACATGAACAATAGATAAAAGACATTTTTCTTACCTTGTAGGTGCTTCTAGGGCAGTGGAATCGGTTTCTTATCTTATAATACTAGCGGGGTAATTGCGAAGCAATGGCTTTAATTTTGACAGTTCAACAACATTCATTGCGTTATTTACGTTGTTGAGTAGACAAATTTTTCGAACATATGAATCAATGGATTAGCAATATCCTTCAAAATCGTTCAGATTGTGACTGATATTCTGTTACGCAATTCAGCTGCTGAACCATTGTGAAGGTATTATTGAACGGGTTTACTCAAACACCGAGAGGTTGAGACCTTACATCATCGCCTGTCATTTTTATATGAAAACTATGTCTGAGAGTTGACCTACTTACTAAGTTCCTTAGATTCTGTTTGTTTTCATAGGCTCAATACATAAACGCTGGAATGGTTTAATCTTCAGTCTACTAGCGGGTTGTGATCCATATGATAGATTTGTAGTTCCACAGTCTACAAGACCCCAGATTTCTGATTTATCACTTCAAGGGGTAGTAGCTAGAACGGGATGACCATAAATAGGTAACCTATTTCATGGTTTGCATGAAGACATTCAGACATTTAAAAAAGAATAGGGACCAACAGAGTATCAGCCAACAAAAGATGTATTACTTGGTAAAAAGTTCCATCCTTTGCAAAACATAAAAACCTACCGCGGTAATTTGTAAGTGCTAAGTGCTTGCCTCATGAACAGACCTTTCCAATTATGCACGCAGTATGTAACCGAAGGAAATTTCCATGTACAGTAACTTAGCAGTTATTTCACTTTCTCCACTGATGGTGACAATAGGAAAAGGTTTCTGATGGGCTTCGTCAAGTTGTGGATTGGCCCCTGACTATGTATGTGATATTTTTTACCCTCTTAACATTTTACTGATAAAATTGGTCATCTGCAACTTCTTCTACATATCTTGAACTGCACCCAAATTGCGTAACACAATCTGAATGATTTTGAAGTATACTGCCAATCCATTGCTTAATACTATGTTAGACTTTGTCTACTCAACAACGTAAATAACGCAATTAATGTTGTTGAACTGTCAAATTGAAACTCATTGCTACTGATAGTGTGTTACGCAATTAGCCCGCTAGGCTATTCTTCTGATGTGGATTGACACACATTTTAATATCACCATCATATTAGTATATTTAGCGTCCTGTTTTATTATCTGTGGACATCAACATTTTCCCAGATGGATGAAATCAAAATCAAAATCATTTTTTTTTTATTTCACATAAACCTACATGGGCACTTATGAAACGTCAGAAGCTAGGTGCACGGTTCCAATTGGTCGTTACCTATGGAGAAGAGCCGGCAAGAAACTCCACTCTTTTAAAAAAAGTGGGCTTTAACAATGTTTCCAAGTTACAGTGTTAATAGATATGGGAGGACAGTTTAGGCCCGTCAACAAGTACCAAGTACTTAACAAAATAAAAGATAGTTTACAAAGCTACAGTCTATTAAGCCTACAACGTTCTCACATTCACAAATTAAAAAATAAAAACCTACATAGTTAAACCAAATGACAACATGATGAGCATGATGATGGTCAGTAAAGTAAGGACGCTGTTGTCCATATTCTTGACCCTATTAGTCCCTTAGTCGACTTTTACGAGCCTAGCATTGAGTTGTACGAAACCAACATTAGTTTAACGGCGACTTTAAATTCATGCCATCCCTTACATTTAGTATAAAAAAAAACTTTTTACAAAAAAAAAACCGACTTGCAAAAAAACACTACAAAGTGAAAAATAACTTTAATTTCGGAAGTCGGTGTCTTTGGATCTGTATTTTAGTTTTTTGCCTCCGACTTCCGAAATTAAAGTTATTTTCCACATTGTAGTGCTTTTTTGGAAGTCGGTTGTTTTTTTTTGTAAAAAGTTTTTTATTTTTCACTTTTTAGTGTAATGTAGTTTGTAATTTGTCAAATGCTCATCAACTTTTACAAAATATTGCTTTTCCCGATGCAGGGGCGTTAATTGTTGAGGAGTTCTCCTGGTAAGAACCAGGAGAACTGATGGTGACTTCAACATATGCATTTTGACGAGCATAAATTCCGTAGCAACCATATTAAAGCGCCTAATCGAATCGCAACGGTGAAATACTTATTATTAAGTAGTTCCGGTGGCCATCTGTGGTCTTCATCATCAGTTCCACTTCACCAAATGGTGCTTTTCGAGTGCAAATGCACGAGTTACTATAAAAAATACTCAAATCGCTATAGGTATGCCAATAAAATTTGAGGATTTCCCTCGATTTCCATGGGATCCCCTCATCAGATTCTGATTTGGTGGCAATGGGACCACTTCGAGAGCATACCCTTCCATACAAAAAAAGAATTTTCAAAATCCGTCTACAATTGAAGGAGTAATCGGTGAACATACTAAAAAAAAAAAAACAAACATACAGCCGAACATATAACCTCCTCCTTTTTGGAAGTCGGTTAAAAAGAAAATGACAGCATAAATTTAAAGTCACCGTTAAAAACTAATGTTGGTTTCGTGCAACTCACTGTAGGCCTATTATTCACCAGTTAGGAGACAGAAGCTAATGAATTATTAGTTACCATAATATAATGTAAGTATTTATGAATTATCAGAGTATTTTTTATTTTAGGGCTGTTAGACGGAATTGATGGCCGATGGGGCCGAAAGGTTCTGGAGTGGCGACCGCGTACCGGAAGACGTAGCGTTGGAAGGCCACCTACAAGGTGGACCGATGATCTTGTGAAGGCCGCAGGCATCCGCTGGATGCGGGAAGCACAGAACCGGTCGAAGTGGCGGTGCTTGGGGGAGGCCTATGTCCAGCAGTGGACGTCTTTCGGCTGAAATAATGATAATGAAACGGAATTGTTCCTGAAGCAAAATTTAGACCCTAAGCATAGGAATGTCAACCTCCTCATGAGAGGTACAAGCAAGGATAATCATTCAATCAAACCCAAACTCAAAGCATTTATTTCCAATAAACCAATTACAGGCACTTTTGAATTGTCAAGGGGTCAGTCAGTCAGAAACATGAAGCTAGTTGCCCATTCCAAAACGTAGTAGGTTCCTATGGAGAAGAACGGGCAAGAAACACCACGGACACTCTTTTTAATGAAAATATTGTTATTAAGTATTGGTTACATTATTCATGTTGAAATTAAACATGTCACATGTTTAATTTCAACATGAATAATGTAACGATGCAAAACACCAAAAGCGTCCGTGATAACGGAAAAAAAGGAATTAAAATAAGCCATGGCAGCTTAGACATGACCAGCCCCTACTGACGGCGCCCGTTCACGAACATGGCGCATGGATCAGCACCAAAACAATATATGTATAGACAAAGTACCATCTTTAAAACACCATAAAACTCACCAACACACCTACCATTGATAGTAAAAGTAAGTTACAGACAGTAATTCAGCAGATCCTCAGTGACAATAGACGGAAATGTTGCGTTGGCGCTCCACATGGCAGGCTCGCGTGACGACGCGACAAACTTGTGAAATTCGCAGTGACACACTGGCGGAACGAATGGATAGCGTTGGAGGATATTGCGTATGACCCATTGTATGTATGGGTTTGAAATAATTGTACATACGTAAATTCACGCCTGTACACTGGCGCTGGCACTGTAGGCGAAACACCAATATTTTGACAGTTATGCTAGGTAAACACGTAGCGATTCTAGTTGCTGCCCGGTAACTCGCTGGCGATTTTAAAATGTCATGCCCACACACAGACTTTGATAACACTAGCGACTTAGTGGCTGCCAAAATCTGTGTGGACGTCAGATTTTAAATTGCAAAACCGTGCAATGTATTCAGCGTTATCTATCGCATCGTCGTGTATCGTCGCTATCGCAGTCTGGCACCCTAATAACAAATCCAGACTCAAACACTCGGCACAATATCAGACTCTTAAAAACCACTTAACAACACTTTGTCAGACCTAGAAATCGAACTCAAAAACTACGTTCGGCAGTGGACTATTCAACGAGGCACTTCAAACTTGTAAAATGCGCAGTGACACTCAGATTGAACGCATGGATAGCTCAGGGAGGTTGTTGTGGACCACATTTTGTGTGTGTATAAAATAATTGATTTGAATATTATTATTTAATTATTTGTAATGTAATACTAGTATTCTTATTCTTTTAGCGATATTAGGTGATTTTTCTTCTGCTTTCAAATGCCCTGTCGGTCTCTACCCTAAGAAGTTTAGTTATTTCTGCTTACATTTTTCATTGTATATATTTTTGGTGCATTGGGCCCTTCACAAAAAAAAAAATGCAAACTAACTAATATACATTTTCTCTTAGTTGGCATTCAAATATTTGGATTTATTATTTATCTATTTACTATAAACAAGATAGCATATTTGCCAGCACAAATTCCTTTTATTTATATCGACAAATGTGCACGTACAGAATAATCACACATGCTTTGTACGATTTTACTTCTTCACTTTTGTATATCAAATAATACTTCTTCACTTTTGTATATCAAATAATAGTTTAAGTTCATGGTAACAAGCAACTTGTTAGCATTATATTAACATTCTTAACTGGCCAACATTTGAGCTAAATTAAATAACTACCCGTAATTAAACTAATTCATTAGGTACTTAGTAGACGGATCTATGATAATTTAACAAAGTTCTCCTAGCTTCAGAAGTCAAGATATTGTTCGGCTCGTATGGAGTCAAGATCGTCGACTCGTGATCACATTAAACAAGATTTTTGTTAAAGCCAACACTTTTTCTTTTCAGTGTTGGTTTTCAGCTACAGTCATTCCCTCACTTCATTAAATGCCGAGTATGATTCAGGGCAGTTCAATTAGCAGCCGCTACCGTCTATTCTTATTCTTATTCTAAATTTTATACTGCACGGTCAAATTAAATTGGCTAACGTAACTCCGCAGACATGATCGATCGAAAGTCTAAACTCTAAAGACCAGGCAGTCTAAATCAAATTTCCACGCAAGCTCCACCCCATGCCCCGCGCCACACCGTTAAGTGTTAAACGCTATCTCGTAAGTAATAAAGTTGAATATCGCGTGCGCTCTTTGATTGTGTTCGAGCACGAAACTAAATAGCGTAAGTCTCAACTCTTATTTCATTAATAACTAAAGTAATAATTGATCTAGAGAGAAAAAATATCTGATGGCTGGATAATAAACTATATTTTCTTGCTGTGGATATTTATTTTAGACATAAAAGCCGAACAATCTAGTTTTTTTTTTATAATTATCCTTAAAAAAGACATGTTTTTCGAATAAAAAATGTATTGAGCGAAAATATTACAATTACGTAACTGTCTTCAACGTGGAAAGTAAAAGATCCAATAGATCATATACTAAAGATTAATTTTGATTGTATTTGTGACTGTTTCAGAATATTCATGCTAATTAACATAAAAACATCTTAATTTCAAGTCATTAGATAACCATACCCATCACAACTGTGGAGTTTCGCTAGCCAATTTAATGTGACCCTGTATACTTACAAATCTTGGATCTTTGACAAACATTACGGGTCGTCAGGAGCCCGAAAGTCTGACTACCAGTCTTACCACATACCGGGGTATCGTATTACCCTGTAACTGGGTTGTGGAGGTCAGTTAGGCAGTCGCTCCATGTAAAATACCGGTATTCAGCTGCATCCGGTTAGAGTGGCAGCCGACCCCAACATAGTTGGGAAAAGGCTAGGCTAGGCAGATATGATACTTATAAATCTTACTTTACATGCTAAATTATCATGGCAAAACCAGAAATCTAATACAGGATTTATGAAGACGTTTATATTGTACGAACATTATAAGTAGTTTTATTAAAATTCTAGTAAGTCTTGAAGACACCTTCGGCCTTATTACCAAACAAGGTTTATCTTTAGACCCAGGTTTAAATAATCGTATCATTTTTGAATTTCGAACCTGTTTCCGTCTGAAATAAAGTTCTTAATACAAAAACTGATTTTAAACCCGAGTCTAAGTTGTCAACTTTGTATTAAGAACTGTATCGCAGACGAAATAAGGTTCGAAATTAAAAAATGACACTATGGTTTAAACCTGGGTCTAAAGATAAACCTTTTTTTTGTAATAAGGCCGATTAAGTCTTTGCCAACACAATTTGAAACAAAATTTCAAGTAACGACAGTTGAAATGATATGACATGCGATTGAAATAGCAAATAGCGGAATAACAATACAAAACAAATATGTAGATACTGCCATTCAAAAACCACAACCCATCTGTATGTAATCACCACATATACATAAGTGGATATTGTAACTATGTACAAATAATGAAAACAGTTACAAAACAGCAAAATTGAAATACAATTTCTATGCAACATATTGTATACTACCCGACCGTAACGATTGTGTGTCGTTGCGAAAAACGGAGATGCGGTCCCGAGATGCGCGTACGCATCGGCGCGTGCGCAGACTGTCGTGATTTACGTAATTAGACCTTATACTGGTTGGGATAGAGTTGATTTTTCAATGGTAGTGTATAATGATGATGATTTGATCGATAGTTGATAGACAGTTATTTTCTAAGCTCGGATTGTTTGACGAATATGCTATGTAGAGAAATTTTCATAATGGAATTATAATATTGTTTTTTTTATTACTACATAAGTAGTTACTTCATGCTGGATGCATAAAAAATAGAAGAAACCAGGCTATTGCAAGACAATTATATTATTAATGCCCGTTTTCACTAAAACTAGGTGTCAACTAAATAAATGCCTGAATAAAACCGCACTTTTTGATTTTGATGGCTCGGCTCAGGGCCGAAAGTTGATAACGCAACAGTGCGATAATATTTAGGCGCTGTTTTTTCGAAAAGGATGTCCTGTATTTGACGAAATCCAGATTTTCTTCATAATTTTATTATGCTTATGCTCACAGACGCCGATTTCGTCAAAATCTTACATTTGGGGACACCTAGGACAATATTACCTTTGGTGCCATTCCAAACACCAACCTCATTAAGCACACAGTACTCGTCCTTCACTTAGCAAAGTTAAGCAACCCGCAACTGGGTTAGTCATTAGATGGGTGACCGTTGCACCGGATGACAGCCATATTTTAAAGACTCGTGCACGTATCTCAACCAATATCGTTAGTTTAATCTGTCAGATACGTTGGTGGCTTTTAAACGACCGTAAAATATATAGTTAGTAAGTAGCTTTTAGTGATTTTACAGTTGTAGTTGACAACGCTATTTAGGTACTCTGGGACTTCAGACTTGTAGACTAGCTTCTGCTCGCGACTTTGTTTGCGTGAAATTTATGGTTTTAAGATAAAATATCTATAGGGTCAAATTAAATTAACTAGCAAAACTCCGCAGATGTGATCTATCGGCTATCGGTATCTGAACTCGATAAAACAAAAATAACAAAATATTTGTTGATTTTTTATTTATTGGTCAACTACCGCTTGTAGTGTATTTTAATTGAAGTATGAGTTGAAAAAATCTGTTATTTTTGCCTTGTTCTTGAAATATCGAAACCCATCAAGTCTGAAAAGTACAAAAAAAAAATACTGATATTTCAAGTGACAACACTATCTGTGGTTGATGACCCCAAAAAAACCTCATCAAAATAAATTTATTTTTTCTTTTATCATGTTTAGATATTGATATCTCTGCGGAGTTCCACTAGCTAATTTAATTTGACCCTGTATAAATATCTATCCTAAAATAAAATCGTGAAGGAATTTTCGGTATTGGATCAGTTGTTCCGTAGAATACCCTACATACAAACTCATTTTACCTGTTTATAATAAGTATATACGAGTAGATTAGCTATTTGCTTAGATTAATAATAAGTATTTAGATTAGCTATTTGCTTGGATTAATATAAACTTAAACCAAGCTAAATACTATGTAAATACCGCGACAGGCCCACAAGGAAATAGCAGTATGAAGTCGTCCCTTTTATTAAAAATTGGTCACATGCAGCAATCGTAAGAGTTAAGTGGAAGGAGGGACTTACCCTGTAGTGGTACATAAAAGGCTGCTAAATAAAATAATATATCTTTGGTTAAAAAGAAAATTGATGAAAATTGAATGTGTTTTTTGTGTTTCTCTATATCTGTAGCGATTAGACTAATTTGTCTTAGTTTTTTTTTAACATTAAATAGTAATATAATGAAAAAATATCGTTAAAAGTAACTACTTAATTTCCTCATACTTCACAATCTAAAAGACCACATTTGACGTAAAACCTATCATTGAGTGCCGCAAACAATAAAATAAAACATGAAGCAATACAAACGCGTTTTCACTTGCATTACGATTTTACTACTTGTGAAAATTGCGCTGACAGCGAACGCAACGCATCGTAAACTTTAAGGACATATGAAAATGTTATTTTGTAAAGTGTATTTTGTAGCTGTTATATACAATCCTTACATTGTGGTAATGATGCCAGAAGCCCGAAAGTCTGACAGCCTGTCTAACCATGTTCCTGTAAAATGTAGGTACCCGTCAATGACCGCTATTGCCATGCTAAAACGCAACAACTATAGAAATCGAAGTATTTTCATGGGTGTCAAAATATTCATTAATCGAATGATAACTTTTCTGTAACAGTAAATTCGCTATTGTTTTTTAAATCTATCATATAATTTTCTATATTATAAATATGTGAAGCCTTGCAGAATATTATGCTTAAGTGCATCAGAGCGGTTTGACAAGTTGTAATAAGTTCCAAAATGCTACTATTAACTCTCACAGAGTTTGTTAGTTTTATTTATCGATCAAAAGAGTGGAAACCTCTGTAGCTAGGAACGTGAAATTCGAAAGGTTCATGTTCACGTGAAAACGTATCCTAAAATTTGCAAAATTGTAATGAAGTTTGAATGGGAAAAACTGATTGCCCGCGTTTCCAAAATTCATGAAGAAAAGCTGACGAAGATATGGATAGACCAACACAAGAAGAAAGCGGGTATCGCCTCCGAATAGGATTTTAAAATAAATGTAATCTTGTGCTTATAATTCTTGACAGAATCTAAGCTATTTGATTGAATCGAGAGATTCTGTTGAATCTTGTAATAAAACGCGTAATGTATGTTTGCAATGAACTCATTATAAGTATAATGAGTTCATTGCAAACATACATTACGCGTTTTGGCATTGGGTACGGGTATCGAGCTAGTAGCTTGACACAAGCAGGACAGTGTTCCCACCAGTTACTTTAAAGACTTATACAACATAATATATCTTTTAGGTGCAGCGCAGACGACAGACTTTTTGTGCGAAGGAGTGCGGCACACACCAATGTGATTACATTTTATTAGCTCACAAGCTTTCATTAATGACTCGATCCTTCGCACAAAAAGTCTGTTGTCTGCGCTGCACCGGATCGAGTGATTAATGAAAGCTTGTGAGCTAATAAAATGTAATCACTTTGGTGTGTGCCGCACTCCTTCGCACAAAAAGTCTGTCGTCTGCGCTGCACCTTATCAGACATAAAACAAACTGTCCATCCAAATCCATATAAATCCCTTTTCAATTATCTAGGATACCTACATTGGATTTAGATCTCAACGTAGATTGGAATCTGTACCGTATGTTGGAGCAATATTTAGGGTGAGCTTATACATAATATCCAGTAGTTGACTTCGTGTATATTTTGATAGACTTAAGTAAAGTTGGAAGCGTGAACACCATATCTCAGGCAAGTATTTCAGGGGATACTCAAGCAAGAATCTTGATTCAAAACTGTTCTATTTCAGATATTTTAGACACCAAACAGCGTAACTGTGTTTCGGTTTAAAGGATGTATGATTACACACACATGAGATATTTCAGCTTCGACAATCCACCTGCCTTAATAACTTGACATGGGCGAATCGACAATACCCGAAATACGTATTAGGCAATTGGCTCACAAAATATTTTCGTTTTTTACTCTAATAATAAGTCAAGAGTTAAATTGCTTAATAGTTTTTAGGCTAGATTATAATAAATTATTAAGAACTTTAGTTCTTATTAGTAAAGGGAAAAAAATAATTTTACCCAAAAACATTAGTTGAATAAAATATAAACTTGTACAGAAATAATTGGTTAATATAGTTTCTAGTGTACTTTTTCATAATTTTATTGCATAAAATTCAAAATGTGCCAAGGACCAACAACAATCCTTCTGGAGTTGTCGAATCGCCTACAAATAAATTAACTTCATGCGAATCGCCTATAGACAAATATATAATATTTAAAAGGGTCGGTTCGCCCGTTTCGACGTGTAAATTTGTGCGAATCGACCAATAAGCTACCCATATTTACCACCCAAAAACAAATCTATCAAACCTAGTTTTAAATGGAGTTTTCTAGTAGTGTCTAATGTTTATAATCATCGTTAGTATTATTGTCAGAGCCAAGTTAAAAATAAAGCTCAACCACTTAGCTAGTATCGTCCATTACAGGGCCATTAACAATAATGACCGGTTGAAAGCCTTTGTGTAAACACTGATTAATATTACAAGCACAATTATATCTGATTGGTTCAGTACATTATTTAGTGATTATAGTTATTTGAGTTTAGTTGGAGCTTTAGCTTTGGAGCGTTTAGGATAGTTGATGGTTTTTTGTTTTGAAACTGTTTGATGCCTTGACCTCGACTTACGTAGTCTCGACCTCTAAAGGTCAAAAAGAAAAAAAAATCTTTGAGAAGTTTCCCTACAAACATATTCACCTAACAGCAATTGTTTTAGAAGTACATGAGTAATAGTGCCATAACGCTAATTATTTAATTGCCTGCTTAAAAAACGTGCTTAGGATCTTCTGGTGTAAGTTATTATTTTCTAATATCTTCATTTTGCTACTCTGTTAGTTTACAGCTTCTTAAAAATGCTAATTTCGATATTTATTTATACACTTCCCGTTCCCCATACCCTTTCCTTTTTCCCCATCTTTGGAACGTCCGAAATTAATTAACGTTGGAGTCACTTTCCGTCAGTATTGATGATTAAATGATTATTTATTCGAAGACAAAAGCAGTTATTACAATGGGATCTGACGCAGAATGTCCCATTCGCACAATGTTGCATTCGCACAATGTCCCATTCGCACAATGTTGCATTCGCACAATGTCCCATTCGCACAATGTTGCATTCGCACAATGTCCCATTCGCACAATGTTGCATTCGCACAATGTCCCATTCGCACAATGTTGCATTCGCACAATGTCCCATTCGCACAATGTTGCATTCGCACAATGTCCCATTCGCACAAAGGCTGTAGTACCGCGTAGTTAAACACCGAACACGCACGTTATTTTAAATAAAATAAACAAGGGATTACCCACAGGTATTACCCATCGATCTAATCGAGTTCGGTGTCGTATGCAGGTTTCTTTTGTGTTATTTATTCATCACCACTGCTCTCAAAACGGTGATGGAAAACATCGTGAGGGAACCGGCATATCCTAGAACCAAAATTTCGAAGATATATGTGACATCCATCAACCCGCACTGTGCCTGCGTGGTGGATTATACACCGTGGCATTTTAATCGTCTTATAACGGCAGGCCACTTCATGTTCCAGGGGCGGCGCGGAATGGAGCGCAAGGCTCACACCGCGCTCATAACATGGTGTTTCAAACTACATCATGCCTCATAATGAATAATATTAAAAAAAAAAATGTTGAAATGTTAATAAATATTTTTTTTACTTTCATGAATGATTAGTAGCTATTGGATACATGAAGTGGGCTGCCGTTGTAAGACGACTAAAATTCCACGGTGTATAGACCACTCCCTCTCACAGAGAGGAGGCCTATGTCCCAGCAGTGTGAACGTTATAGGCTTTTTATGATTTTTATCGATCCTAATCTTCATTCGCGTTTTGATAATTTCGCTTTCCGTCATCATTATCAATCGTCAGTACATTTACATCATCGATCCTTACAAACTACGGCTTATTTCCTTTTAATATGAATACTAAGTAAATTCTAAATCCCAATAACTAATCTTAATTCAATATTTTCGACATCCTGTCCTCCTCCACTTCTGCCTACACCAATTCTTGTAACAGTATGAATATTTAAATGAGCCTCAACGTTCCCATGGCTATGATCAATGGTATTCCTTCTCACACCGGCCTTCTTGGAAAAGGTGGCCTTGATATTTTTGAAGATCGGCCTCAGAATATAAAGAGATACTTATCGTATTTAGTTTATTGCTTTGTAATTTGAGTGTTTTTGGGGTGGATTGAGTGTAATGTCTATTTTTAGAAGACTTATGTAAACTCTTTTTGATTTGAAGGTAGCGGAATATACTATAATAAATGCTGTACAGCAGTGCCTACTATCTCTCTTCTCTTTTGCAATCCTTATCCTTACATACTATTGTATAGAATCAAGTTTTTCTAACTGAACAGACGTTCCTGCAGGGGAGAATGTTGCGCCACTTCTTATTCTCAGCTAAAGCTCTAGGGGGGTGTTTTTAGAGGTTTGTCATCATCATCATCATCTGATAGCCTTTTCCCAACTATGTTGGGGTCGGCTTCCAGTCTACCCGGATGCAGCTGAATACCAGTATTTTACATGGAGCGACTGCCTATCTGACCTCCACAACCCAGTTACTGGGTAACACGATATCCCTTGGTAAGACTGGTTGTCAGACTTTTTGGGCTTCTGACGATGCGTAACAACTGTCAAAGATCTACAAATGACAGCCGGGACCAACGGCTTAACGTGCTTTCCGAGGCACGGAGGAAGCAATAAATAGCGGCCGCCGAGCGCCAGATCCCCTCTATTGTTGGTAAATTGGTTTTATCCAACAGGGATTGTCTGGACCTATAATTCTAACCGGCTAAAACTAGGTGTAGCCGCACTTCGGGTATTAGCCGTAACATATACATTAAATAAAATTGAAGTGTGTTTGTAATGTCAAAATAACAGCTTTTTTACTAAATGCTTATAGGTAAAAGTGTATAGGTACGTAACTTTATAAAAAAAAAACAATTTCTACATTTTTGTCTCTCTGTCTGTTTGTTCCGGCTGTCACAGTCACTGGCATATAGCTGATTTTATAAGGATTACTTAGTAATAAAAAAAAAAAAAAAAACTTATTTAGTATATAAGCTACTTCTATATTAGAAAAAGCCACGCGAGTGAAGCTGCGGACAGCACATAGTAGAAATTAAGAAAAATTGGTTTTCTTGTCACAGAAACACGTAATAATTTCAAACTGCCATATTTATTCTTCAAATAAAATTAATCTGACGATTTAAAAATCGACCCTTAGTCGATAAAAATAATGATGCAAGCTCCATCGTCGACTGCATTTGAAAACTATTCATTTTACAGTTATTACGTAGTTTTCCACCTAGGTATAGTCTTTTTATTACTGTGACAGCCGACAGTTAACTATCTTCATCAAGTATCTACCCGATCACTTTATCTCAATAAAAGTCGAGTGTCGGAAATAATTACCGTCGAGTGCTTGGCAACCTGTTACTAGAGTGTTTACTGATGTTGTAGTCAACAACTTTTCATCTACCTCTTGGTTTTAAATAGGTTTGTCCTAACTCCGTAATATTTCCTTATTCCTCGAGTTTGAACCCAAGGCACGCACCTCTGACTTTTCGGATTCATGTGCATTGTATAATTACCACTTGCTTAAAAACGGTGAAGGAAAAAATCGTGAGGAAATCTGCCTGAGAGATATTTTTCGACGGCATGTGAAGCCAAGTCAGAGGCCCATGGGCTGGGTTAGTCACTAATCACACGAAGAATAAGAAGAAAGAATTCTCTCAAATAAGAAGAAAGAAATCTAACACAAGAACAACATATACAAGAAACAATATATTTTCTTTCCCCAGTTTTAGGGGCTGATTGTATAATCGACTACTGCACCCTAATTGCGTAACACAGTTTGAATCACAATAGGAATGATTTTGAAGTATATTGCTAATCCATTGCTTCATATGTTAGAAAAAATTGTCTGCTCAACAATGTAAATAACGCAATGAATGTTGATGAACTGTCGAATTGAAACCGACTCGTACTGATAGTGTGTTACGCAATTAGCACGCTGCGTAATAAAAATGCACTGAAAAATCTCGTGTCATCTGTAGTGATTCACCAAATATCATCAACTAAATAATATTGTATTGTTGTCAATTTTAGTAGTAAGTATGCTGTTCAAACGACCAGTCTTTTTTTATTTAGCGTCTCTAACAAAATATATACATTATATCTAAATTATTATCTATTATTTTGCTAGTGCATTCCTTTAATTAAGGTATATTGACTCCTTTTCCTTACTATTTACTAGGCATTCAAACTTAAAGCGCTCTATTAAAATCGATTTATCACTCTAAAATAACATTATAACACTAATTCATTGCTCTGATGATGATGATGATACAATATTAATGGTAATTCCGCCATCATTATCGCTTTCATGCTCAAAGCGCGACTCCGGCGCAGCCGTCATGATGACGTAATCCTGTACGCTCTGGCGCACATCAATGCGCGTCCGCTTTGCTCATCTATCACCGATAACTATGTGCGAACTGAATAATGTGCTCGTTTTTATCGTTATGTTCAGGATATTTGGAATTGTGTTCACGATCAAGTGGTGAGTTTTGTTGGCTCCGAAAATTTGGGTTGTCGAATGCTGTATGTTCAAAGGTGCACATCTAGTAGAATACAGTTCCTTGCACTTGTTTCGTGTTTATTATTGTATATTATATATATATTTATATAGATAAGTGTATGCTTTATGTATGTATGTATTTATAATTATGTAAATGGTTACACCACTGACTATCTGCAGTATTGTCTCTCCTTCTCCCTTTAATTCGACGAAAGGTTGTCTGTAATAGATCTTGTGTCATCCTATGTCAACTTTCAACATTTATATCTATAATTTTTATAGTGGGACTTCTTGGCGGGAAAGTGAAGCGTCATGTTAGCAGTTTTGTTTTATTTTCTAAAATTTGTGTTTAGCCGAATATTAATGTGTAATAGTGGTGGATTATTAACCATTAAGTGTTCGTGAACCTGCACTAGTGTAGACAAATGAAACTAAACAGTGCAACATCACTTTAAGTTCTCTCAAGAAGTCCGCGCGAGGTTTCAGTAAAGTGCCACGTCTTTATTGAAACTCAAGGGGAGCGGGGCGGGATATCATCTATCATCTTTATCATGCATCATTGAATGGAGTTCATTACATAATTATACATTTAATATTAGTTACAGCTTTGTACTAGTTACCTAATTTTACATGACACTGGCTAAATGCACAAACCGTGCGAAGCCAAAAAGAAAAAAAAAAAAATATTATAGTGTACATAATAAAGACTATTCTATTCTATTATGTTCTAGTAGGTAGGTACTGGCATCAAGATTCCAAAAAAAAAAGTTATTTTTGTTTTAATTTAGGCAAGCTACATATCTCTCTTCAAACTGGCAATTTTAAAATTAGTTAATGATTTTTCTTTATGTTGAAAGTATCATCTAGCTTCGTTTTTAGATACATATGCAAAAATTCACACTTTTTCCCATGCGAGAACGCAGAAACTACATAACTAGCTTCGCTTTACTTTCAAGAAACATGTGTACTGACTACAGACCAAGAAAAAGCTATAAACTTGACTAAACAACCTAAATAATAATAATAAATGCAGACAAAGATTAAGAAGTATAAAGAGAGTAGTAGATATTTAAGTAAATTTGGTACCTAATTAGGCATTACAGGTTATGAGAAAGAGCTATAAATAAATAACTAATTACAACTTTACGATAACTTTAACACATAAAACGTCTGCCATATATTCACTGGTATTTGCTTAGCAATAGAAAATTGCGTAAAATACGGCTAACTTTCTAAGCCACAAATCATTTGAATATAAGCTTCGTGTGTTGCGCAGACGCAGCGGACATCACACTGAATATTGTAATTGTGAGAGCATACTGTAATGTGAACTATGAAATGCTAGGCTGCTGCTCACACCATGACGAATGCTAAACATAAAATGTTGAGCTGACTGGAGCTGATCTTTGCGTCATGTTCGTGAACGGGCGCTGTCAGTTGGGACCGGTCATCTCTTAGCGGCCACGGCTTATTTTAGTTGTGAATAGTTTTTTTATTTAATCTTTTTATCACGGACGCTTCTATCATTTTGCATCGTTCTCACATGTAAAATGATGTAACCAATACTTTGTATCAATATTTTAATTTAATAGAGTGTTCGTGGAGTTTCTTGCCTGTTCTTCTCTATAGGAACCTACTAGTCTTTGGAATCGGCAACTAGCTTCATATTTCTAACTGACCGACTCCTTGACAATTCAAAAGTGCCTGTAAATGGTTTAATTGAAATAAATGCTTTGAGTTTGAGTTTAAAAATTATTTCAAATTTTTATCAGAATCGATCGTTTTGACCATCCTTGAGGAAAGACTATGTCCAGCAGTGGACCTCTTTTGACTGTTATGATGATGATTACCAACTACTTTCAGAATGTATTTTTGGCTAACGCAATTTTTTATTTTTTATTGAGCAATATTATAAAACGTGGGCAGGCTATTTTTGACGCCAATTTCCACAGTTCAAATTAACCAAGATTTATATTATGGAAAACTCGTTTTATAGTCTTCTGAGTTAAGTGTTTAATAACATAATACATTACCAAGTAGCGTTTATGAGTAGCAATAATAATATGTACTAGTAAAGAAAGTGAGTTGCAAAAACCACATATATAAAACCAGCAGCTCTATTGCTTTACGACGTGTCCAAATATGTTTAACGGACTCTAAATTGCTAATAAATATTTAACACAAATAAAATAACAAGCAAATCACTTAATAAGTATTCTGCTATGAGCGAAAGGCTGCACCTTTTGAATATTAATTTATTATTAATATACAACAAATTTTTCGGCGTACGGTGCAAGCATATCCGAAACATTGTGTCACGTTGTACATTAGTGTATTTAAATGGAACCTATTTATTTTTAGATATCTGATCTGGTGAGGCTTGGTTCTTTAACCTTAATTTTATCGAAGTTGCTTCAGATTCTGATTTTCAATAAAAAAGTGCATAACTTTTCTATGCTCCTTTTCACCTAGCTGCTTGGTTATTCCTAATTTTGCCAAGGAAATAGCCCAGTGCTCAGTTTTTGGCCACTGTGCCCCAAATTGTTTAGTTTTTTCTCTTCACCACTCTACTTTTCTAAAATATTTTTTACAGTTCTCAATCCGCTTCGAGCCCGGATTCTGGATTTATTGCGCGGTTGATGGCAATTGGCTCGGCCCCTATTTACTAACTTAACTATTTATGACTTAACAACGAAACATAACTGGCGAAATGTGGGTGTACTATGGGTACACCTCTGCCTAACCCTTCGGGGAATACCGGCGCGATGTTATTTTATAATAATAAATTCATTTATTTTAGGTAAATAACTCCCATTGCCAAACATAAATTAATAGAAATCAAATAAGATCAAATAAAATCAGATAAAATCCAAAACACCAAAATAAAATTGTGTTCAATTAAATTTAAACATTCAACAACTCATAAAAAAAACAATCATTAAAATTGTAAATGTCAAATATATCATTTAATTATGTAACTATCAATCATAAACATATTTTGATACACTCCGGTGTAACAAAATCCAGTTAATTGCGAGCCATGTCAGCACGCCACGCCATGATACTAAATGAAGTAACCAGATTCGTGATAGAGTAAAATGTGTTCGTTCATCGGGAAACGAACGAACTATAGCGTTTGATCGTGGTCTGCTTATAATTATGAGTGATATATTGAATGTTCACGTTATAATTGTGTTTTCATGACGATGAAAGATGGTATTTAAATGTATGAGTTAGTGTATTTTGCATGCAGTTGGTTTGAAATTTCTAGAATTTAGACTGAAATTGTATGGCGTGCCGCAGGGAGCTATTTTGGGTTCGTCAAGAAAATTATGCTATTTAATAGAGAAGTATTAAAATACGAATCAATTACTGCTATTAATTAGATCGTCAGAATGATCTACTAAAGCCAGCATAAAAATGACAATGAAGTGAAGATCATTTTAAGCAGAGAGCAGCATAAAAGAGCAGGTTAAGCTGACGATAAAAACAATATCCAAACAATTAAAATAGAAATACATTATTTTTGTTAAATCTTAACGAAATTCAATGAAGTAAAACTAAAACAAATGAAAAACAAATACTGTCAAAGATATTTCTGACTCACATCTCCTGAGTTACACAAAATTCAAACTACCCATTTTCGTACACGAATATATTAATACCTTATGTACATAATACCTATGTTAAAGAATAGATTGTTCCCACGTACCTTTCACGTAAAGGTGCGAACACATATGTAGATGGTATCGGAATAATTAGTAACACTATACGAAGAATTATTTGAAACAACAACATTTTTAACAATGAATACGGTTCATACAGTATGTCTAGTTGATTTAATTATGTTTGCTGTGGGAAATGTGTAATTGGAGTTAGAAGATGAATAGCTAAATGGCTACAAATAGTGTGGATATGATCAAGAGTCTAAAATATTCTACTTTACAAACAAACTTTTTTAGGAAAGATATAATTGGTTTTGGAAGCAATTACCTAAAGTAGTAATGTAAAGAGGTAAAACTGTTTGTTTGTCTGTGTGAGGTAATCTTGAAGTGCTGATCCGATTACAAGAATTATTTTACTGATAGAAATCTACACCGTTGTCGAGTGCCATAGGATATTTTCTATGGTGGACTTCCACGCAGACGGAAGTCGCGAGCAGAACCTAGTTATTACAAAATTACACCAGCCAAATTCAATTTGTTGTCAGAGTCACCAGCTTGTCGAAGTATTCCTGCAACCCATAAACCTAGCTGGTATTTAGTTTGGTAACAGCAAAAATTAATGATTGATAATGACATTAGTAGACTCGAAACGACTTTTTGAGTGACAAGTGAACACAGCAAGAATAGCCTAGCTGGATGAACCGACGGCTTAAGAAGGTAATGCTGAAATGGAATAGAATAATAAGTTGAAAACAAACTCGAGATGAATCAAGGCTTCAATTATAATGTTCTGAACCCAGTAGGAGACTGCAATGGACCGAGTTGCACAAACAGCCTATAGTGATCCCAATGCTGTGACACACGCCTCCTGTGAGAAGAAGGGGACCATAATCCACCTCGCAGGCCCAGTGCGGGCTGACGGGGTCCAATAGGACCAATGCCTGCCAGAGTTGCGAGTTTGTCCGAAAGGGATATCGTGGCCCTGGCACACAGGCTACGGAAGGAACACGGGTGGGGTTTAGTCAGTAAAAGTGTGACACACCCTCCCGCTCCGCCCAGATGGTGACAAGTTTTTTGATGAATCCCTACCCAAAAAAAAAGGCCCAGTGCGGGTTGGTGATTGTCACATGTCTTCGAATTTTTAGGTTCTAGGACATGCCAACTTCGTCACGGCGTTTCTAGTTGCACAAACTAGCGAAAGAGTGCGAACTTAAAAGTTCGTTGGTTCGAACCCAAGAGGCACTTTACTTTGTGTAATTTAATAAATTTTGCTCTGGACTGAGTTGGCTGATTCCTAAATCCCACAGCAATTAATCCGCTTCTAGAAAGCAATAAATCAACAACCAAAAACACACCACACAAATTAAACACCATCTTTATACTAAAATAAACGCTAAAGAACATAACATTCCCAGTTTCTCCTGTCTTAAGGCCACCATTGAAGTGTCTGCCAACATAACGCCTGCTAATTAATGGTACTAAGAAATCAAAAGTGAAACTATCTACGTGTGAGTTATCGTTCACATTATCAACAGACAATAGCCATAGGATGTGGTTAGTTTTAGGAGACGCAAATTTAATTCCCGGTATTTAGGATTTTGAGGTGGTAGATGTACCAGAGGGTCTATAGACAAAGCGACATTCTATTAGCGATAACGGTGACGGAGGTTATGCGTTCGTCCCGCGATTACGCGATCGTCGCGTGCATATGTCACTGGAACCGCCTTCTGTTGGCGCGACCACGCGTTCAGGTCCAACGAACAAAAAGTGACATATGAGCGCGACGATCGCGTAACCGCGCGACGATCGCGTATTCGCGCGACGATCGCGTACTAGCGCGACGATCGCGTAATCGCACGACGATCGCGTAATCGCGCGATGATCGCGTACGTAAAAAAATACAGAAAATAGTTATTTACTTATAGATTACAGGAAAACCTATAACACGCCTATGGTGTTAAAATAGCATGATAGATCTCACAACATTGTGCGTACAAACTTACATTTGCAGTTGGAATGTATGGTAGGACGTATTTTTCAACTACAATGTTAAGTTTGTTCTTGGGATAAAAAACATGGTAAATAACATATTCATTGTACGGAACCCTTACCACGCGCGTTCAGCTCGCACTGGTCCGGTTTTTTTTGTAGAAATCTGGGCCTAAGTATCTAAGGGGCTCGGCTGATGATAAGTGACCAGCGATACCAATAGACATCTGTAATACGAGGGAGTGAGTCTGAAAGGCAGCGAGGTTGCAGGTCCTTGTTGCAGGTACGAGACCATGTGCCTGCAACACGGGCCTGCAAAAATAATCGAGCTAACTTGTTTTTTTTATTTGCACGTATTTCTGTAACCGTAAAATAAGTTTTCTTTCTTTCTCTTCTGCTTCTATAAGTAGGGAATGGATAGATCCGTTCTTATAGATATCTAATCCGTTTGTAATTCTGCCCACCATCCTCCACAAAAGAGCGTGAAGTTACGCCGGTATGTCTAGCTGAATATTCATGATACAACTACCGTCCGATGGCGTATTGTATGTTTGACGGGGCCATATTCCCATAGTCCATCCGGCCAATTGTCTTTATAAATGGGTCTGACAAGGCCACTGTTGTATGGGCTTAATAAGTTTTAAGTGATTTTGTATGACAGTGCTGTATGGTTAGCTATGTTACAGTAACTGGTTTGTGGAGGTCAGTTAGACAGTCGCTCCATTTAAAATGCTGGTATTCAGCTGCATCCGGTTAGACTGGAAGCCGACCCCAACATACTTAGTTGGGAAAAGGCTATAAGGCAGATGTTGAATGCTGTATGATTACCAGATTTAAAAGGGACTTGTTTTGGTGTTGATGAATTTTGAGGTTATTATTAGAGCCAAGTGGTGACGCAGTGCCGGTGAACAATGTGACAGATTGAAGGTTCGCTAGATAAGAGAAGAAGAATACCTGTCGCTTTGTCGTTGCTTGGCAGAGCCCTATGTCCAGCAGATTGATCTGCCGGCTAAGTCTATAATAGCTAGACCATATTTTTATCTATAACGCTTAACTTAAAAAAAAATGCGGTTTAGGAATTGAAGCATAGACAGGAGGATACAGAGGTAAACTCGAGGCATTTTAACCAGCTAAAATGTTAAGAGTCCCCTATACCAAAATGACTGGCTTGGCTTATTGTTTTAGCCCGTAACGTTTGTTGAGATGGGTTTTTCCGAGCTGATGTTATACGATAGGCTTCGTCAAAATATTACCAAAAGTTCCAATACAAGAAACGAATCTCAGTAAGTAAGTCAAGTGGTGACTGAGATTCCTTCATAACACTTCAAACAGACATCACGTGAAATTCCAGATGGAAAAACACTTTGTCCAACCTGGGAATCGAATGCTAAACAGTAGCGCTTGTGACCAGTAGACCAACGAGGCAGTACTAGACTACCGAGGCAGTACTAGACTACCGAGGCAGTACTAGACTACCGAGGCAGTACTAGACTACCGAGGCAGTACTAGACTACCGAGGCAGTACTAGACTACCGAGGCAGAACTAGACTACCGAGGGAGAACTAGACTAACGAGGCAGATCTAGACTAACGAGGCAGTACTAGACTACCGAGGCAGTACTAGACTACCGAGGCAGAACTAGACTACCGAAGGAGAACTAGACTAACGAGGCAGATCTAGACTAACGAGGCAGTACTACTTAATTCTAAACATTCAATGACTTCCATAAATTTTACTAAAAGGAATTTTAAGTAACGTTTTACGATTTACCTTACTGGAACGAAATATTTAGAACATTTCAACTTTCACTACGAATATTAGAATTCCATTTAAAAATTACTTGCGTAATTGTTTCTGGCCATATTTATGTTTCACGTCACATTCTTGAAGTATGTGTAATACCTACATTAAGGGTACTTATAATAACAAAATAATTCTACCACCCCAACTAAAAAGGTACAGAATACATAGATGTTTATTTTTCGGATGGCATACTATAGCCAGAGTCTCACATCATTAAGTTACTAAGTAATTTAATTAAGCTTTAAATCATAGATTACCTACGTATGAATCCAGCTTCGAAATTTGAAAAAAAAACTTTTTTTTTGTATTTGAACTTTTTTACTTTAAGTTTTTTTAATTTTTTTTTTATTTTTTTTTTCAATATGTAAAATTATTATTAAATTATTTCAAAATAAAGAATACTGAGATAATAATTCATAGCGATTCCTTTTATATAAGTACGATTTATGGACTTGTGCCCATGTAGGTTTATGTGAAATAAAAAAAAAATGATTTTGAGTTTTTTGATTTTAAATGTGTTAAATACTTTGAGTAATTATAAACGTAAGAATTCATTAGTAAAAAAAAGTGTCCTGTCATTTTTAATAAAATTCTAGACGCCATAAAATAATTAAATTCTACACAATTTAAGAAATAAAAATTGTTCTTAATTGAAATTAGTTATTTATGTAATCGTTGTATAATAAGGGGTATTAAAACACGAATGTGGGTATGGGTTCTATTGGTATCACATGAGTGTTTTAATACCTAATTATGTAAAGTTGCATACAAAACTTTATCTACACCCATGATATGAATCCTCTATAAAAGGTTGTGGACTATAAGGTAATTCGAATAACCTATAAGTTTTTTTTATTTTTTATTACGGCGGCGCTGTAGTAGTGATACGCGCGTGCATGACAATGTTTTTTTTTTGAAATTCTTAAAGATACCATGAATTGAGTACTGAGAATGTGGCTTTTTGATGAGTAAGGAAGGGATCCAAACGCAAAGGAGTTGCATAATGAAATTTAGTACAACATTATAACACTCGTTTGGATGTTATTATGGTTACTATGACTGATTGTTTCAATGTTGGCAATAAGCTAACTGTTTCAGAATCTTTTATAGAGGATTTATAGCATGAGTGTAGATAAAGTATATGATTGCATCCGTACAGCACTGTGTTACTCGTATCCTAATGCACATTAAATATAGTTAAGGCTCCGTGCACGAAAAAAACCCTTTTTCGTCAATTTCTTATCTAATTGTGAGAAAGCTTGAAATAATTGAAACATTAAGTCTGTGTAACTATACAAGTACAGTTTTTGTGGTGCGAAACCATTCGTGTCAGTCACAGCACCTGTTAATAGTTTCATCACTTTTGTGCTCACGTAAATATAGTATTTTGCGCCTTTGATTTACTTAATGAAGATATTGTATAATCATAAAATAAATATTTGATTTTATCTCAAGGATAGCTGAAGCCCAGTGTGTGATTTTTAAATTTCTTGATATGGTTTGCTAAATAATAGGAAATAGTACATTCATGACTGGGTTTTTAAAAATATATAGGTTTTTTCAACATTATTTTTCTGCTATATTTTGTATCGAAGTTGAAAAAAGTGCGTCCCCACATGAAAGTAGACCATATAATAACGTCGATTATATTTAAAAGTAGTGTCTTGTAAAAAGATGATCAAACGTCAGTCTTGCGTCATTTTTCGGAAAACTTGTTGCGAATATTAGTGATTTTCCATGAATAATTAATCTATTTAAACAATCCCTTTCCGCCACATGCAAAACAAAGAATTTGACATTTCAAATCACAAATAATTTTGTTTAAATTCTTTTTCCCTTTCTCAAAACCAATGAACAAAATTGATCAAAATCAGCCGATTTCGTGCACGGCCCCTTAAGAGTAGACCCAGAGTGGAATCAATTGAAGTGATAAATATAAAAACACCCTACGAAATCCCATTTTCTTACCAAATATGGTGATTTTTTTCATCAGGATGGGAATACAAGACATTCATATACACGCGATGTCGCAATAATCGCACCTCTCTGAAAATGAATTTCAAGCGTGTCCAGTCGTCAGCTCATACATTTAACCCAACTAATATTGGTCTCTATTGAAAGTGCGTTTAATACACGTTTACATTAACTACCATTTGATTTCGAAAATAAAACAAATCTCACAAATACGAGACGTTAAAAAACCTTTGAAATTACATCTCATAGTCATACCCTTACCATTGATCAAATAGGAGGGGAATATTTTCAGAGGTGCAATTCTTGTGACACCGAGTGTATCAGAAAATCCATTACAGTCTTCAACGCATTCCACTAACTACAAACAAAAACTCAAACAAACCCAGTTTACTTAAACTCCATATAAGTAAGTACAAAGAATTAAAATCGTCTAAATATTCCGCTTAGCTATTCACACGAAAGTCATTTAAATTCTAAAAGCACTCGCTGTTTCTTTTGACAACCATTGAGTCCGTATACAAAAACGTATTGAAGAAATCATCAATTCTATTTGGCGACGCGACGCGACAACAGTTTTTTTTTTACACCAAAACGAATTCACACGCCGACGGTAGCCAAGACATAGTGGAATGAAGATAATAGTCTGAGTTTGTGTAGCTCTTGAAAAGTGTCAATGAAATTAAATTGTTCATTCTGTAAATAGGATATCGGAATCACTTTTAAAAGTCAAAAAAATCTAGATGGAGTCGACATTTCCTATCTGACTAGAAGAAATGGCGAAACAAACTCAGGGTCGATTTTCTATTCATCAATTTCATTCTTTATTTTTATTAACAACAAAATGACTGTATAGTATGAACATCTGCACCCTTATAAATGCAAGTCATATTTAAAGTACACCACTCGTACGTATGCTGCGACGCGGAAAATTAATGCAATGGCGGCGATGCTAGTTAAAGGAAGGTGACAAAAACCTGTCAAATGCAGAGTACAACGCTACAAGGTTCTTTTGGAGCGTGGCCAAAATCAGACCTAACGCCGTCATCTTGTTTTGTCAATACAATTTCACCAACAACGCCCCCCTGTCAATGTCATTCAGGCGTCAAAAGATCCTAGAAGCACTTTACATTTCATGTTTGTTCTCTATTTTGCTACGTTCATTATGATTCAGTCTTCCTTTAAATAATCCATTGACTTACTGATCTCACTGCACTACGGTTCGCCTACAATCACGTCCTTGCATGTACATAGCCACACGTTGCTAGGCAACTAGTGTTGGGAAACGATAATATCGATGTCACCTTCCAATGACAATCACCTAGTGTCACCTTAGGTATTAGAACGTGGTGTTTATGCTAAGCACTAGTCATCTATTTAGATTAGTTTTAGCGAGATTAGTTTGGACCCGTAGTCCATAGTCTAAAGCGTTTTGGGTATAGCAGTCATCTGCTATACCCAAAACACTTTAGCGTGGCAATACCGGTCATTGCCCTTTCCCTAATATCTCTCTATAAGAACCCAAACATAAAACTATGTAAATTTTTTCGTTATTGCATCATGTTGAAGATCACGATAGATATTGATTTAGGAAGTTAACGAACTTTAACCTAGTTTTTGAAATGAAGAATTTTAAGAAAAGTTTCGTGGGTCAGTGACCGCTATTGCCACGCTAAGCGATTTGGGTATAAAGTATAAGCGTGTTTTAATAATTGTGTTACTTCCACTGATCATTTAAAGGATCGTAGAGTACAGAGGTCTTAAAGACAGACAGCAGGTACCTATGTGGAAGTTTTTTCAGTGAGGATTCCCACATTTTTCACTTGAAAAAATACTTGGGACCTTTTCGTCCAGTAATTATGAGAGCCCCCATTTGAGTCCGATACCAGTCGAGCGGAACCCTCAAATTCTTATAAGTAGAAAAACTGTTAACACACAGTGTAAAAAAAGCAGTACAAGCCTTTGGGTACAATATAATTTACTACACAGTTAAATATTTGGTCTAAATACTAAAATAAACTAAGTAATAATAAGGAATACCTGCCGTTACCTGGTACCGCTTGCAGGTCTTCTTACCTGAAAAAATAAAAAGGCAAAGTTAGCTATAAAACTTGTTTTATTTTTCAAACTTTGGACTAAAAACGTTTTTACCGACTGTATCTTTTTTACAGAATTTTCCGCCGCTAGGGAAATTGAAGTAAGTAAGTTCTTTTGCACATAATAACCTGTACACAATGTAATCTTCCTGACTTAAACATTGACAATGTTGTAATGAATCATCGCGCTTACTTAGCATACTGATTGATCATTGTAGCGTGCTTTGATTGGTTGATTGTAAGGTACATAAATTCCATCATTCATGTAGGAACTTTAATTTACATTTAGGCGGAAATGCTCAAAGAGACTTAAGAAGCATTTTATGAGACAGGAGGACTAATGTTCTTCTCTTACAGCATCACGAAAATTTTTCTCATACTGTGGTAAAAATATTAGCTTGTCAGCAAAATAGATTAAAGGCTCCCGCAGACAGGCGCGTCGCGACTATAGTAGAACAATTTCTATGAAAATACTAAATTGTCCTACCAGAATCGCGTTGCACCGTCGCGTCACACACGCCTAAGGCTCAGCGCAGTCAGAACGGAGTGCAGCGGAGAGGATTTTATTAACGCAATTGAAAATAAACTTTAAAATTATTTCAATAGTGCATAAATGCTTGAACCTGACAAAAACTGCTCGCGCATCCTCGCGCGCAAGCTCGAGAATACGCCATCCGTAAAGAAAATACCCGAGACCGCGTGAGGATTATTCCTCTCTGTCTGCGCTGACCCTTAGCCTGAGTCTATCCGTAGTATAAAGTGACTTGCCCGTTACGGAGACAAAGTTCAAGTCTTTCAGTCCTGTACCCAATCACATATCAATCAAAATGAATTTATTAAGATCCATAATATTAGTAATACCTTATAGCTAGTGTTAGTAAGTAAAGTAATATTATTATCTATTATTTGAGTTTGAAGCACTTTGCACAGAAGATGACCAAGTAAGGTACAAGTTTCTCACTCGGCCATCCTCTCCACAAAATGCCTCAAAATGGGAGAATAGAAACTCTCTGTCACTGTTTTCAATGCTCTTGCTACTGGCCCGTGTTCTAATTACTAACGATGCGATTTTTTTTCGAATGATCGCATGATAGCCGTCTGTTCGATTCTGTGCAAACATTTCCGATGCACTACAGAAACGGGGCAGTCTCAAGAGCATTCTACCCTCCACTTTCCAAACTTGCTTTGATTCGGATGGAGAGCATTGTGGTATCGACCGCGACATACGAGTTGTAGGTCGTACGTTCGAGCCCAGACAATCGTTTTACTTTGTGTAAATAATTTGATCACCATCTCAAAACGGTGAAGGAAAACATCGTGAGGAAACCGGTATGTCTTAGAACCAGAAATTCGAAGAATGTGACATCTACCCCGAATGGGCCCGCGTAGTAGATTATGGCCCACTCCATCTTACAGAGAGAAGGTCAGTGTCCCAGCAGTTCCCAACATTATAATCTGATTATGAGAAGAGAGTATTTTCGCAAACAATTCATTGACAAGCCGTTCTACAAAACCAGGCTACACTCCGATTTGTATAGGTACCTGATTCCTTACTTTTTCTTTCTTGTAAATATATTTATTATTAATCCGGGCCAGACAGTCAGTGTTGGACAATGGATGATGGGTGACAGATAGACGACTCAGGCCGACGACGACCGGCGCGTGCGGCGATTACTAACGCCCGCCGCGCCGGCCGATGAATGAACCGACGCGCGACGATTGTTACTAGGTATGTAGACCTAGGGCTGCGGATTAAGAGGAGGCTCGCTATTTTTATGTTAATTTGAATGAATATTCTGAAACAGTCACAAGCAAAATGAAACTTTAGTTTATGATGTATTGGATCTTTTTCTTTCCATGTTGAAGACAGTTACGTAATTGTAATATTTTCTCTAGATTCATTTTTTATTCGAAAATCATGTATTTTTTAAGGATAATTATAAAAAACAAACAAGGAATGATTTTGAAGAATATTGCTAATCCATTGCTTCATAAGTTCGAAAAATTCTTCTGCTCAACAACGTTAATAACGCAATGGACATTGGTGAACTGTCAAAATGAAACCCATTGCGATCAATATGTCATTATAAGTGTGGTACGCAATTACGACACTGGTTTATTATTTTAATCAACACGCACCAGGCGCATAAATCCCGACGCCTGGGCGGCAATATGATTTAAATAAAGTTATGTTCGGGAAAAAGTCGCGTGGCTTAGCTTGAATTGTGCCGAGCCGACCCGAACATGATTAAGCAAGGGTAGATCCCGAACGAAGTTTACCGATCGGCACGAGCAGATAGAGAGCCGAATATGTGTAGCAATCGCTTCGAGTCGGCTTCCCTGTTTAACAAATACTGCGGATTCTAATTATGTCGACCCAAAACTGTGTGTAGCGCCTAGGGCTTGGGTCCCGAGACGTCTCGTGTCTCGATGTCCCGGGACTTTTTGTAAATTTTGATGTCTCTGTCTTGGATCCCGAGACATTAAGTTCGAGACTCGAGACACTGGCCACCGCTCACCACAGTTTATACAGTTCCAATTAAAATACGCATTATTTACTTCCAATTTGAGTAACAGTCAGCAATACAGTTCTTTTGCAAAAGCAATAGGTAAGTGCTTTTGCAAAAGAACTGTATCGCAGACTTTTTGAAAATATTCCTCGTATCCAAACGCCAGGTTTGGAAATAATGGACACCGAACCTGGAACCAGTAGCTTTACAGTACGCAACGTACCCGACGAGTCGTTTCAAAGTCAAATAGAACAGGCAATCATAAATACGAAAAAAAAAACACGGAAAACGTACTGAAAGTTTGGAATTACTTTACAAAGCATTAAACACAATTGGCATTATTACAAAAATCACACGCAAATTGTTTTTTTTTTATTTTATTCTGAGAAGTTTGGAAGTCCCGGGACTTCCCGGGACTTTGATCTTGTGTTGTCTCGTGTCCCGAGACTTTGAGACTGTCGAGACCTCAAAAACCTTAGTAGCACCCTTAGAATATCAGGTCAGGATATATTTTTAACGGTAGGTATTTATGGACTCATTGATTTATAATCATTATTAGTCCTTAGACTAAAATCAATCTTAACAATTTTACGTAACCTAAATTTCGATCAAAGCATTCTCGGTGTACTCCGAATGAAAGTAGCTCCATTAGACACGCACATATTTCTATACATAGGCAACATTAGGCTCCACTGTATGCCCTTAATACATTACATAAATACCTATTAAGGTCGCATGTGCTCATAGAGATTGATTTATAACATAATTCAATAAACTACATTGTCTATCGGCCTGGTTTTGCCTTTTTTTTTTGGGTGGGAAATTATCAAATAACTTCTCCCGCTCTGGGTGGAGCGGGAGGGAGTGTCAGATTTTTACTGACTAAAACCCACCCGTGTTCCTTCAGATGCCTGTGTGCCAGGGCCACGATATCCCTTTCGGACAGGCTCGTAACCCTGGTTGGAATGTAAAAAAGTGATAGGAATTTGTTATTATTAATTAAAAGTCTTTTCTGATACTTTCAAATATGGATTTAAAATAAATCCTAGTAAAAAAGACAATTACGATTTGCTGTAGGAATACGTACTATTGTAGGTCGTAGGCCTTGAGCCTAAGACAGGTAAATTTGGCAACCAATTTTTTTTGTTTGCTCTCTTATAGAAATTAAAAAGAAATCTATAAGACATATTTCCCTCTTCCCTTTCATTGTACATTCAACGGTACAGCAAATTTCTTTATTCTATGGTAAAGCATCCAGTTCCCGGCCCCCAACCAGTAATCGGCCACTACCCACACTTTGTGTGAGTGACAAGAGAGTGAAATATGCAGAAATTATACAGGGTGGAAGTGACATCGACGCGCAATCTGGTAACCATGATTCTAGACCCCAGAGTAGAACTTTTCAACGAAATAGCCGCTACATACAAAATGGCAATAGCTACACGATCAAAATGTATATGTTATGGACCAAGTAATAACTAAGGGCATTTTTCATAATGCCCGCGCATTATGAAAAGCATCCAAAGGGTACAAAACGCCTGTGCTCGTTTCTGTTACAATATTCCTCGCAGAAGCCATGTAACACCTTATTTAAACAAACACTTCACACTAAAAATGAAGTCCAGACGCAAACTACATTTGGCTTGCCTTCTGTTCGGTGTGGTTAAATGTCAGAAACCGGATTACCTATACGACAAGCTAAGCTGGATTGCGACTAGACGAGAGTGCGGGAGAAGGCAATGCTCGCAACAACTCTCGACTCAGTCTCAGGGTACAGCCGCTTTTAGAGGCAGCTTTCGTTATGCGGCTTCCAAAGTATGGAATAACATCCCACCACCGATTAGAATAATTAACCAGATAGACACCTTTAGACGACACTTACGGCAGTATCTCATAGAGGCGCAGCGGAAGTTGGACATGGTCACACTGAATGTCTCCATTATATGATGCACACCTACCGACTTACGTATGCGTCAGTGTTTGAATGTAACACGAAAATGCAAATAGCCGCTGTTATACAACAATTATACAACTACACCGAACTGTTGTTATACAATTTCATTGCTGGGAATTGCTTATTGCTTTTGCTCATACTCGCGCTCGGCTCAGCTCACTGGCTTTTTGTTTTGTTTTTGGAATTTTACAAAAAATCACACTGTTTATGTACTTATTCGTTATTATTTTTTATCTGACCCACATTGATTCTATTTATGTATGCATACACACGTTGCAGTATAAAACTGATTTACATCCGTCACCTCACACTTTCAGGTCCAGTTGAAAACCAGCGTCAGGCACTAGTTGTCTGGCAGTTTTTTGCTGAACTGGGCCTTTTTGGCGCAGCCGTGAGGCGCACTTTACTGCTAATTTCTTACACCGCATTTTACACTTTTTTACTTGTTTGGGTTTAGATTATAATTTTTTTTTTTTTTTTGTAATCTGCTGTATTATAAATTGTGTGCCTTTTAGTCTGTGCTAAATAAATGTATTTTCTTTCTTTCTTCTTTTCTTTATGAATAATGACAAGCTACTTAGGGCGAAATAATTAATTATAATTTGAACTTCCTTATTTATCACATGCCGTGTTGTCTTTGGTTAATCTGATAATACACAGGTATTTTGCTGAATTTACCAACAATAGAGGGGATCTGGCGTTAATGGTCACTGTTCTAACTTAACCTAACCCAAAAAACCTAGTTTGTGCTGCCCCATAGGTGACTAGCATTATAAAAAAATGCCCGGTCGATTTGATTATTTCAATAGTAGTTGTCACACTGCCCTCTCATATTGGGCAGTTTGGTCCATAACATATATATATACCGGATGACTTTTTTTACCGTCTAGAAAAAAATTGGGTATATTAGGTGAACGGATTAGAAGCCTATGGCATAGTCCTTTTTTCCCCTTTTTTAATTTTTTACGGTTTCGCGTTTAAAAACCGTATATGTGTATTATATTAATGTCGCCATTAAAGGGTCAAATTAAATTAGCTAGCGAAACTGTAGACGTGATGGGTTTCGATGTGTAAACACGATAAAACAAAATAAAACAGATTTTCTCAACTCATTCTTCAAGTAAAACAAACATCACATCTTTTTTTAAATAATTTATCGTATTTTATACACGTCACATCTCCAGAGTTTCCCTAGCTAATTTAATTTGAAGAAGACCCGTTATGTATTTTTTTATTTAGATTGTAGACAAGTATTGATCATTATCGGTAGACACCCGTTTGATGGGAACTAAGAAGGAGTCGATTCCGTCGTATGTTTTTGTCACGATCAAACGGGTTGTACAAAATTGGCATTAGTAAAAAAGTGGGCTATTTTTACTTGCTCTATGTTTAGGTGTATGACGAAGCATTTAAGACGTGTGTTTACTTCAGCGTAATTTAAAAGAATAAATAAACTTTCGGACCCCAACGCTAGTGTTTCAACCGCAAACGACTCAAACATATAGCTCCCAATAACGTTATATTTGCGCCGTTTGAGGGTTTCTGCTCCTGCAGTAGCCGCCCCAGCACAACCCGCCGTGCTAGGAAGATGGAATGGCGCGAAGGTGTCGACACAGGTTGCATCCCACACCAAAGGCCTGGGACCAACTTACTTGCTAATCAAACTTAAGTGTTGTCTTATGAAAAGATCTGTTAATTTTAAGCTGTAAGAGTCCACTCATTACTTCTGATTATTTCCTGCTTTACAAGCTAATCAATGCAGATTTCTAATCCGAAGGCCAACCCATAAAACCAATGAATTCAAAAAGAACACTTATAATAGCAATGTTTATTTTGATCCAGAACTTCTCTAAACTGGATTGACTTAACTTGTCTTACCAGAATAACCTCCTGGACCGTTAGTAAGACGAGTCTTGTACATTATCGTATTGTGTGGCCTCTCCATAATCAGTGAAGTAAAAAAATTAAAATATAGTGTGCCATTTCTTTGTTTTCGCGATGGATTGGGAATAACATTTTGTTTAGGGATTATTGTAAATGTATTGTGTAAACAATTATTTGTTAACCTAAATAAATATCTACATTTAAGAGAAGCTGGTCGTAAATAATTTGAGGTGTTTTCTTGGTTTTCCACAAAATTTCACGCTCCTTCAAAACTGGATGCAGAGTTCGAAACAAAGGCGTGTATGGAGATGGATTAGTCAGAAACTTCGTCTGACTTTACGACCAAAACATGACAAGCCTAATTATAGAAAACTAGAGTAGGTACCTCTGCCCAACCCTTCGGGGAATAGAGGCGTACTGTTATGTTGGTAGGCCAATCCTATCTGAGTCCATAGTAATGGCTTAGCAAATTATATTTCACATTCAATCAAGTGGTTCATATTTGAGATTGCACTTCACCAGATAGGTTTGCTGTCCAAACAAAAATAGTCTTGAAACTGCTCTAGAAACATATTAAGAGGGCAGGATGAGTTTATTTATCAATATTATGGTCGTGTTCAACTACGGACCACACAAGGACTGGAGTGGCCCGTTTTGTGTGGTCTAATTTGTACAAAGAAATAAGTTGACATGGCATTGACATGCACCGCCATTTTGTTTTTCAAAAGGTCTTCAAAGAGGAATAGGCCCAGGATGAATATCATACACTGCTACAGGGATCTTTTGGTGCTCGAATGACTTTTTCAGGGGCCGCTGTTGATAAACATTTGTGAATTTTGTGAAATGAATTGTAAAAAACTGGCCAAGTGTTTGACAGACGTAGCTACCCGAAGGTTGCTAACGGGCCCCTATTACTAAAGCTCCGCTGTCCGTCCGTCTGTCACAGGCATCTTTTGAACCGTAATAGGTTGACACTTGAAATTTTGACAGAGTGTGTACTTTATTGGCGGTTATACCAAAAACACCGGCCAAGTGCGTGTCGGACCACGCACAATGAAGGGTTCCGTAGTTAGGATGAATTTATTCCTAAAAAAAACTTAACATTGTTGTTGGAAAACATGTTCTCCCATACATCGATATACGCTACGGTCAATTTTCCAACTGAAAATTTAAGTTTGTGATCACATTAAATGTTTTTTTTTATGTGATAAAACTACAAATTAACAATTTTTGAACTTTTTCCTTTACTTGTGCTGTGAGACCTTGCTTCTGCCCAAATTTCATGATTCTAGGTCAACAGGAAGTACCCTATAGGTTTTGATTTATTTGCGAGATATTTGCAATTTTTTTGTGATAAAACTACAAATTTACAAGTTTCGGACTTTTTCCTATATTTGTGCTGTAAGACTTTGCTTCTTGCTAAATTTCATGATTCTAGGTCAACGGGAAGTAAGTGATTTATTTGCGAGTAAGTATCAAAATAAGTCACAATAATGTCGCTAATATCGCCGTATTTTTTTATTGCGTTGACTTGGAAGCTTGATTTTTTTAGAGCTTCAAAGGAACATAGACTTACGTATTTGATATTAATTTCAACTTGATAACTTTACGCGTTCCTGAAAAAAATGGTCTTGACAGACTGACAGTCAGACAGACGGACAACGAAGTGATCCTATAAGGGTTCCGTTTTTTCCTGTTGAGGTACGGAACCCTAAAAACAATAAAAAATTAATAAAGTTAAAACTTAAAGGTCGCTATCCCACAAGAAACGTGTTTTTTTTACTAAATTAGTTAAAAAATATTCGTGTTGTTAAATACTGGACGGTGGTACAGAAGCCTTTGAATCGAATCCGACTCGCACTTGGCCACTTTTTTTATTAAACTTGACACTGCCGTAAACCGTTGCAAATCAGTACCGTAATAACATTACAACTTCAAAACAGGCGAGAAACGGGTCACTAATTCTGTTGTCGTTTATTGTTAACTGGCAATGTAATTACTTTTAGTTAGTATTTTTATATGTTTGCAACACTGTTCCAATACTTCCTGTTGCATTGTCACGTTTTGCATTCCCAAGACTTTTAGCTTGTGTACGAATAAGTAATAAACTTTTTGGATAAATATCAGCATCTTTTATTTAATTGCAACATCGTTTAAGCGCTTTTGAAACAAATGTGCCGATTTTTAGAAATATGGGTAGGTAGGTACTTATGGCTATTTTCCTAATTTTGAGAGGCGAAGAAAGACTAATAGTTGTTGGTTTAGCTGAAAGATGTGCGTAGTGTGTGTAAATGTAGATATACCACCAGAGCCCGTTTCCCATAGTTGTCAGAAAGTACCTATGATTAAATTATTGAAAAGCTCCAAGTTTTGAACCAAAACAGGTTTAGATGTGAATATGTTTGTGATTAAAATACACTGCATGTAACGGTGGAACGAGTTAAGCTCATGCAGACTGGCGCAACATGACACTGGTGGAACAATTTCTGTGAAAACTTTAATGGAAATTTTATTGTTCTACTGATATCGCGTCGCGTCTGACTGCACGAGCACAAAATTGTTGTATCGAGTAAAGAGTTCATGTACTAGTAATACCTATTATAACCTATTCCACCTCTGCCTAATCCTTTGAGGATTAGAGGCATGATGTTATGCTATGCTAAGTAGCACACTTTTCATCCTGAAACATTAAGAGGAGGCTCCCTATTTTTATGTTAACTTGCATGATTATTCTGAAACACACATACAAGCAAAATGAAACTGTAGTAAAATTATTGGATCTTTTTCTTTCCGTGTTGAAGACAGTTAAGTACGTAATTTTAATATTTTCTTGTGATAGATTTTTTATTCGAAAATCATGTCTCTTTTAAGGATAATTATTTTAAAAAAACCTGCCAAGTGCGAGTTGGACTCGCGCACGAAGGGTTCCGTACCAATTCTATAAAAACGGCAAAAAAATAGATTTTTTTGCCTTTTAATATTTATGATATTCTGGTTTTTAGTATTTGCTGCTACAGCGGCAACAGAAATACATCATCTGTGAAAATTTCAACTGTCTAACTATCACGGTTCATGAGATACAGCCTGGTGACAGACGGACAGACAGACGGCGGAGCCTTAGTAATAGGGTTCCTGTTTTACCCATTGGGTACGGAACTCTAAAAACAAACAAGATTGTTTGGCTTTTATGCCAAAATAAATAGGTATTCACAGCAAGAAAATATAGTTTACTATCCAGCCACCAGATGTTTTCTCTAGATCAATAATACTTTAGTTATAAACGAAATAAGAATTGAGACTTACGCTATTTAGTTTCGTGCTCGAACACGATCAAAGAGTGCACGCGATATTCAACTTTATTACTGATTTGTTAGCGTTTAGCACATAACGGAGTGGCGGGGAGCAATGGGCGGAGCTTGCGTGGAAATTTGTTTTAGACTGCCTGCTCTTAATGATACTTCCCCATTCGATGCGGGTGCATTCAAGTCAAATCGTGTTCAGTTTGACCTAAATCGATCAACAGTTTTATTATCAAAATAAAATTGAAAATCACCGTAAACATTAAAACAAAAACCAAATACCTAATTAAAACTAAACAATGTCAAGAAAACATTTTAATTAAATTGTCTCATTAACATTTTATCCGCGGGTAATCAATTTGATGCTACTCAGTTACAGTCAGACTCGCATTTGAAGAGTTCCGTACCACCGCAAAATCATCATCATCGGCCTAGCCTTTTCCTAACTATGTTGGGCTCGGCTTCCAGTCTAACCGGTTGCAGCTGAATACCAGTATTCAATCTGACCTCACAACCCAGTAACAGAGTAATACGATACGATACCCCTTGGTAAGACTGGTTGTCAGACTTTCGGGCTTCTGACGCCCCGTAACGACTGTCAAAGAGCCACAAAAGACCGCCGGGACCAACGGCTTAACGTACTTTCCATACCACTCCACTATATTTAACACATTTTTTAATACATAGTTTAGTAAAAAAAAACATGCGGGCAGTCTTTGGGGACTGCCGATAGAAGTGAAAACTAGTGTTCAGTGACGATGACGCGAGTTCCATGATTTTTGATCACCCAAAAAGTGCTCAGAGGTTTTCACTTCAAAAATAATCGCGTTTTGTTGTATCCTTTACTTTTTAACTTTATTTTTGTTATAGCGGCGATAGTAATAGGTACACACTCTGTAAAAAATTCAATTGTCTACCGATTACGGTTCAGGAGATACACCCCTGTGACAGACAGATGGACAGCGGAGCCTTAGTAATAGGGTCCCGATGGCATCCTTTGAGTACGGAACTCTAAAAATAATTTTAAGAAGAAAAATTGTTCATTGAGTCGCGGACACTTAAAGAAGCATGAAATGACTTTATTTTCAAGGAAAAAGTTGGTGTAAGCAAGTTTTTAGACATGCAAAGAAATGTAGAGCCATTTATAAATGTAGGTTAAGATTTGACGGTACATTTAAGCCCAGATTCTGGCGGTGCAAGACAAGTCGGTAAGTACCTACAAGAAATAGTAATCGGTAAAAAATAATTATGAATTCAATGAGACTTTTCTTAAACCTGTTTTCATGTTACATTTTTAAACAAGAACTCAGCCATCTCCCGTATTCGGGAGTCGCAAGCCGATTTCCGGCCACCGTAGGCACGGGCCTGCGGACGGTGAGCGATGGGTAGCTCGCCGTTCGATAAGGACCAGGCCCGGGTCGACGGCGCGTTGTGTTCCACGCGCGCCTCAAAGAGATGTCAGCACAAACTGACGGGGTCCGTTAGGACCAATGCCTGCCGGGGTTGCGAGTTTGTCCGAAAGGGATATCGTGGCCATGGCACACAGGCAACGGAAGCAGCTGAATACCAATATTGTGTATGTGTATACCCCTTGGTAAGACTGGTTGTCAGTTCGGGCTTCTGTCGTCCCGTAACGATTGTCCAAGATCCACGAATGAGACACGGACTATCTTTCCCATCTATGAACCAATCTGTTGCTTAACCTGATGGATCGACCCGTGCGGCTTTTGTTACTTAGCCATGAGCTCCTCATAAGGCCCGGTTTCCATCAAAGCGGAGAGGAGAGGAGATGTTTGTAAACGCCCAATAAGATAGCTACGCGGAGAGGAGATGTGGAAATAAAGATATCTTATTGGCCGTTTACAAAAATTTCCTCTCCTCACTGCTTTGGTGGACACCGGGCCTAAGCCATTTATCTATACATAATTATAAATTAAACTCGCGGTTGGTGCCTGTCTGTGTGACCGCGTTATTCTTCTAAACCACGCAACAGATTTTGATGCGGTTTTCACCATCATTTAGAGGATTTATTCCGGAACGTTCATAATACTAAACTTACATGTAGAACTTTAAGAAATCCTGATGTTTTAACAAGTCGTAAAAACTGTGAGAAGCAAGTGCGGATCACTAGTGCTAAATAAATAAATGCCTATTTTCACTAACACTTGGCGATACCTGAATTAATGCCTAAAATTAAAAGCTGGCCAAAATTAAAGAAAATACGGTTATTTGCGGTAAATATGACACAAATGAAGAACACAAACACGAGATACCATTTTCTTTCTTTTTTTTTTACCGCTGGAAAACAGACGCCAAGCTAATGATATTACTTTTCTGTTAAATGTGCCAATAGTTCCATCGATTGTTCCCAACTTCTCTACAAAATATCACTCCGAACCCATCACGTAGGCTTCAGGCAACGGCCACTTCAACAAACTACCGACGCAGTGCCTTCTTCTTACGGTGCGCAGCGAAATTCCATAATCTGTCCTCACCCTTCGATGTTGACCTTTTTAGGACCAGCCCTAGCACATTAAGAAGAACTATAAATAAATGATACTTTGTTATAGACCGCGATAAGTTGCACTATTCATGATTAAATAACATGTAAAACATTGTACATTACCTTTCTTTTTACTGTTTCAGAATTAATAAACTTTCACGATTATTAGATACTAATTACGATTAATAAATTACAAGATTTTTGATGTTTTGTTTAAAGAAAAATTTGTTAAGTCATCTATAAGAAGATTCTGTTTTTTGTTATTTTTATTTTTCTTTTCTTTTTAATATTAGGTACATAGTTTTTTAATTTGTGTTAGCTTGTAAATGGCAATTGTAAGCGCTATTGTCCATAACTTACTAAATTAATAAATAAACGAACAAGTTGGAAGAAAGCCCCAGCGCTGGCGCTGTTAATCGGGCATAATACTGTCAGCAAAGGTAGCAATAAGGCCGATGGCAGAG
Organism: Tiliacea citrago; assembly: GCA_963921375.1. NCBI lineage: Eukaryota > Metazoa > Arthropoda > Insecta > Lepidoptera > Noctuidae > Tiliacea > Tiliacea citrago. The sequence goes on along the minus strand of OY992783.1, from coordinate 19,778,984 downwards.
GGTGTAACTTAAAAAGCAATCAAAGAATCTTTGGGTCTAAGATACCTATTTTCATCCCAATTAGACAAATCGACACCGAATTTGGCGTACCAAAAGCTAGCAATAATTAAGCATTACTTAAAATCAGCAACAGCTAATTTTCCAACATCTACACAAACATCTTCACACCTATCACAGTAACAAAAACTGACCATTTAACAAACGCAAGCGCACGCTATATATAATCGGCCATAGAATTGTTTTTCCATCCTAAAGGTTGAATGTCACAATGCTCATCTTGAAACGTCAAGGTCTTTTTTTGCTTACAATACATGTGACAGTTAGACACTGTTTTTATTTTTTATGATATTAGTTTCAACCTTACAGCTGTACAAGGGTTTTTTGGCGCGTGGCCAAAATCTAAATGAACACCGCCGCCATCTTGTTTTTTAAATATAATTTCTTAAATTTCACAAAAATGTTTACAACTAAGCCCCCGTCAATGTCATTCAAGTGCCAAAAGACCCTTGTATCAAATTATTAAAATTTTAATTTACTTGGAAAAATGTATTTATTTGTTTAGGATATCCACTAAAAATATAGACACTAAATTACACAAAATTAATGAGCCACATCAGGTATTAAGTAGGTGTACTCCTTCACTTATAAGAGACTACAGCATGTACAATAAAGTTAACAACTATGGTAACTAAGTTAAAATATTAATAAAAGTTGTTGTCAACAGCGGTAAAGGCATTACGTGGTTAACCGTACTTTTTCACTATTACTCATAGCATTATTCACAGTCTGAGCATTCGACTTCCCACTGTTAACAATGACGATATTATCTTACAAAACATACAAATGTATGCAGAATCAATGGACACATCATACGCTGGATGTATTTTTAACGAACAAGTAGCAAGGCTTTAAAAATAATATCTTGAACTAGCTGTGCCCGGTATGTCTGCCTGTTTTTCAAGCTGAAGTAATAAAGTTTCTGCTAAGTTTCATTGAAATCGGTTCGACAGCTTGCATAGAAAAATATAAAAAAAACATGGCCTTAAGGCCATGTTTTTTTTAAACGTGTTCGTTTCAACGAACAAAAAAAGCAGAAGCTGGTCTCAGGAATTTATTCCTTTTCACAGTTATAATTTCAGCGTGGAAGTATATTGTATTCCCGGTCCATAAAATATACTTCCATCACGGAAACTTTAATACTATAGAGGTATGAGGAACAGGGTGTAAAGTTCACTCATCGTCTATACAAAAGGGTGGATCCTCCGATCCGTCGCGCGGCAAACTCTGCTTGCGCGATGCAGGATTTGTGTGACGTCAGGTTTTTGATGCATAGTTCGCATTGTAGATGCCGATGCCACTACAACACCATATTAGCTTCTTCTGTCATACAAAAAACTGAGCTCATTTACTTTAAATCGTTCAAATATAAAGCTAAGATAGTCATTTTACAAAACAGAGGGTCTACTCCGAACATAAAACTGAAGTATCGGCCGAATGTTCGGCCGTTTCTTGACTACGGCTAACTACGGCAAAAAGAAAAAAACACGACAGTCAAAGAGATAAAGCCAAAGTCAAAAATGTGACTTGAAGTCGGGTAAGGACCCAAAGTCAAAAAAGGAAACTTTGGAAGTTGTAAACGGCCGAACATTCGGCCGATATTTCAGATTATCGCTTCGGCGTAGACCCCCAGATCATCTGACATCAAACAAATATTAGGTACTACAAACAAATTAGATGCTTCGTGGCACCTGCGGGGTAATTCCGTAACACACAGAAGCAATGGGTTTCATTTTGACAGTCCAACAACATTCATTGCGTTATTTACGTTGTTGAGCTGACAAATTTGTCGGCCATATGAAGCAATGTATTAGCAATATCTTTCAAAATCATCCGGATACGGATTGATAGTGCATTACGCAATTAGGGCACTGGTTTAGGTATTACTGCAACTACTAGTGTTAACGCTACTGTTTTATTAATTCACAATTTTTTTGTAACTCCGCCCACCAAATTCCGTAACTATGGTCATAAAAAATTATGTTAGTCACACCACACAGACCATAAACTGAGGTCAAATAAAAAAAACGCATCAAAAATACATAGTAGGTAGATACCCCATTCATAAGTCGTTAGCCATATTAGTAGAGGTCAGTGACCTGGTGAATTGTGATCGACTCACGCGCAGCTCTATGCATTGTATTGTTGTTTTTAAGGCTCGTTGGTTTATGGTTGAGCTTGAGAACCCCAGCTGTGTGTGCGCAAGTTGTGTCTTTTTTTGTTATAGTTCTTAATTTAAGTATACAAAAAGGGAAAACAGGCCAAGTGCGTGTCGGATCACGCACAGTGAAGGGTTCCGTAGTTGGAATGAAAATATTCCAAGAAAAAACTTAACATTGTAGTTGAAAAACATGTTCGCACAATATTGAGAGATTTACCATGTTAATTTAACCACAAAATTTGAAGGCTCAGTAGTTTCAGAGATAAGGGTTGGGAATGGTAAATTTTCATAAATACCTAACTTTTAAAACTATTTATTTGAAAATAATACAAAGAAACATTTGAGACCCACACAGTATAATTATGCCCTTTCTTTTGATAGTCACACGGTACAGTTTGCAAAAATTTTGTTTTCTTATTTGCCTCCCAAAAGTTACCATATTCAAAATTTATTTATTTACGTAAGACGTCCGTGTTTGGGTCACAGAAATTGATATGTGTACCAAATTTCAACCTAATCCAGTCCAATAAATTCGGAGCAAATTGGCTGTGACAGACTGACAGACAGACACACGAGTGACCCTATAAGGGTTTTGTTTTTGTATTCGGTCGTCCGAGTACCTTAAAAACCCTAAAAATTTTATTTGAATATTTTTATTGTTTCAATGAAAATACTGATTGTACGATTTCCACCGAAACCTACATTTTCTCACCTAACGTCATCATCTGACAGTCCAACCGGATGCAACTTACTGGTATTTAGGTGAGACTAATATAGATATATATATATATTTTGCATGGGGCGACTGCCTATCTGACCTCCACAACCCAGTTGCTGAGTAACTCAATACCCCTAGTAAGACTAGTTGTCAAACTTTCGGGCTTCTGACTGCGTAACGATTGTGCGTAAAGATCTACAAATGACAGCGGGGCCCAACGGCTTAACATACTTTCCAAGGCGCGGGGAACAAACATGAATGTCGAATTTTTATTACAATTCATGAGACATATGTATTTTTAACCATTACTAAGAATTTTTGAACATATAACTACCAAAAACACATTAAAACAACTATCCTGTCTGGTACATGCTGTAATGGTCCATGATCCTCATCATCACGGTCGCTGCCCCTGATGATTGGTACATTATGGCCTCACCGCAGTGCGGCCATTAAAAGAGCGGCTGTCATCTGTCACTTCCGTTCCACAATTTTTTTTTTTACCTTCCTTTTATTGTGTCCCCCCTTCTCTTACAGAGAAAGCTTGAGCGTTTGCATTTATTTATTTATTAAGGCAAACCAAATAAACACACACAAAGACATCCAAAGTACATATCATTTACAAATACAGTAGCATTGCATGCATCTAAATTATAGGTAAACACAGCATTTAATTAAGATCTCATTATACAATAATAATTAATATAAAGATGAATAATAATGTAATTATAACTCATATCAATAATGTTTTACACTTAAAATTAACAAATAAATTAAATAAGATTGTAATAATTAAATTGAAATAAATAACAAACTAAAAACATAATTTTAAAAAAAATTGCGAGTTAGCGATTTCAGAGTCATGTTTCCTCACAATGATTTCCTTCGCAGATATCAGTGATGTCCGAGATAACCTTAGAAAGTACATAATAATTCAAAAAGTCATATCGGTACTTGCCCGGATTTGAACCCCACAACCTCGTGCTTGTGAGGCAAGGCTTCAACCACTGGGGCATCACGACATTTTTGTCTGACTGTAATAGTTAGGATTGGAAAGAATAATTAATGTTCCTTCCCTAGTAGAGCTGCACGCCTACTGACAAATGCGTGCACTAAATGGACAGGTCCCCTCAATCTGTGTGGTTCTTTCATCAAAAGATCATTTCAGGCACCAATCTAAATGGTCTTCACATGATCTGACCAAGATTATGAATGGACTTTAAAAGAGAGTCATCAAGGTCGGTAGACACAACTTTGACAAAGAAGCCGACAGAAGGATCCAGTTGGGTTGGGCGGCATTTGGAAAACTGCGTCAAGTCTTCTAGTCGCCTATCCCGCAATGTCTGAAGACTAAAGTCTTTAACCAGTGCGTCTGCCCGTCATGACATACGGTGCCGAAACGTAGACACTGACAGTCGGGCTAGTCCACAAATTCAAGGTTGCGCAGCGTGCTATGGAGCGGGCTATGCTTGGAGTCTCATTGAAGGATAAGATCAGGAATGAAATTATCCGGAAAAGAACCGGAGTTACCGACATAGCTTGCAGAGTAAGCAAACTGAAGTGGCAGTGGGCTGGCCATGTTTGTCGAAGGACCGATGACCGATGGACCAGACGAGTCCTGGAGTAGAGACCGCGTATCGGCAAGCGTAGTGTGGGACGCCCCCCAGCTAGATGGACCGACGATCTTAAGAAGGTGGCTGGATCAGACTGGATGCGGAAGGCGGAGGACAGTGTGTTGTGGCGCAGCCTGGGAGAGGCCTATGTCCAGCAGTGGACTGCGATAGGCTGAGTTGATTGATTGATTAAAAGAGACTGTGACCGCTGAGTTTGTTTCGTCTTTTCTTCTCAGAGTAGTCGGATACGAAACGCCGACATCATCTAGTTTTTTTTTTTAATATGATTGACGTGTAAAAGTGTTTGTACAAACCTACTTACAGAAATAAATCATTTATCATTTTATTTACAAATAATTTTGGCCTAAGTTAAATAGGTAAGTGATGCTATCTCATTTTCATCATAAGACGTCAGTTTTCTAAATACATTAGTAAGAATACGAGGATCTCAAATAGTCTGATCCGCCTAGCATTACGCGGGTGATTAATGGTTAAGACGTGAACCCACTCCAATCATAATTGTATTATTCATAATCTAACTCGTAGTTGAAGGGGAAAAATACAATAAGTAAGGTACTAATTATTATGCACCCCACACGAATACATAGAAAAAAGTGAGGCAGAAGAATCATAAATACACAATCAAAGTAATATCAACAAACTTTTTATTTTCGAGATAGGTATGAAAAATACTTAAAATAATCATGGATGCAGTGTTAGAACTACCGCGCTCGCTGCACAAGAAAATTGCAGCGCATTATGGCCCTACCACGGTGTGGCCATGAGAATAGCGCACACCATCTGTCACTTCCGTGTTTTATAATTCTTAAGGTTTCCAAGCGTCGATTTTAGGTTTCTGAATAGGTACACAATGTTTTTATTTTATTTTTGTAACAGCTGTTTTGCAAAGCAGGAAGTTGGTAGTCAGTCGGTGTTAAAGGATGCACAATTTGTGTTTTAAAGCTTTAACTTTTTGTTGCTACTTTTCGAACGGAACTCACGAGGATTTACCGTTACCTGGATGGTGGGAAAGAATAAAAGGATTAAAATTATATTCATACACAAGTGCTAATGTAATACGGAAGTGAGTTTGTACCTAAAGTTTTGTCAGTCACTAGCGAACCATGCTTTGCACGATTTTTACGACTAAACAAAAAAAAATGGTTTCTTTATTATATATTAAGTTTAATATTCATGTTTTATACACGTAAACCTTCGGGAGTAAATTCTCTAAATGATGGTGAGAACCGCATCGAAAATCCGACGCGTAGTTTAGAAGAAAAACGCTTTCATAAAGACAGACACGAAAAACGACTTTATTTTATAATATTTATAGTACGTAGTAGGTACTGTAGAGGTTCTATGATGACGCATCATCCTGGCCGCTAGTTGGCACTGGCAGCTTAATAAAAATAAAAATAAATATTTAAATTGGAACAAAGAATTGAAATGACGGATTGTCAGAAAGACAGACTTAAGATAGTTTACGAACGAACATGTATTGAATTTTGAAAGATATAAAATATAATTTTATTTAGCCAAATATCCAAAAAGGATTATTATTTAATAGTGTAGCACGTCTCCCACACTACAGTACCGTCGAACCAATTTTGATGAAGTTACGCAAGCAGATAATTTTGGAGATTGATAAATGAAGACAACATTAAGACCACATTTTTGGCAAAATGATTTGCCTGCCAGTTCTACATGTAAAATGAAAATGGAAATGGAAAAATGGAAAAAAAAATGGAAATAAGTTAATTAGTAGTCTAGTATAATTTATTTCAAAACAAAAAAGTTTTGGTATTGTATGGTGGTTTTAGTAGGGAACTAAAATAAAAAGTTGCATCAAACGATTACAGACTTCAAGCATTATGTCGTAATAGTAACAATAAGTTAAAGTAAATGTAAGTCAATAAAAAAAATGGTCACAATCCGATTAATAGTTTCGGAGAAATACGTGGACAAACATACGTACATTATACAAACATAGATACATACACCTATAAACATTTTGAATATTTACTTGGAAGCCCTAATAGATTATTATCTTATGTGAATACTACAATTTTAATTTCAACAAGATTTTTTACTTTTATTATTTTGATAATATTTTATATAAATTATAGAAATATTTTTTTTTTTAATATTTTGTGAACGTTGTAGGTTTAATAGACTAGATCTGTAGACCATTTTCTATTTTGTTAAATACCTGGTACTTGTTGACGGGCGTACACTGTCCTCCCAAACCTTTTAACACTGTAATTTGAAAACATTGTAACAGCCAATGATTTTTTAAAGAGTAACCGTGGAGTTTCTTGCCGGCTCTTCTCCATAAGAACCGACCAATGGGAACCGTGGACCTAGCTTCTGACGTTTCAAAAGTGCCCATGTAGGTTTATTTGAAATAAAATACATTGATTTTGATTTTTTGAATATATTACAGTTCCAATAATATTACATACGAATTGATAACGTTTTTTTTGAAGCCGGTTAAAAAAAGATTTCTTCTTATAGGCTCTTAGGTGTTTTCGCTATCACAACCCACAGAATTGAATAAATATTTCAACACGATAATGTTTTACGTAATATCAAAAAGCACTTTTATGCATTTATCAGATCCGCTCTCATCGCTACGCTCAATGCTCGTGATGATTGGCAGACGAGCATTATGACTTCACCACAACGTGGCCACGAGAAACGCGACAATTACGCGCTTCCGCTACGTTTCGTGGCCTCATCCTGTACTTACTTATGGATGTTTTTCATGCTGGTTTTTGTGTCAATCCACAAGATGTAATGTTGTCGTCATGTTTCAATTTAGGTGGATATGGGTTTACGAAATACTAGATTTCTCCATAATTATAACTTTTGTGAGGCACAAAAGGGTTTACGGTTTTCCATACCCGTTATTTCGAAGAGTTTTGAAAATGGACGGAAACCCATACCTACTCATGAATTAAATCGTCTTCACATATAATCATATAATTAATGTACTCAAACAAAATATTGTAAAACATTTTTAAAAGAGTAACGGGGGAGTTTCTTACCCATTCTTCTCTATACGAAACTACCTTTTGGAAGGGGCAACTAGAATCAATTGCCCATTGTGTCACCCTATGTAAAATTTCAACATTTATATCTGTAACTTTTATGGTGTACATAATAAAGAGTATTCTATTTTTTTGTAAATTTTGACGTTCAAAAGGGCCTCTTATGTGCTTATTTGAAATAAATAATTTGACTTTATCTTTGAATCAATCAAGAGCCAAAATATAAAAATAAACTTCCTTCCTTAGTGTCATTGTTCACGCCAATCTTGTCTAGGTTTTCTACACAAGTTGAATTATTTAAAACAATAGACAATTGGCATAGCCCCCTGTTACATAGAACATAATCATAATTGGCAAATGTGGGCTTACTATATAGGTGCACCTCTGCCTAACCCTTCGGGAAATACAGGCGTGATGTTATGTTGAATAATTTGACTTATTTTGCCATCAGTCTTTCTACGTTTACCTTTTGGCCAAATCAAGGTTAAAAAGAAAGAAAAAATATTGGGCACAAGAACTCATACTATTTATCCATCGGTATTTCTACGATTTCTAACTTTCCAGATCAAAATGGTAGATTGCACAAATTTTTCCTGCCTTCAAAACTGTCCCAGGACATTTAGTCTTCGGCCCTCTATTCGACTACAGGTGAAATAATGCGTAAACAACCTACATATACATACCTATATAAAGTCCGTGACCCACTTTAGGGCGAGCCCTAAAGCCCCGTGTCGCCATAAAGATACGTCATACATGCAACGCCAACCTTTATAAGTATGTTTAGGGTATTTTAAGGCGACGCCAACCCTCGGGGATGCCATGCATAGAAATGGGTCATAGTATCAAAGATACCCCTATATATACTTAAGTCTGTTGCGCCGGAGATGGAGTAGTACGGGCCGAAGCCAAGTACATACCTAATCAGCCTATAATGTTCCCACTGCTGGGACACAGGCGTCCTCTTGGTGAGAGGTAATAGGCCATAATCCACCACGCGGGCCCAGTGTGGATTGGTGGATGTCACATGTCTTCGAATTTTTTGTTCTAGGACATGTCGGTTTCCTCACGATGTTTTCCTTCACCGTTTTAAGAGCAGTGGTGATGAAATAATTTACACAAAGTAAAGCGGCTCGCGGGGTTTGAACCCAAGACTGTAAATTGGTTATATTATAATGAGATGATAGTGTGGTCGCGTTTTGTGATAAGTCTTTATTTGCCTTAAAAATGGTATAAAGTTGTTACAGTCTAGTGTTGATATAATGGCCACATGTTTAGCTATACAGAATATTGTATCAATTGCATGCAAAATAATTAATAAACGAATTAAAGGTGAACTATAGAATGTCGTAGATAAATTGGTTATAAGGACTTCTTGGCGGGAAAGTGAAGCGTCATGTTAGCAGTTTTGTTTTATTTTCTAAAATTTGTGTTTAGCCGAATATTAATGTGTAATAGTGGTGGATTATTAACCATTAAGTGTTCGTGAACCTGCATTAATGTAGGCAAATGAAACAAAACAGTGCAACATCACTTTAAGTTCTCTCAAGAAGTCCGCGCGAGGTTTCAGTAAAGTGCCGCGTCTTTACTTAAACTCAAGGGGAGCGGGGCGGGATATCATCATCATCATCATTGTCATCATCTTTATCATGCATTGAGTGGAGTTCATTTCATAATTATTTAAATAACTTTGTACTTGTTACCTAATTTTACGTTACACTGGCTAAATGCACAAACCGTGCGAAGCCAAAAAGAAGAAAAAAAAAAAAATTGGTTATAACCGGCTGTCGCTGAAAACCAGCGCTGGGGCTCTGTCTCGCATAGGGTCGCAGCATTATGCTGAGCGATGGCCGTTTTGCGTGAATGTGACGCATATTTTCCCTCAACATGTTAATTCGTGTTTGTGTTTTTATTTCTTTGCGCTATGTTTACCGCAAATAAACGTATTTTCTTCTTTCTTTATAACAATATTAATCATTCGGATCATACTTCACAAATATGTTCATTAATACCTTTACATACATATATTATTTTATATTTTCAAGTCAACAAGGAAATCGTTAATATCATAAAAGTTATGTCCATTCAGCCGTCTATTGTTTTTCTTAAGACATCACTTGAAATTCGAACGGTGTTGAGACTTCAATCCGCGATAATTTACTTTTAAAACAAATGAGTTCGCTTTTGAATTTTAAGCGGTCACTCGAATGAGGTTCCGAGTCAACTTTACACGATAACACTACATTTCAGTAAATGTATTGAGTTAAGAATAGATTCGGTATCTAGAATAGTATTTAATTTTATTGATAATAGGGATTAAAAAAATATTCATAAACTGGCACATTTTTTTTTTTAAATCAGACTTCAAAAGTTGAAACTGAAAAGGCGTGATAAGAAAAAAAAGTATTTTCAAATTTGACATTACCACTGGTACCTTTTTAATAAACTTTGCTCTTAAAATTTCTGGTAGCTACTTAGGAACATCATATAAAATCATTTAATATTAAAAAAGCCCTTCGGTACAGTCAAGTCTTTTGTATATTTGTCAGTTTTTAATTATTTCCTTTATCAAGTCAGGACACAATAATAAATATACCGTTTGAAGTTACGGCACTGTGCAGACTATTGCATAAAAAACTATATTGATATTGATAACACAGATCAAAATAGCATACACCTTCGACCAATGTCGAGTTGACATCAATCTAACACTTTTTAATAACCATTTTACGAAAAAAAAAAAATTTTTTTAATCTGTCAGTGTCACATTTTTATTTCGGTCTGACATGTAAAGATGATGATTTAATGTCATTCTGCGGTATTGACATTACGATGCAACACACATATAATCCTGAGTCGATAAAGCAGTTTCTACCACGCAATGAGCAGACAAAAATAGTCCTTCAGGTGGCGAATATATTGTGGCTGTGACTACTTACTGATCAATAACAACAAGGAAATGACTTCCACGTCGCGTTATGCCATCGATCGTGGGTTATTACGGGATATTTCCTGAGAAGCAGCAGGTGACAGCTGCTGTCATGTTGATTACCGTCAGCCTGAAGGATTCAAGGCATAAATAATTTAGGTCTGCTTTGAACGAGCAAAAAAATAACAAGGTATTACACAAGTGCTATTAAAGAGTACTAACTTATTCCAAGCTCAAGCTGTCAATTTCTGTTACATACTTCCGTCCCGTTTCCCGAAATCACTCCACAGAAAGAGAGGAAAGATGTTAGGTAAATATAAAAAAAAACATTCACACGAACTATTACCCCTTTATTTCACAGTTGGCTAAAACAATCCCGACATTAGAAAATCACATGTAGCAAGTTTTCCAGCCTACGAGCACCGACAATAGGTGATGTTGCAAACTAAGTATTCCATTCATATAATTTCACTTGACCGCTCCAGCAATGGTGGTTACGGTTTGTGAGTATACGCGTAACTATGGTCTTGTGGGGCAATCATTTTGACCATAAAGTAATTTTTCTCAAACATGCTTGGAAATTCGAGCATTATTTTGACAACCTTCTTCGAGATAAATGGAAATTGCTGTACTGGCCAAATACATGCGAGCAGCGGCCGCCAAAAGTTGTATGAAAATCCATATCTGTCTTGGTTTAGCGGCCAAATAAATTACATAGTAAACTCATATCTATCGTGTAATTTAAAAATGGAACGATCTTTTACTCCGAAACATGGAAACCAAGGAGGTAACTTAGCAAAGGTTTGATTTAAATTTCGAACTGGCTTGCAAACAGAAAGCTGTTTATTGAAAAAAACAAATGAACACGTTGGCGCGTGATAAATTATCTTTGTTAGTCATTGAATCTGGAATTTTTAAATCATTTACTCTGTTTGAATTCAAGTCAATTCAAGTCAAGCATCACGTCGGGATCACCAGTATAGAGGTATGAGGAACAATGTACGTAAAGTTCACTCATCTTTAATATAAAAGGGAGCCTAGGATCCTCCGACCAGAGGGCTAATTGAGTAACACACTATCAGTAGGAATCGGTTTCAATTTGACAGTTAAAAAAATTCATTGCGTTATTTACGTTGTTGAGCAGACAATTTTTTCTAACATATGAAGCAATGGATTAGCAATATGCTTCAAAATCATTTCGATTCCGATTCAAACTGCGTTACGCAATTAGGGTACAGACGGGTGTTGTGTCTAGTGGGCTACTTCCCGGCGATTGATCTCGGGACCATGGACGTATAAAAAACTCGGACGGATTCTCGCTAACAGAAAACTGTGTCACTCAGAGTCAGCCAGCTCGCTGTACGTACAGGCCCCCACGCACACATTCACAGCATACTCACCCATTACGCGTGCAAACGTCAACACAGTCGACACGTTTACGCGGGAAAAAAAGTATTGAAATACAGCATGTCTTGTGTGGTGAAATGTTGCAACAACCGTAGCGATCGGAAGAAAAAAAATACAGGAATCACGTTTCATAGGTAAATGAATAATTCAACAACTTAGTTCCCGATTTTATAGATTATAATCAATATTTATTCACCAGAACAAAATAATTCATCACAATGCCAGTATTGCCAATATTCACGTGTGCAAATTACCCGAAATGTATGGGAAATTAATATATTTTTTAATCAATTCAATTTATTTAGGTTAATTATTACTAGTTGTTTTATATTCTTTCTACTAGATTTCCTAAAGTAAATGAAGTTTGGCGAAATGATTGGATTGAAAAAAAATTCGAAGTTGTAACTGTTGTGTCAAAATGACTGGATTCCAAACAAATACAGTGTCATTTGCAGTTTACATTTTGAAACGAATGACTTTTATACAACTAAAGGAGGACTCCGGCGTGTTGTTACATATATGTAACAACACGCCGGAGTTAATTTACCTTTTGAGGTACTGCATATATGCAGTACCTCAAAAGGTAAATTAACAATCTAAGCTAACATGTTAGTAACATGGTATTTATTTTGAAATTACGAAAACGACACGATATTTTTCTTAAAATAAAACAATATTAAGTGGGTAATTTTGGCTATCATGACAACTCTAAATTCACTCACACCTAAGCAACTATGGGACACAGTTTTGTCTTAGCGGGAGTTCCGTCTGACTTTTTTTTAGTTCCATGCTCGGGACGTTGTATTTGCCAGACCGCGCGGTAAACTCTGCTTGCGCGATGCAGGATTTTTTTTTGACGATTGTTGATATTTTTTAAGTGTCTGTTGATTACCTGACTGTCTAAATCACGCTGTATTTTTATATACATATGCAAAAAAGTTTTTTTTTGCACGTATATATATTCCCGAGTTTTCCCCTTGGGGGTAGGTGGAACACTACGCGGCGCCGACCCACGTTCATTCACTTTTGTTTTTATTATTTTTTCCTTAGCTTTTTTAGTAATTCTTAAATTGCTGATCACATTATTATTTTGAAATCATGAATCCAAGTTACTTGAGTCAATTTTACAAATAAACTGATCGAAGCTTTCGACTCTTACTTTTACCAGCGGCATATGCATTGTTTATGGTAGTGATTTTGCAATCAGCTTAGAATATCGATCTCCGCAAATAACCGACCGCATGAAATAAATAGAAAAATCTAAAAAAAAATATTTTACAAAGAATGTTGTCAAAACTAAATTATTCACAAAAACTTAAAAAAACTAAATGATTATTTACAGTCAGTACCTACTTAAAATCTATCCATTGTTTAAGACACTTTAAAATCTAAATATCACGAACCCACATTCAAAAAATTTTTTTTATTACAAATACATTAAAATCATTATATACAATAGATCACGCAACTGTATTTACTTTTGTTAACGAGATAAACAAAAAAAAAGTACAAAAAAAAGGATACTTAAGTGTCGAAGTACTCGTCCGCATCGCTGTCATCTGGAAACGTGCCCAGAAGTCTGGCAGCATTGCCACGTTGAATGGCAATGCTAATATATAAATATATTGCTTTAAAGCTATATTGAGATTTTCATTCTTAAATGTATATCTAACTTAATACACATTCTCTTAATCATTTTCGTCAACCACAAATCAAATTTTATTCAAGAACACGACACAAAAGAAAAATCCAACATTCATAAGATTTTCACACTGCAGTGAATTATTGCAAAATTAAGCCATAATGAGTACATTACGTCATACGTAATTTCATTGTGTTCACACAATACTCGCAAGTATTGTGTGAATTTGTATTGTATGTTTGTGTGTATGTATTGGTGCCATGTAGTGACATTATGAACATAGCATTATTATAATGTAATATAGTAACATGACATGTTTATGACATAAAAGGCATTCGATTATACAGTGGTATTTATGGTCATAAGTTTTCAGGAGTAATTTATTAAATACTGTTACTTTGTATGCATTGGTAATAAAGAAGTGTTAAAATATCAGCTCTGTCATCCGACCACATTATGGGTCCATTTCAAATGTCACCGGATAATAACAAAAACCCTGAGTTTACAACGAATCTCGTTAGATTTTGAACTGGTGAAGCGTTGTGAATAGAGTATTTCATTTACAGTGAATCATACAAATAATGTCTTGCCATCTGATTGTGAACAAATACGTGAAGGGTTCCGTAGTTGGGATGAATTTATCCCAAGAACAAACTTATTAACACTGTAGATGAAAAACATTATTTCCCATACATTCGAACTGCAAATATAAGTTTGTACGCACAATATTGGGAGTTTTACCATGTTATTTTGAGATCATAGGTTTTTACTATAAGTAAAGAACTTTATTCTGTTTTATTTTGTATTTTTAGGCAGAGTACTGAGTAGTTTCGGAGATAAGGGAGCCGGGAATAGTAAATGTTAGTAATGTTGTTGGTACTTAAAAACTATTTATTTTTAAATTAAAAAAAATATATACTTGATCACAGTAAGCCATTTCAGTTTCTATGTCAGACGGTACAGTGTGAAAAAAATTTTTTTTTCGACGACATATTCAACATCATTTATCACGATATTGTTTGGGTCACAGAACTTCTTATGTGGACCTTTCAACATATCGGTACATTTGATTCGGAGCAAATTGGCTGCGACAGACGCAGTTTTGTTAAAACGTTGTTTGGGTGAAAAAATAGCATTTCGCGATTTTAACTGATCGTTAATTTATTATGCATTTATTTCATCTACAAGCTCATAGTAAATTTTATATCATGTTTCTAAGTACCAGAAATTTTAAGAGAAAAGTTTACTAAAAAGGTACCAGTTGCAGTGGTGCTGTGTCTTTGAAAATGCTTTTTCAAATCAAGCTTTTTCAGAGTACCAACTTCAATATCTGATTTAAAAAAAATGTGCCAGTTTTTGAATATTTTTTTAATCCTTATTATCAATTGACTATTCTAGATACCGAATCTAGTCTTAACTCAATACTGGACTCTTTTTGCTCAGACATTTGACCTGGATTTTAAATACCACAGATTCTCATAGTACACTAGCTTCACAAGATCCAGAATGCGAAGTCCCGAAGGCATTTACGGGACCCCGACCGACCGCAATAAGAAGGGTTTGGGCCGAGAGAAAGCTCTCTGAGCCATATTCTGATGGAAGCGATAACACGATTTATAATAGCATTGTTTTAATTGGTCAGTGTAAAATGAGGTGTATTGCTGGGTTGCGTATTATTTTTATCATTCGATTTACGCCCTTAAAATCTATCTTGTGATCGATTTTTACTCCACTTTTGCTAATCTAATTGAGTATGAAGAAGGTGGTTTATGATTTGCATTTTATTTTGAAAGTTCCTAATTCTAGCATGAGTGCCTGAAAACTGCGACTTCCCAGTATTTTCTCGGGTCGTAGAATAGAATACTCTTTATTATGTACACCATAAAAATTACCGATATAAATGTTGAAATTTTACATAGGGTGACACAATGGGCGGTCTCATCGCTGAACGCGATCTTTTAAAGACAACCTTTGGATGGATTAAAGGGAGAAGGAGAGAAAATACTGCAGGTAGTCAGTGGTGTTCCATTTACATGTACAATAAATACATACATAAAGCAATACACTTATCTATATAAATATATATATACAATAATAAACATGAAACAAGAGCAAGGAACTGTATTATGTAATGATGATGTTTAAGGAGTGAGAAAGTGTTTTTCGTAATGTGTGTGTGAGTTATTCGTGTGTCGTAATTCATTATAGTGATTTGCATCAATAAGTACTGCATTGCAGATCTAATCCAAATAAACAAAAGCCTGTTCAGATGTGGATAGGTACTAATATTAACTGTAAAGCTCAAAAGGATTCAAATACAATCATCATACAACAAAAACATCAATTAAACATTCACAAACAACTAACATAGAAAACTCCAAATATAAAAACAGAACCAGTTATTAAAACGTCCTAAAAACCGTTACAAAGTGATAAATTGATAAAAATAATCATGTCGGCAAGTGGCGCGGGCGCGGGGCTGCGCGGTTGAGCGCACGCGCACGCCACGTCACTTCCGGTCGCCCCCCTCCCGACTTCCGGCCGCCATAATGAGCCGTCATCGGTAGGGTCGCCATATTACTTACTGACTACATTTTTTATGCGATTACTGACGTTTAAAGCGAATCTTTTTGGAATGCCTTTAACATACCATTTTTTTTGGTGGGAAATTGTCAAATAACTTTTCCCGCTGTGGGCGGAGCAGGAGGGCGTGTCAGACTTTTACTGACTAAAACCCACCCGTGTTCCTTCCGTTGCCTGTGTGCCAGGGCCAGGACGACGCGCCGTCGACTCGGGCCTGGTCCTTATCGGACGGCGAGCTACCCATCGCTCACCGTCTGCAGGCCCGCGCCTACGGTGGCCGTAAATCGGCTTGCGACTCCCGACGCCCGGGGCGTCTCCTGCGGCGACTAAGGGCGCGAACCTTGCCTCACCCTCACGCGTTCCGCCTCCTCCTTCGCTAGCATTACTGCTTCGCAGAAGGACACGAGAGATCGCCGCCGCTGATCGCCTCCGTGAGTACACGGCGGTGCTCCGCCCAAGCCGGGCAGACCTCTACCGTATGCTCCACCATGTCCTCCGGGCATTTATCCTGAACAGGAACCTCCCGAAACAACCGTGTCCGGTGAGGACCTGCGTAAGGCGGAAGGTGAGGACGCCATGGCGCCTCTCTAGCCACTCCTCAAAGAGGGGACTTATTGCCACAATTGTGGTGTGCCCAGCCTTTAACATACCTAAGTTTAGTCGAGATGGCACCCGCTTCTCATGCACAAGGCTGTGCGGGTGCCCTATTTCAACGATTTTTGTAAAAAGTGTCCCTTACTAGGTTTTGAAAAGGGGTAGCCGTGTGGGTTCGTTGAAGAAAAACATCGTAAGGAATCCCGGACATATCCTAAATACAAGTCGGAAATTGTCAATTCGCCTCGACCAAGCGTGGTTAATAATACTCGGGATTTCTCTTTATGAGAAGGTAAAGAGGTTTTTACTGCACGGACATTACCTTACGTCCTTACGTTACGTACCTACTGTAAGCTGGCGCCAGCTACCAGGCGTGTTTTAGTTTATAATACTTTATTAACCTAATCCCTGGCATATTTCCAGGGTTCGCTTTGGTTAGAGGAAGTCATTACCAACTGCACGACAAGTTCTTAGTAGTAATAATAATGGACGACAGGAACAGAATGTACAGTAGATAAATGTATGTAGCACGAACATCAGGGCCTCAAGTCTGCTATTACAATAGTGTCAGAATGGTCGATCATTGATTTCATAATTGTTGATTTTGACAAGTTTGGTAATCTACTATTATAATGGCGTCATTATGACTTTCCAATGGTCGGCCACTGACACTACATTGAAAGAAATTGCAAAGAAAATGATCGACCATTATGAATTTACCAGATTACGAACTTTTAGCAAAATGACAATGGCATGACAATGGGATCGTGTTGGAATGACTGAATTTATAAAAATAGCAGACTTGGGCCCCAGGCAACATGTTAAAATCGCCGTTATTGTCTATATCTACTATTGTGTAATAGATAAATCAATATCTTGACGAATTTATAAAAGAAAAACAGGTTCAAAAGAATCCTTGGTGTCGGTCTTTCTGTAGTAGTAAGTTTCTAATCCTCCATAGAAAAAAAAGGAGTATCCTCCGACCGGTGTTGTGTCTGGTGGGCTACTGCCCGACCCGACGGTTGATGGATGTTATATAATTGTATATAATAATATGCTATCTGCGTGCACGATTCAGGATTTACGTGACGTCACGCGTGCAGCGTAGTTCACTTGTGGCCTTGTAGATGCCGGCACAGTCTCGAAAAGGTGCAAGCCTCATCTCATACTTAAAAGAGCAGTGCAATTATTACTACGAAATCTTATTGCGTGTTTTTATATTCTATAATAATAATATTCTTATTAAATAGACTTCATTTGGTCCCTGGTCCCCTTCCTGTAGGTATTGTGGTGTTTTCTGCGACTCAATATGGAGGGACATATACTGACCCTATTGGTCATCTTCTTCAGAAAGGTCAGGTGCGTAGTACGCAGCCGGCGTCCGTGATTAACCAGATTTATGAACGTAAACATAGCAAAAGGAGTATGCATAGATCGTATCAGGTGTCTTTCTATATAGTTTCTGCCCACCCTCATGGGATGAAGGCGTGAGTTGTGTGTGTAATATAGAGAACCACATCATTGCTTAAGTAACCATCAATGAGAACTAATGAAAACGATAGCTTCCCATTAAATCTAGACTTCGCCAGAATAAAAGCTATTTACCAACCCTACGCAGAAATTAATTAGCATGACAATGAATTCTGTCGACATAGAGGTTGGCTATATTGACATAACACAATCTAAAACTAGTCTTAGTTTATAAATACTTAAATTCTAAAATCACTTGGCATTTAAAGTTAGGTAATAAGTTACGGTGAAGAAATTCTAAGTACTATTCCTGGCAAAGAATATATCTTTGCGATCATTCCCAGTAGACATATTAATATTAACTGAATTAGGTATATTGATACTGGTCATCTTTCGTTTCCAGTTGAAGGCACATAGCGCAACAGTGCGGTGTTTTTATACTTTTGCAGATTCTTGGAGCTAAACTGGTTACACCAAATATAAAGAAAAGTTTTTGATATGAAGAAGTTGTTTTTGATTTATATCTATATATGGTGACTATGTCTCTAACGCGCCAATGAATTATTATTCATCAAAGTTACCCCTGTCCTGTCAGCATTCCTATA
Source organism: Tiliacea citrago (assembly GCA_963921375.1). NCBI lineage: Eukaryota > Metazoa > Arthropoda > Insecta > Lepidoptera > Noctuidae > Tiliacea > Tiliacea citrago. Next base: position 19,760,155 of record OY992783.1, on the reverse strand, counting down.
CACAGATTTATTTTTATTATTTGTTTAAAGGGCTTTTTCGCTTAGGGACCACATCGCCCGGTGCAGAAAAACACCAAATTGTTGTTTACTATCTACCTGATAAAGCAAGGATGGTGTTACAAAATTCAATATCGTAGCTTTTATATCATCCGAAAACATCAATTCTAGTATTTTCATTCCGGACACACTCCATCAGAATATATACACTGATATCATGGGATGGTTTCAATGGTTGGTTCACACAGTCAAATAACTTCAAAAGTCCCATGAGAAGCATAACCATCAAAAAACCAGGAACCATACCTTTTAAAATATCAAAATATTTCCATCCATTGAACACATTGCGTGTCAGCCTTATTGTGTACAGTTGAAATACCCGGCGTTCCTAAAAGGAACGAATCGTTAAATATTTCACCATTATTTTCGATATGTCGGCGTGACATATCGATTTTTATATGAGATGGTGCATAACATGGTGGAAGAGCGTTTGATTAGCGAAATGATTCGGTTTAATTGGGTTTCGTAATGGCGCCAATGGGGCATGGAGGATTGGTAACTCTTGTGAGGTCTACATGGGAAAAGATACTCTTTATCATCTCAAATCGTCTTTACTAAGTACTGCTGCACCTTCAAATGACTATCTGCCTAGCCTTTTTTCAACTATGTTGGGGTCGGCTTCCAGTCTAACCGGATGCAGCTGAATACCAGTATTACACATGGAGCGACTGCCTATCTGACTTCCACAAACCAGTAACTGGGTAATACGATACCCCTTGGTAAGACTATTCTATATATAGACTATTATACCTTCTAATGACTATTACAATAAAAGATCTTGATAAAACCCGTATACACAGAGCTTCTAGAGAGGATTTGTAATCTTAATCCTATTAAATGTTTTTCCGCTCTTTACAAACCAATAAGTCGTGTACACTGTTCTCTACATAGCCCATTGCAGTTCTATACCAAAAGCTATTAGGTCATCGAACCTTTAAAACTAAAGTGTGTGTACTACTTCTGAAAATCTTTTTAATAAAACAGCCTGCTGCGTTAACTTAGCATCATAATAAGACACGTCATTTCGCTCCTATAGAAGTTCTGATCGAAACCTTTCAAAAATTCAGTAACGCTTGTCTACAAATCCCAGAACCGATTTTCTAATCATTAATTCCGTCAATAAACCTTATTTCTTGCAACTCCTAGCTTCCCACATTACGTCATGAGTAGTGGGTACAGTCAGCAGAATAATTGATATTCCTGCAAATAATAATGAAGAAATCGCAACGGAAGCTGGAGTATGTTGGCTTGAAAATCAGCAGAACCAAAACCGAATATATGTTCTGCGATTTCGGCGGTCTGTCCAGTTCTGAGACCATTATGCTTAATGGCGCGCTTCTCCCGGTTTGCTCCGACTTTCGGTATCTCGGTTCACTCGTGCAAAGCGCGAAGTAATTCGGACTGTTAAGCACAAAATTAACGCTAAATGGATGAAATGACGGCAGGTCACGGGAAAAATCTGCGACTACCGCATTCCCATTAAACATAAGGAGAAAATTTATAAAACAATGGTTAGAACTGCTGTCTTGTATAGATCTGAATGTTGGGCCACAAAAGGGATGAATGAAAGGCAATTGCATGCAGCTGAGATGAGAGTGCTAAGAGGGATGTGTGGTGTGACACGAATGGATAGAATAAGAAATGAGTACATTAGTGGAAGTCTGAAAAGTTGAGTGGAAATAGTTTTTCATGGTATTGGGCATGTGATGCGGAGGAATGAGGCAAATGTCGTAAGGAAAGTTTTAAGTACCAAATCAAATCAAATCAAAAATATTTATTCGCTAGACATACGGATGTTACAGTAAAAAAAATTCAGCATATCGTGCCATACCAGGGCGTGCAAATGTATTCACAATCAGCGATGTCAATTAATTCAACTTACAAATCACAGATTCAATTAGGTACACAGAGTATGAATGTGGATGGCTATACGAGTAGGGGAAGACCAAAGAAACGATAGATGGACTGTGTGAACGGTGATATGGCTAGAAAGGGAGAGACTACCGAGATGAAGACTAATAGAAAAGTATGGAAGAAAATAAGAAATAACATGTTGCGCCGACCCCAAATAAATTGGAATAAGGGTAGGAGAAAATTATGATGACTACGCATGCCTCGTTTACAGTGTGAATAATTTGACAAAATGCCGGTCACTCGACTGCTTGATCACCACCGTCAACTGCTGCACCTGAGACATTGCAAATACGTTGCCATTCCAAATAAAGCTTGATTTGAGTAAATGCCGAGAAGTAAACCCTTTTTGCTTGGACGTCCAAATATAGTGTACGGGTATACCCTGCTTGATATAGCCGGCCCATTTCCATCAATTTTGTTGACCGTACATACTTATGCTTAACTGCTCGGGTAGCAAAGTATAGACTTCGTGTCTAGATCGTAATATAAGTCTGTCGTGAGTATTGGAGCTAGTGAGCAGCTGCGGTAAACTGTATCTGTTGTTTACTTTCAGTTTTACCCGACTACGGCGAAGCAAAAAGGAGGGTTACGATTATGACCAGTATTTATGTATGTAGGCTCATCTGTGAATCACAGATCATAAATTGTCCTTGGCGTAAAAAGTGCGTGCGTGTATAGCAACAAAAAAATCACAAATACCTAACTAACTAACTAACTAGAAACGATTCTTAACCGGTTTCTAACGCTATTGTAGGCTCTTAAGAGTAATAAAAAAATATTTTTTATGTACTGAAACTAATAGAGTATTAAATAGGAAGAGCTGGGTGTGAATTAGCGGTTACTAATTGAAACAAAAAAAACCGGCCAAGTGCGAGTCGGACTCGCACACGAAGAGTTCCGTACCATTATCTACAAAAACGGAAAAAAAAATCACGTTTGTTGTATGGGAGCCCCCCTTAAATATTTGTTTTATTTATTTATTTTTACAGTTAATATTATATATAACTAAATATTTTGTGAATATTTCAAGCTGTTGCCGTTATCAATATCGAGCAAAAAAATCACGTTTGTTGTATGGGAGCCCCCTTAAATATTTATTTTAATCTGATTTTTAGTATTTGTTGCTATAGCAGCAACATAAATACATCATCTGTGAAAATTTCAACTGTCTAACTATCACGGTTCATTAGATACAGCCTGATGACAGGCGGACAGACAGACGGCGGAGCCTTAGTATTAGGGTTCCCGTTTTACCCTTTGGGTACGGAACCCTAAAAAGCATCTATGAACATTTGATTTTTCGGTAAAAACTTCAGTACATACGTATAGTCGATCTCATAAACGTGTTACCACTTTTGACGAAAAGAAAAAGAAAGAAAATACGTTTATTTGCGGTAAACATGACGCAAAAAAGAACATAAACACAAAAATAAGAAAACGTTGAGAAACATGCGTTGAAACATGCGTCACATCCACGCAAAACGGCTATCACTCAGCATTATGCTGCGACCCTATACAAGACAGAGCCCCAGCGCTGGTTTTCAGCGACAGCCGGCGCCGACGTATTGACGTCGTCCGGTGCAGCAAACAATTAATAGGACGCTGTACCGGTACAGCATACATAAAGAAAAATAATGATAAACTAAACTTGAATATAAAAATAGACATACATGCTGTGAGAATATCATCCTCCAAAAAAATTTTACGCAATAAGTAGTGGCAACAACAACGACAACAATGACAAAGACAACAACGACAATGTCCTGTATAAATTGAAACTGTAGCGGCATCTACAACGCCACATACGAACTACACATAGAATACCTGACGTTACACAAATCCTGCATCGCGCAAGCAGAGTTTACCGCGCGACTGACAATTATATACAACATCCCGACATCAATCTTCGGGCAGTTGCCCACCAGACACAACATCTGTCTGGTTGGAAGATCCTCCCTTTTCTATGGAGGATGAGAGAACTTTCCACCGTGTTCCTCATACCTCTATAAAACTTCAATAAGGTTGGAACTATCTAACGCTCACGTAGACAAATAGACCTTTTCGTTTTATGACGTGCAAGTGACATTCAACCTTAGGGTGATGAAGCAATTACGAGACCGGCTAAACAAACTCCAGGCATCATGTACAGACAAGTTTGAAAATTTCGTGTGTCTGGGAATTTAAGAGGACTTGGATAATCAATTAATGTTAAACATAACCACGTATTTCATGACGTAATTTTATTATAATTATAAAGGATATTATAAGGACATTAAAGGTGAAGCTTCATTCCACATCATATAGGTACAATATGTCCCGGAATTAACGCACAGCTTCAAACACCCTAATTAGAATATCCCAAAACACAAGATTTTCCTAGTTTCGGGGGCAGGGTAGGTACCTTCACCGCCGTGTCCTCACGGAGGCGATAGGCGGCGGCCATCTCTCGCGTCCGGCCCTGGTTCAGGCCATGGTTCGGAGCGAGAGTGCATGGGAGGCCGTCACCGCAGGAGACGCCCTGGGCGTCGGGAGTCGCAAGCCGATTTCCGGCCACCGTAGGCGCGGGCTTGCGGACGGTGAGCGATGGGTAGCTCGCCGTCCGATAAGGACCAGGCCCGGGTCGACGGCGCGTTGTGTTCCACGCGCGCCTCAAAGAGACGACAGCATGAATTGACGGGGTCCATTAGGGCCAATGCCTGCCAGGGTTGCGAGTTTGTCCGAAAGGGATATCGTGGCCCTGGCACACAGGCAAATGAAGGAACACGGGTGGCCCAAAAAAAAAAAAAAAGGGTAGGTACCTTTTCTTATTGGACTTTAGACCTCACTACCTACCTTTTGTATCCAATCTTTGTGTAATTTGACTCAAGTCTGTTTGCCTTTCTGTAAATTTATAGTCAAAGTTTATGTTTTTGTGAATATTTTTTTTTATTAATATTATCTTAAAATACATACACTGAATTTTTATCATTATGTATAAAACATTGTTTATTCATTAAATTAGATATACTGATTGCAGGAGAAAATTGTGGTCACATTAGAAATCTACGCAGGCACACGTCTACTATGGCACTGTAATTTACGTAGTTTTAATAATTTTTGGGATAAAAAATACGCATATTCAAAATGACAGAAATCGAATCAGTAAACTATTTTGAGCAAATACTTTTATAATGTGCATTACCGTTAAAGCATACGCAACTTTATCGTTAAAGCATAAGGTACAAGGTTGATTGGGAAAATTTGACAGTTTCGGGTAGCTTGACCTGCTGGCGTCTGTACATTACTATTTCATACTAAATGCAGAAGACAATAAGCGCACAAAGTTCTTCAATAGAAACATATTTCCTTCATTGAATGCAAGTAGTCACACATCATTGCATATTCTTCGCGAATCTGCTTGAAAGCATTCACCTTACTATACATAAGAATAATCTTGTAAACAATTCTGAATACTACTAGCCTACTTGCTTAAATCGTGTTGTAAAATACTATGTTGTAGTTATCACCTAAGGGTCGGGTAATCGCCGTTGATCATAGCCATACAAATGCGCATCGCGCTCATGGCGTGCAATTCGGTTTTATGTGGTTTCTTATGGAATATTTATTTTTAAGTAACGAAAATATGAATATTTGAAAAAAGTCACAAATAGAATTATAGATAATAAAATAGTCTGTTTATACAAAACAAATCATGAAAATATCTTAATCAGTTTGAACGTAATATTTTTTTTTTGCTTCGGGTAAATATTACTTCTTGAATTTATTTCATGAAGTTTTTACTATAACACTTAAAAAATCACCGATAGAATTGATGCGTTCTAGTTTAACATACATTTTTTGTATAACTTACTTGCATTAATGGAGGTGTAACAACAGATTTAGAAGTCACTAAAAACATATATCCGCGCCTTAAGGTACGAGTATACTGTCGTAGTTACATTTTATGATTACACAAAATACGCGCTGCTGCGGACTACAGCCCGTCATACCATACATTTTATGATTTGTGTCACTTGGTGAGTGGCGCAGTTACCTATAACTGCGCCAGTCACCAACTACGAAAAAAAAACCGGCTAAGTGCGAGTCGGACTCGCGCACAAAGGGTTCCGTACCATTCTATAAAAAAAAAATGGCAAAAAAATCACGTTTGTTGTATGGGAGCCCCCTTTAAATATTTGTTTTGTTTTTTTATTTTTTTTTTCTGTAAATAGGTTTTAACAAACAGTTTTACACGTCAAAAATGGATATTTTATTTTTTACGTTGTTAGTTTTATGTATTTTTAAGTTTTAGTTTAAGTAGTATTTTCTCTGGAAGTGATTGTGTAATCTTTTGAGAAAAGAAATGCTTAAAGCCTTTTAAAAGTATTTTAAAAGTACATGAGGTCGGACTGCATAGTTCAAAAAATATATAACTGAAAAGAGAACAAGGATTATAATGGTTATAGGGTTTTCAAGCCATGACATTAAAAAAAAATAGGCAGATGATAGGTAGGATGGTGGGGATACCTTCACATGCATAGAGAACAAGCATACTTATCCAAATATGCAGTTATTTTCCCTACGCTATAGCTAACGGTCACCATCCTCAATTAGTACCCTTTACAGGAACAACTTAACGAGAACTTAAGTTATTCCTTGAATTACTGTATTAACGCTTTAGATACTTAAACTCAGTTCCTCCTTGTGTGGTAGCGGATCAGATTCCGGTATGGGAACGAGATAATATCATGGTAGATGATGGTTAAGGTATTCTAGATGATTTATATGTCTAGTAGAGTAATCGCCTACTAAATAAGTAAAGCCTATCCGCTTTGATAATATTAAAGTAACTAATGTACATTTTAGATTTCTCGTGGTCTTCTCTCTCTCTCTCTCACACATAATATTAATTATTTATGTACACTGTAAAAAATGTAATAACAATCTTGCTGGCTTTAGAGGTGGGTTATAATTATTATGGTGGCTTTCTGCATTGCCCTGTTTTCATATTCATTTTGGAAAAATCCTTACCTCCAGGCAATTACAAGGTTAAGAGCATGCCCATTCACTAATAAACAAAAAATTACATTTATACTAACACTTCGCAAATAAATTGATTTGATAAATTGATGATAAATTGTTCCAACAAAAAAAAAAAAAAATTATGAATAAAAAAAATATTTATTAAAAAACGACATTGTTTTCGAAGTGCAAAAACCATTTTAAAAGAAGCCTACTGGTGCTTTTCATCTGTGTGGTCGCATTATTTCCGTAATATTCTGAGAACAGCTCCTAAAACTAACTATTTCTAAATCTAACACTACTGCCAGGGTTGCGAGTCTGTTCGAAAGGGATATCGGGGTCCTGGCACACAGGCATCTGAAGGAACACGGGTGGGTTTAGTCAGTAAAAGTCTGACACGCCCTCCCGCTCCGCCCAGAGCGGGAGAAGTTATTTGATAATTTCCCACCCACTAAACAAAAGCCCCTTCCCACAACTCAACAGGAAATAGTTACTTACAAATCCCAGCTTCGATAGTTTCCCTCATCAACTTATAGCATAACTAGCTGCGCCCCGCGCGCGCGGTTTCACCCGCGTAAGTCTCGATCACGTGAGAATATCGGGATAAAAAGTAATCCAGGGTGTCAGCTACCTCCATACAAAACTTTATCAAAATTGGTCCAGCCGTTTGAGCGTGAAGAAGTAACAAACACACACACTAACAAACTTTCGCCTTTATAATATTAGTGTGATGTAGATAATTAAATGACAGCCATTCACCAGCTATCGTTTAGAAAGCGCTTTAAAGAGAAAACCCGCGGTTTTACACAAAAACAACTTATTGAAATGAAATCTGTACTATAAGCCTAGCTCGAAGCAAAAGCATTATTACAGACACAGCACAAACTCTCCACGAGCCAAATCCCGAAGCATTTTAGACTATAGGATAACGCCTTTTCCACCCACTCCTTTCACAATTTTCCTTAACATTAATACGTATACAGGGTGTCCGGTAACCAATGGATAAATTTAGAGAAGAAAGGCAGTCAAAAAAAAAGTTTTTTTTTAAATGTTTAAGTAATAATTAATCATACTTACTTTATTATAATAATAAAAAAAAACCGATGAAAATCATTCATTTGTGGCCGTGGCGTACAAGAATATTCAAATAAAGTGAATAAAATGTCTATTTATAAAAATATATCCCTGTTGGATTAACAGGGATATTTTTTATAAATAGACAATTAATGCAGCCATATTTGACGTATTTTTTTTTATTGCTTTGATATCTTCTTCAATATGGAGACGACAATCGACAATAAATTAAACTGCGTATATCTAATGACGTTTCCAGTCTATATATGAAAATTCAATCAAAAATATCCAATAGTTTAGTCACTGTAGTTAATTGGTCGGCAAAATCCATAGTCGGCCCATCACTACTATTTAGTTTGTTTGAAGCAAACACTTTTTAATTCGATGAAATGATGAATAGTACATTACTGCAGCGGCCTGCAATATTATCATTGATGGACGAACATGAAAACATACGTGAGTCCATCAATGCCTAGTTGCGGCCAAGGACAGAATAGCACTGCTGGAATAAGAGTATCAAATAATGCGAGGAAATTCAAACAAAGTAAATTATTTATAAATTCCAGATTCAATGACGAACAACAATCATTTTTCACGCACCAATGTGTTCATTTTTTTTTAATAAACACCTTTCTATTTGCAAGCCAGTTCGAAATTTAAATAAAACCATCGATAATTAAGTTACCTCCTTGAGGATGTCATGGAGTAAAAGATCGTTCCATTTTTAAATTACACGATAGATATGAGTTTACTAAGAGTGAGAGTTTTATTTATTTGGCCGCTAAACCACGACAAATATGGATTTTCATACAACTTTTGGTGGCCGCTGCTCGCATGTATTTGGGCAGTACAGCAATTTGGATTTATCTCGAAGAAGGTTGTCAAAATAATGCTCGAGTTTCCAAGCATGTTTGAGAAAAATGCATTAGTAACGCCAGTGTTTTCATGTATTGTCGTCTCCACATTGTATAATCCATTTCAAGGTTATCCATTAATTACCAGACACCCTGTACACAGCCTTATTTCAATACCGCATAGTATGCCCCTAACAGATTGCCATAGCGGTAGCGTATGACATGTATTATCTGCAACGGTACACCCAAGTCCTTGAATAAAATGCTAAACAAATGCCAAACGACCACTCGTGGGCAGATTCGTCCAATAATATAGCACTAAGCAATCCTGTGGGTATTTTTATACACCCATAGAACTTAAAATATACGATCCTAAACACAGATAGTGAACACATTTACATTTTGCCCAGTCTCCTGGCTATATTCCATGTCAGAGGTAGTTTTGAACTGAGTAAAATGTCTAAAGTTATGGGGGAATTGAAGCTGACAGTTTACCAAATTGCTGGCTGTATTATAACTGGTATCTCAGCAGTAACAGTTAGTTATATTCGTCTAGTTTGGTTTTGAACCTGTTCCAGCTAGGGTCAGTAAGAGTGATGAAGCTGTACCTCTGTATGGTAAAGAGGATAGTCCAGTCCTGACCCCTTGAATAGTAATGCTATGCTATGATAGTTTATGGTTGACATGAGATATGATAGGGATGGTTGTAACGGGACACGGGGTCTGTGGTGACGTTTATACACTAATGTGATGATAACATAATTTCCAGTTTGTAATGTAACTGATCAATCCGGCGCATCTTTAGAACTGTTTCCCGAGTATTCATAGAATTGACTACTTGAGTTGACCTCTTAACCTAAAACGGGTTGTCCCTTCTAGTAAAGATTCGTATAAATAAATATAATGACATAATAACAATAATGTTATACCACAATAGCAGCAACATTGACATCTTTGCCCACACTTTTTACCAATTACTTAAAAAACTTATGTTTTTTTATTTGATCACGTTTATTGCGATCTTCTTAAGTATAATAATCACACGAAATTTATTATACTAAGTATCTATTATTTATTATTTCTTTATGTAAATCTGATGTTGTATTTTATTTTATATTGTCTTTCTATTGTAAAGTAGCTCATATTTGTCTTTCATTGTTACAAAAAATAAGACAGTTAATATTAACTCACTTTTATTAATTCTTACAATTGGTATGTATTTTTTATCTATGTCTAAGCTGTGTACTTAAGTGACAAATTCACCATACTAAAAGATGTATAAGTTCATTTATGTAATGAGTGAATAAGTCGTTGGAGTACCTATATTTAAATAAATAAATAAATAATGGTCATCTGACATCTTACGTTTACTATTAATCGTTAATCTATAGATTTTGTGAGTATTTATGAGACATCAGATCAGACAACAGACCATCATTCTATGACAGAAGGATATTTCCTGCATTGTTAACAACCACGAAACAGATAAATAAGGTTTATCTATTCCGTGTTAACAACTATCCCATTCTAATTTTCATCTGTCGAAAATACCTCTTATTTACCTACATTTTCACAAGTATTTGTCATTGATAGTCGCTGAGATGAGATTCCGGTCAGATTTTGAACAATGCATGTCACCACGGTGACATAAGCATCGTTCAAAATCTGGTTTTTAATTATGAACTTCGTTAGTTTTCTATCGGTATTTTTTTGCGTTAGATTATAAACTGTCGAAAAATTGTGGACTGCAACAAACCATTTCCAGTTAAACGCATTATTTTTCGATAATATAAATTATCGTAAAATAATGCGTTTAACTGGAACTACTACTACTACTACGACTAGTTTTATAGATTATAAAATCTATCTATGGGAAACCGACAAATTGTAATACAATTTGTAACGGACCTTGCCCTAACACTACCAGCTAGTTGCACGTAAGTCGATTAAAAGTAATGCTGTCTCGCTTTAACGGAACGTATCAGAAAGAGACAGCATTACTTTTAATCGGGAATTCAATTTAATAGACTTACGTGCAAATAGCGCTAAATAGTCTGTTTAGCTGCGAGTAACTTGGCGCAGGGGTCGCCGGCCGCTGCCGCGGCACCGCTCGCTTCGCTCGCTCGGCTCGCGCGCGGTTGGTCACAGTTATAACCTAACCTAACTCTTTCTAATCCAGTTTACAATTTTTCGACAGTTTGTAATTTAACGAAAATAATACCGATAGATTATAAACTAACAGTTCTCACAATCCTACGGTGATATAACAATGATCGCGTTAATTATATCTCTACCCGAAATTAGGCTGAGTTAAAGGAGTAAGTACGCGAAATATATAATTTGCCAATCGCAGTGCTAGGAAAACATCTCACAATCGATGTAAGAGATTGTGCAACAAGAAAAATCTTAAAAGGAGACTATCAAATAACATTCTATTACTCGGGTTTTCCTATTACAACAAATCTTTACATAAATAATTTCATATAAATTTCAAATAATACAACGCCTTATACAGGTTCTTAATTTAAGATTATGCTACTAATACACATTAATGCATAATTTAATAACGATGGGACTATTTAGCCTTCTCATAATTTGCATAACGATGGAAACGAAAGACCTCCTGGTTTAAAGTGTGTGCCTTGCCACTAAGTAAAAAGGGGCAGAAAGTCTAGTGCGAACAATAGTTTAAAATAAACTATCACCGTAGGTAACATTGTCTTTTGCAAAATAACCATACATTTTTATTACGAGCTTTTATATTTTATTTCTTAGACATTAAAATATTTTGATACCTACAATATGAAATTAATTTTCATATTTAAATCCACATACAACTTTCAATAAATACACACATAGATAACGCACACACACACACATACGCGCACATCGATTAGCCAATTCAGTGCCTGGAGCAGCGAATGAGGTAATCGGCGTGTGGTAGGACTGCCACCTTATAATTATGTAGGGGGCTGTGGTTCCATTCTCGTACCGCGGCCACCAAACAATAGGCCCACAATAACATTATTGAACACAAGTAACTAACACTTATAAGTAACAATTTTATTTTTGTTTGTACTGTCAACCACACAACGGTGGTAACACTAGCACTAAGAAAACTGCCCTTACTGTTACGACAAAAAGGAGGCCGGATTTGCCGACCAAGGCATACACTCACCATTCCCGATGACGCTATATTATCCTCCTCCAGGAGAGTAGTCCCACCGTGCACTGTAGCACACAAAAACAAAATCCGACCGCCGCGCCATCCCCGTCCATTCTCGCCCCGACCCTTGCTCGAGCCAGCCCGCGCCGCGGCGAATTTAAAGCTTTAAGCTTCCAGTATGTCCCTTGCTGTCCTCCCCAAACGACGCCCTAAGCAGAGGTCTGTACCACACAAGGGGAGCCCTTATTAGACTGTAGTCGCTTATTTTGTAAGTTTTATGCCCTGGCTGGAGGCCTTAATATATTGAGGCACCCTTAAGAAAGTCTAGATAAGCAGACGATAAACCTCCTAGGTTGACCTGCAAGATGCCAATAAAAAAATAAAAAATACGACAAAAAGGCGCTGGTAATGTCAAATTGTTGCCACTGATATGTGGTTGAGTCTACCATCTACTCCAAAATTGCATTTGGAATTATAAGACCATTGGATGTTTCACTTATAATATTTTATGTAACAAGTGAACTATGCCCGCTCCCTGCAAGCTAAAAGGCTTTTACCATAACGAATTCAACCAATATTACCACAGCTATTAAATGGACTGCCACGTTGGTCTAGAGGTCTCAAGCGCTACTAGTAGCTGAGGTTATGGGTTCGATTCACAGGTCGGGTAAAGTGTTAATGGTTTTTCTATCTGGAAGTTATCAGTAGCAGCCCAGAGTCTGGATTTGTACCCGGTTAATGGCAATAGGCTCGCCCCTGTTACATGAGACTTAAACATAACTGGCGAAATGTGGGTTTTCAATAGGTACACCTCTGCCTAACCCTTCGGGGAAACAAGGCGTGATGTTATGGTTTTATGTCAACGGATTGATGATAGCAGTACCTACATTTTTTAGTTTTGTCTCGATATGACCCATGACCATGTCTCTATATATTCACTGCCACCATGGAAAGAATCGTAGTAGGTACAATTGCGAATACATGGCGGGAGAGGCATGGCCCCCCAAAAGATCCAGGAATTCCATACTTTCGACTCAACTTTTCGATTCAATTCAGGTGCCAATTGAGGCTACACAGCATACTCGTACGTAGGAAACAGAAATATATTCTCTACAACAGCTGAATTTCTTATAACAAGCATGCACATACTTAGGGTCACTAGCAAGCAACCCACCTCGTAACCACGTCCATTTGGGACCTTGAAATGAGCATAACCACACATAACCCATGAACATAACCCTCTCTTTGTCTACTTTCCTATCGCAGGTATGCTTCAAGAGATTTCTTTAGAAATAAGCATCACCTTTGTACGTTGTTTTCTGTTCCTTTCTTTTTGTCTGTTTGCATATGCCTGTGTACATAAACTATTAAATAAATAAATAAATACTTAAAAATGCAAATTTTTACACTCTTGGGTTGAATTTAGAAAAAACCCTGAACACGTAATTTTCCACCAAGCAATAAGCTAAATACCTATACCAAATTTCATGGTTTTAACCACAAAACTAAGTAACGGAATTCCTATACCTCAAGGGATAAATTTGCATAAATACTGAAGCACATCTTATTTATTTTCTGACCGAAAAGCTAAAAGAATACCTATCAAATTTCATAGATTTTACTTGAAGTTAAATCGAAAAGTTAAGCCGAAGGTTGCCGAATTTCTATAGCTCCGAACCTTGTCAGAATGCCCTGCAATGCATGAAATCTTGGATCGCACCTACAAAAACCGAGCAACTTAGACCTTCTGCTTAATTCTATTTGTGTAAAAGATCTTACCAATAACAATTATCTGTATGTTAACATAATGCATATCGAATATGAATCTAGCATTTAGCGAGTTGTTCAGCCTGTTTTAAGTCGAGAACACACGGTTGTGAGGCGTCAGAAAAAAGGCATAAGGATTATCTTACGCAAATAGTCCTTTTTAATACAGTTTAGAATAGATGTAACAGTAGCTTAAAACACTTCTTTTAAAACCATGTTTGGCAAATCGGGTCAAAGTATTCTATAATTACACACTGCCTTTTGATATCAGCTTCAGATTGGTGGATCGCAGCTGCAGTCCGTGAAATTGAAATTTTCTTACGTTTTTAGGGTTCCGTACCCAAAGGGTAAAACGGGAACCCTATTACTAAGGCTCCGCCGTCTGTCTGTCTGTCCGTCTGTCACCAGGCTGTATCTCATGAACCGTGATAGATAGACAGTTGAAATTTTCACAGATGATGTATTTCTGTTGCCGCTATAACAACAAATACTAAAAAACAGAATAAAATAAATATTTAAGGGGGCTCCCATACAACAAACGTGATTTTTTTGCTCCTTTTTGCTTTATATTGATAACGGCAACAGGTAGACGCTTGAAATATTCACAGAATATTTATTTATGTATTCACTTTGAAAATAAATATTTAAATTATAATAAAACAAATATTAAAGGGGGGCTCCCATACAAAAAACGTGATTTTTTTTGCCGTTTTTATAGATAATGGTACGGAACCCTTCGTGCGCGAGTCCGACTTGCACTTGGCCTGTTTTTTTGCTTTGAATTACTTTTTCATGAAATCATGACATTCGGGAATAAATATAACTTAGAGAGATGTTTTAATGATTCTAATGATAATAATTTTGTAAATACATGTATGTTATAGTCGCGAATCATACTTTGATCAACATACAACCTGACACTGCAAAAAACTGCCTGACACCTGCAAATTGCAAAAAACTTAAGAAAATCCCCCACAACACCCTGTCCTCCGCTTTCCGCATCCAGTCTGTCCCAGCCACCTTTTTAAGGTCGTCGGTCCATCTACCTGGGGGCGCCCCATACTACGCTTGCCGATACGCGGTCTCCACTCCAGGACTCGTCTGCTCCACCGGCCATCGGTCCTTCGACAAACATGGCCAGCCCACTGCCACTTCAGCTTGCTTACCCTGCAGGCTCTTCTTCTGAAGTTTGCGGGCTGCGGATTCACGTTAAGTTTGGTAAACAGGTCACCTAGCTAAAATGTGGTTGCCGTCAGTAATAGAAGCCAACATAACACTATGTAAACAAAAGGCTAGAATCACGTTAATAAACTCAAACTGTAAACAGATTTCTAAGTAACAGACCCCCATAACTTAATGCCGTAAACACACAAACCTCAAAATATAAATATGTGCCTTACAAACACACAATATAATGCCTCGTAAGCCGTGCATGTGCACCTGCCTTATAACGACACGTTAAACTGTACGCAGCTTGCCGCTATACTCGTGTATTCTGCCTTTATCTTGCAACATTTTGAATGTAAGTGAACGGGGAATTCTCATATTCCGTTATTTAAAAGCTTTGTTTTTATTACGGAAACTAGAAGCCATCCTAGCATGATATAACAACTTATGTATGAACCTTTTTTTTGTTAAGGGACTGTTCAATATTCAAACATATCATTACATTACGCCTGTATTCCCCAACGGGTTAGGCAGATATTTCGCCAAGTATGTTTAAGTCCTATAAAATAGGGGGCGAGTCTATTGCCATGAACTGTGCACAAATCCAGACCCCGGGCTGCACATAGGTCTCTTCAAAATAAAAAACCGGTCAAGTCGGACTCGCGCCCGAGGGTTCCGTATACATGATGTTGATGATTTCTGAAAAACTGTGCTATTTAGAGACATCGTTTTATTTTTCCTGTAATCTTTACATATACTTCTATCACATAGAATAATTTCAGATTTTTCTCTATGCAAACTTCGGAGATAAGGGGGGGAACGGCATTTTTAATACATTTTTCATCAAAAGTCGAAAAGTGAAACCTAAAAAACAATTTCTTTTTTGAGAATTTGCAAACAGCGCTCTTTCATAATTATGATACCCCACATGCCCTAGTAGACTCCATTCGAATTTTCAAAACCCCTTTCAGGCCTTGTTGCAAAAAAGATATATTTATTTAAATTTCTTTCTTGTTTGCCAAATAGTTGGGCAAGCGTCATCTAAAACTATTCCAAATTTCAAGTTGATAGCATTAGTAGTCCTTGAGATATCCAGCTGTGACAGACAGACAGACTTAGTCTCACCATAAGGGTTATTTTTTTACCATTTTGGTACGGAACCCTAATAGAGTACTAGTAACTTCATCACTAAAAGGAAAATACATTTTCTTATTTCGAGAAGGAACGAACATCGATAACGACATGTGATCACTACGTTAGGCCCTGTCCTAAAGGTTTCCGCAGACATGCGTGACGCGACTCTAACAGAACAATTTCTATGAAAACTTCATGGAAATTGTGTACTACCAGAATCGCGTCGCAACTTTGCGTCCCGCATGTCTGCAGGAGCCTTAGCAGAAAGCGATCGTCACGCGAATATATACGCAATCTTAGCGATCATTTGACTGGCGAACCCAAACACATCGCCATGCCTCCAGAGGCATAAATGTGTGACAATGATCACGTTTTATGTTAGTCTGCCAGGGTTGCGGGTTCGTCCGAAATGGATACCGTGGCCCTGGCACACAGGCAACTGAAGGAACACTGGTTGGGTTTTAGTCACTAAAAGTCTAACACGCTCCGCCCAGAGCGGGAGAAGTTTATTTGATAATTTCCAACCCAAAAAAAAACAAATCCTGCGTGGCCTTCGCGCAAATACGCGATCGTTACATTCATGTATCACTTTTTCTGTTCGGAAAACTGGAAGGCGTCCTCTGTCGACGCGATCATCGCATTAACAAAATTAATGCGATGATCGCGTTTTCGCGCGACTATAGCTTTCTTTTAGAAAAAAGCCTCAATTCACGATCTCACGATGTTTTTCCTTAACCTGAAAGTAGATCCCTAAACTAAACAACGATTTTCTTAATAATGCGCTAAAATAGACAACCGTAGAATCACAGTCAAGACCTCGGTGCTTTCAAACTGGTATTAATCCTATTATGTGTATAAGAACAGATCGGATTAGCACAACTTCTAAACATAATCCCTAAGTCATTTTATAGAATCTGCGTGAAATGGACACTTGGCATTTTGCAATCCAAAGATGGACTAGTAGGCATAAGCTTATCGTATGTTTTACCTTAAGACCCTAATTCCCGTTAAGGGGAAAGCGCTAGGCGCCAATATCAAATTTTCTTACGTTTTTTGCAATTTATAGGTCAGTATCAGGTTGTATGTCGACCAAAATATGTAGGTATTTACAGAATTAAAATCATTAATAAGTACAACTTTAAAAAAAAAAAAAAAAAATTTATAAGTACAACTTTCTAAAAAAAAAATCGCGGGCTACCTTAATGCATCCTTCTAAAACCTGTGAATTTCCTCACAGGAATAAAAAATAATAGTCCTCCAGACCGAATTTCGGCCATAGCGACCAATCTCATTGGAGACCAGCCTTCGGCGCGGGAGATATTATCGAGCACAAGTGTGTGAGGCGCAGCCACAGATGCACACCCCCTTCCCTCATTCTCATAGTCCGATCGGACGGCAATCCGACACGACTGGAGAGAGATCAGGTGCAGGGCCAAGAGCTTAACGAGACACGGGGGTATACCGCCAACTTCCAAACTCTGGGCTGTTACTAAGAAATGTTTAATGGAAAAAACCAATAACACTTTGCCCGAACCGAGAATCGAATTCAGGACCCTAGGAATAAGAAGGTATCTACTCTAGTTGCTGTTACAACCAAGGTATACTTATTACGAGCCAAAATATTTCTGCTTATGTGCTAAATACGGCCGTCTGGCGGTTAATACGGTAATACGTCGTTCGAAACAAGCATCCACCGAAGATAGAAGATGGTGATTATGAGGGAGCAGTGCACCTTTACGCTGCCATAGAGTAATTTTTGTTACAAATCTTACTAAATGAGGCAAGAGTAACCTATTGCTTTAATACCTCAACAAAAATTCAATAACAAAAACAGTTCAAGAAATCTATCTTGAATTGATCAATTCCAAACAGATTCCCAGATAGGAATGTAGTGTCAACATATTGTCTTGTATTTATCAATTAATATTTTGATTTGTTTTCTTTTATTGTTGTATGTTTTTAGAAGACCTTGTACACCTGTAATTGCTCTATACATACGAACTTACACATATAAATTTTATTATTTAATTTATCTATCCTTGGTAATATTATAAATTCGAAAGTCAGTTTGTTTGTGACGCTCTCAAGCTAAAACGGCTGAACAGATTTGAATGAAAATTGGTATATAGGTAGACCATGACCTGGAGAAGGACATAGACTTTTCAGCCTGGGTCGCAGATGAAGTCGCGGTCAACAGTTAGTATTTTTTAAAGAATATAATAAAATACTCTTTATTTTAAACACCGTATAAATTACAGACATAAATGTAGAAACTACAATAATATACTATATAGAGGTACTGTTGTAGAACTTATTTTATATAAATAATGTATGTTACAAACAGACCTTAACCCAACAAATCCAATAAAAACCTACGCAACAATATTTCTTACCAATAAACAACATACAGATACAATTACCTAGATTACATAAGAGCTAAGTTGTTTCATACATTTGTATCAAATGTGTTTGTCATGGCCAATGGAAAGGGCGTGGTTATGTGGGACAATCATGATACAAAGGCCTTTGAGCTGTAAAGGTCGCTTTGAACTGTGACAGTCCCGGGAATTACGGGATTGGAATACGCTTTATTTATTCATTAATTTGGGATTATAAATATAAATCATAAGCTAGAACATGGCATAGTAGCAGCGGTAGATTTGAGCAAAAAATTGGTGAACTCCTTTTTTTTGGGTGGGAAATTATCAAATAACTTCTCCCGCTCTGGTCGGAGCGGGAGGGCGTGTCAGACTTTTACTAACTAAAACCCACCCGTGTTCCTACATTTGCCTGTGTGCCAGGGTCACGATATCCCTTTCGGACAAACTCGCAACCCTGGCAGGCATTGGCCCTAATGGACCACGTCAATTGTGCTGACGTCTCTTTGAGGCGCGCGTGGAACACAACGCACCGTCGACCCGGGCCTGGTCCTTATCGGACGGCGAGCTACCCAACGCCACTGCCTCTCCCTCACACGTTCCGCCTCCTCCTTCGCGAGCATTACTGCTTCGCAGAAGGAGGTGACGGCCTCCCATGCACTCTCGCTCCGAACCATGGCCTGAACTAGAGCCGGACGCGAGAGATCGCCGCCGCCGATCACCTCCGTGAGGACATGGCGCTGCTCCGCCCAAAACTTGGTCAACTCCTGACGTTGTGATACTGCATTTTTTTTTCTTTAGGTATTTTAGCTTTCCACCTTTCTAAAGATGAAAAAACTAAATGCCACAAAAATATATATATTTTATTACACATTGCAAAAAAACACATAACATTACATCAAATCTGTATTCCCCGACGGATATGGCAGAAAAAATAAAGAAAATACCAAATTTGGAATGTTGTTTCTGAATTTGTCATGGCTGAAAATCGTCGTTCAGAACAAAATCATATCGCGAGCAAATTTTTTGAAATCATCAGTTTTTATTATACACATTGATTAGATTATAATTGATTATAATATCTTCTTACATTACGATAAGCCTAACAACTGTTTAATTTAATGTATGTTTTTCTTTTAAAACCATTTTTTCTTATAGAAAAACTACATGGTATAAAGCTTCGACACCTAAAAGTCCCGTATCCCGGGATAGTTCCATTCGACGCAGACCCTAACTTTACAATTACACGTGCTACGTTAATACTTTAACACATCTTACAAAGTAAAGAATAAAGCAGTTAGCGTTTGCAATTACTTCTCGAGGCTCTATAGACCGTTTCAGCCGACTAACGATGAAACAGACGGTATTAATTTTATCGACTCTCGTTTATGACTTACTCATGTATAATTAACGTTTGATAGTTAACCTTTTTTAGGGTTCCGTACCCAAAGGGTAAAACGGGAACCCTATTACTAAGGCTCCGCCGTCTGTCTGTCTGTCCGTCTGTCACCAGGCTGTATCTCATGATCCATGATAGCTAGACAATTGAAATGTTCACAGATGATGTATTTCTGTTGCCGCTATAGCAACAAATACTAAAAACCAGAATAACGTAAATATTTAAGGGGGCTCCCATACAACAAACGTGATTTTTTTGGTCGTTTTTGCTCGATATTGATAACGGCAATAGGTAGACGCTTGAAATATTCACAGAATATTTAGTTATATATTCACTTTAAAAATCAATAATTAAATTAAAATAAAACAAATATTTAAGGGGGGCTCCCATACAATAAACGTGATTTTTTTGCCGTTTTTATAGATAATGGTACGGAACCGGTACCCTCCGTGCGCGAGTCCGACTCGCACTTGGCCGGTTTTTAGTATCTTGAAGTTGATGAGGTAGTGAATTTTCACCTTTGATCTAGGTACTGTATCTGTCTTTAATATATAATGTCTTTAATAATAATATAATATTTTAATTACATAAAAATGTTGAGGAGCTCGTCGCTAAGTAATAACAGCCGCACAGGCCAATCCATCAGGTTAAGCTTCGCTTGCCGGGATTGGTCCGTGGATGGGTGACCTTTACATACCGAGACTCCTCTGTGCCTGGGAAAGCACGTTAAGCCGTTGTTCATGTCGTTACGGGTCGTCAGAAGCCCGAAAGTCTGATAACCACTCATACCAAGGGGTATCGTGTTACCCAGTTACTGGATTGTGGAGGTCAGATAGGTAGGTCACTCCATGTAAAATACTGGTATTCAGCTGCATCCGGTTAGACTAGAAGCCGACCCCAACATAGTTAGAAGAAAGAAAGAAAATACATTTACACAGACTAAACGGCTAGTTGGGAAGAGGCTAGGCAGATTGAACATGAAAACGATTTAAATGCTACCTACATATGCCAAGGGATTTTAAAAACGCTGTATCTTATATAGCGCAGTTTTATTTTCTTTGGTATTTAGTCAAGAAACTACTACAAACTCTCTCAATAGCATATCCCTCTCTTTCCACAAAAGTTAGGCTAAGTCATTCTAGTCACTCTTATATTAAAAGCGTACATCATTAGATGGTCTTTAAGTTTTTAGAGGTTCAATTAAATATTTCCCTATTTTAAACGTTACGTACGTTGCGTTTGCAGCATTGATGTGTGTGTCGTCGGACTGCCAAGTCATAGGTCTCAAGTTCGAACCCAAGGAACACTGACTGACGGATTCATGTACGTATTGTATAATTATCACTTGCTTGAAAAACGGTGCAGGAAAACATCGTGAGGAAACGGGCATGCCTGAGAGATATTTCTCGACGGCATGTGAAGCCAAGTCAGGGCGGCCATGGTACAGAGCGAGAGTGCATGGAAGGCAGTCACCTCTTTCTGCGGAGCAGTAATGCTCGCGCAGGAGGAGGTGGAACGCGTGAGGGAGAGGCAAATTTCGCGCACTCACGCCCTAGTCGCCACAGGAGACGCCCTGGGCGTCGGGAATCGCAGGCTGATTTTCGGCCACCGTAACCGCGGGCTTGCGGTTCGTGAGCAATGGGTAGCTCGCCGTCCGATAAGGACCAGGCCCGGGTTGACGGTGCGTTATGTTCCAGGCGCGCCTCAAACAGATGTCAGCACAAACTGACGGGGTCCGGTACGGCCAATGCCTGCCAGGGTTGCAGGTTTGTCTGAAAGGGATACCGTGGCCCTGGCTCACGGACCACTGAATGAACACGGGTGGGTTTTAATCAGTAAAAGTCTGACACGCCCACGCTCCGCCCAGAGCGGGAGAAGTTATTTGACAAATAACCATCCAAAAAAAAAGGGACGGTTCAAAAACTCTAACACCAGGGGGCCGATCGCGCTAATTTTGAACGTTAATACCAAAACTAAACCACAACCAAAAACGTTACGTTAGACACATTTCGTATCGCGCTAATAATTTCAACGGAAACGTTTTAGCTTTGCTTTGGAAGTTACGTTGGAGGAACGATCGATCGAACTTTCAGTATTGGGTAACGTCAATGATTTTGTCGTTCAGAAAAAATAGCGCGATACCGTTTCTTACATCAGCTAAACCAAAACTAAACCAAAACCAAAAACGTTCCGTTCGAACGGTAATTACGTTGAGAAATAGCGCGATCGGCCCCCAGGTAACGTAACGTTCTTTCTTTTACGTGTGGTTGGTGACTAACCAACCACACGTAAAAGAAAGAACGTTACGTTACGGTTAAATAATATGACATCGCAAAAAGTCACTTTACTAGTTATATTTCGAATTGACAGAGTTTACTGATGTTTAAGCTTTCAGATTCACGATAATCATTAGTATTTCCAAATCGATAATACCTCGGTCCTCCATTACAAACTGACCCAATTTTCACCTCAATACCAACCCCTAACAACGGCATCACACAACACTTCACAAAATTACTTGACCTGTTTATTTTAGACCAAATTAAGTGAAAAGCCCATGAAATATTCATATTATTTCCCTTACATATCGAGCGACCGTCCGTCATTCCACAATTTATGGTAAAAACACATTATAATGGTCAACGTACTTAGGTTCGAAGATTTTAGGAACGATATCAAGTTTGAGTTTCCATTGCTAAGATTGAGGTTTTTGTTGGACAATTATAAGTTTTTGAGACTCCTCCGTGCCTCGGAAAGCACGTTAAGTCGTTGGTCTCGGCTGTCATTCATCTTTGACAGTCGTTAAGGGTCGTCAGAAGCCCAAAAGTCTGACAACCAATCTTTCCAAGGGGTATCGTATTACCCAGTTACTGGGTTGTGGAAGTCAGATAGGCAGTCGCTCCATGTAAAATACTAGTATTCATCTGCATCCGGTTAAACTGGAAGTCGACGACAATTTTTTAATGTGCAATCGTCTTTCAGCCATAATCAGATCTTTTCTTGAATTCATTTGGGGTGGGTGCTATTCCATTAAGCAGCACCGTATGAATTGGTAGAGACTAAATTGTTAGTTTCTCTGGTCTATGTCTAGTATTTGCCATCTTTTTAGGCGAGTTGCATCTTCCTGTCGAGGATTCTTAGCCAATTCATTTGTGTGTTTATTGAGTCTTTCTTTGTATCTCTTGCTTATTTTACAGGCTTCCTCCTTTACGGTCGGTATCTCCGGGTATTATGTCGACGCCAACATAGTTGAGAAAAGACTACGCAGATATTGATTGAATTAAAAATTAGAAATTTTTGAGTGACAGGTGATAATGAATGAAAAGGGAGTGAATGATAACGTAGCCAACAGGAGAGAAAGAGGGGAACGTTTTACGTCGACTCCAGGTAACATGGAAATTCAGAGCTTATTCAATTTCTCATCCCGGGAATTCCAAGGAAGTCCGTAGCTCTCGTTTCCGAGAAATTCAGATCGAGAAAGTTGAGAGCTCGAGAAATCATTTGTCTTAAGGCATATTTTATCAGAATTTGATTCGAAATTTTTAGTACAGTTCATAAAAAAAAGATTATTTTGTATTTCATCAGAGTTTATCAGAGAGAAGAAAATAGTTCAAGTTTTTAGAATCGTTGATTTTTTATGAAATTATATTAAACTAGCTGCGCCCCGCGGTTTCACCCGCGTAAGTCTCGATCCCGTGGGAATATCGGGATAAAAAGTAGCCTATGTCCTATTCCAGGGTGTCAGCTACCTCCATACACAATTTTATCAAAATTGGTCCAGCCGTTTGAGCATGAAGAAGTAACAAACATACACACACACACACACACTCACAAACTTTCGCCTTTATAATATTAGTGTGATCATGTGATTAATATAGATTATATTTTATGAAAAGGAGAAAAATACTGTAATTTGTTGTTATTGACAAGAGATTTTGTTGATCGTTGACCAATTTAAATAAACCTTAAGTGTTATAACGACGTTTTCCTTTATTTAAACGGCAAAATTAAACATAAATGAAAATTTATCGGTTTCCCGGGTAGTCCCGAGAAATCCATTTCTGAAATTCTCGAAACCAGAGTAATGAAAAACCTCGAGAAAACATAAATCCAAGTACTACTCGTATACAGTATGTCATATGCTAAGTTTAGTGATTTTACTTTTAAGTCAAGCAAAAATAACTGCGTTTAATGTTTTGGATAAGATGCTTACACGTCGTACCGATATTTTACTGTTAACATGACAGGTTACTTACTACCGTAGGTACTTTTAAGTTTTTATAAAACAAAAACATTGAACTGTGACTATACTACATTTCCCAGAATTAACGCACAACCTCTTAAGGGGTCATTAAAAAAAAAAAAAAAAATCTTATATTATTATAGTCTGCTCAAGTAATCATAGGTTTTAATTAACACAATAATTAGTTTGTCAATAATAATTATGGGCAATTGAGCATTATCAAAATATCTTGAAATCATGCAAAATCAGTCTTATTTTCAATAATTCTTTTCAGTGTACGCATCATTATGAACAACTTTTACTATGGGACCAAACCTGAAATCGCGGAAGAAAATCTACTGTTCCCTACATTTTGACCGAGTTATTCGAACATAAATGTTGGGAACAAGTGATTTTTTTTTACACCCACTTTAAGTTAAAAGATTCATATTGATTAAGTCCATGACTGCTTACTCACTGAAGTGTCACTTATCCAGCAATATCAGTATTTTAAGCACCATTACTGGCATAATTTTTATGTCTAAGTGTGAGTTAAGTTAGTTTGGGTCGTGCTTGACGTACTTGCTGTGTAATATTAACAGTTTTTGTGTATATTTAAGTTAGAGAGAAGTCAACTTTATTTTGTAACTCTATTTTCGGTTTAAATAACTGATTTCTCAAAAGAAAATACATAGTTTACTTAAATATGAGAAACTTAACAAAACATTATATAATTATATTCTTAAGTAACACAAAATTGTGGTTCGATCAATATGTGATGCTTGTAAATTTTTAGTGTTGGTTAGCCAAATAAAACTATAACCATTTTTTTTTAAATGTCACTGATAATGAATGTCCTACATCTTTCGCTAAATTAGTAACATTAGTTTGATTTTAAGTACAAAGGTACAAAATTCATTAGGCCACGTTTATAGTAAAGTACTTAAATAAACAAAGAAGCTACCGCCTACTTTCATCAATTAATAAGATAATAATAATAATGATAAATATTGTAATGATAATAAAGATTAATAAATATTTTAATGATAATAATGACAAATTTTAATGCACCATGTAAAAGAAAATAATAATAAGAATTTAATTATTATTTTATTTTATTTTTTATATTCAAATAACAACTGTCAGTCCTTGATAAATCACACTTAATATTATAAAGAATTTTGTGAGTGTGTGCGTGTGTGTTTGTTACTTCTTCACGCTCCAACGGCTGGACCAATTTTGAGAAAATTTGTATGGAGGTAGCTGACACCCTGGATTAACATTACAGGCTACTTTTTATCCGGATATTCCCACGGGATCGAGACTTACGCGGGAGTAACCGCGGGGCGCAGCTAGTATAGCTATAATATGGAAAATTACGTAGGGTGTAACGACGTCGTGTGTCAATTTGCTTAACAATTAATATCCCTGAGAGTACATATTAGAAATAAGATCCTTTGAATAGTTTACAAGATGAATACATCAAAGAAAATAATAATAATTTTAGAGTGACGTAACTATACCCTGATTTTTAATTTGCTATGCTAAAGTGACATTTGGTGTCGACATAAAAATAACCTAGTAAATAATCTAGTTACCGAGTGACTCTCACCAAGGACCACTGAATCATTATCTGCAGGAGGACCTTCACTGTTGTCGTGTTGTCTCTGTAATATTAACTATTCATCAAATTATTTAAAAAAAAAAGTTCGATTTCATCTGTCCTTTTGGTCCAAGGAAATTTTAAATCAGAATTTAGTCTCATTATTTATTAGAAATAGAAACTAGACTAAATTACACCAGGATGTCACTAAAATCGTGCCTTATATAGTCAATGAATTAGTAAATAAATTAAGAAAAAGATCATAAATCTTGACCAGCTCATTAATGTTAGACCAAAGTTTAATTATAATAAAACACACATCGTTTATCAATCCAATCACTTAAGTTAATCAAGAATTAATGACAACACTCTTTTTAGGCAAGAATTTAGAAATAACACTTCTAGCATACTGGGAGTAAGTTTAAGGCCCGTACGGGCCGATCCATCAGGTTAAGCTACGCTTGCCGGGGTTGTTCCGTGGATGGGTGAGCACCTTTATATACCAAGACTCCTCCGTGCCTCGGAAAGCACATTAAGCTGTTGGTCCCGGGTGTCATTCATAGACAGACCTTTGACAGTCGTAACGGGTACTCAGAAGCTCGAAAGTCTGACATTTAGTCTTACCAAGGGTTATTGTGTTACCCAGTTACTGGATTGTGGAGGTGAGATAGGCAGTCGCTCCATGTAAAGTACTGGTATTCAGCTGCAACCGGTTAGACTGGAAGCCGACCCCAAAAGGCTGGCAGATGATGATTAAGTTTTAAAGGCCTACTGGCACCACAAATAACTAAATACGTTTATCGCTAAACATTATATTATAATGTGCTAATTGCATTTCACGATTTTAGTTGATTATTAATTAACACGTAACATCACGCCTGTAATCCCCGAAGGGTTAGGCAGAGGTGTACCACATGGTATAGAATAGTACACTCACATTTCGCCAGTTATGTTTCAGTCCCATGTAATAGGTGGCGAGCCTATTGCCATCAACGGGGCACAAATCCAGACTCCGGGCTGTTGCTGAGAAATTCTTAATGGAAAATCCCAATAACACTTTGCCCGACCTGGGAATAGAACCCAGGACGCTCAGCAGTAGCGCTTGCGACCACTCGACCGACGATTATTAATGAATGCTCAGTTATCTACAAGTTCATATAGCAAATGACTTTTTATGATGATTTCTAAGTACCAGAAATTTCAAGAGAAAAGTCAAATTTGAAAATGCTTTTTTTCTAATCAAGCTTTTTCACAGTTTCAACTTCAAAATGTCCGATAAAACAAAATGTGCCAGTTTTTGAATATATATTTAATCCTTATTTTCAATTGACTATTCAAAATACAGAAGCAAGTGAAGTGAAGCGCAACTAACATAGTTATAAGCTAAGTATATCTATTAACACAAGTTTTTAGGGTTCCGTACCCAAAAGGGTAAAACGGGAACCCTATGACTAAGGCTCCGTCGTCTGTCTGCCTGTCTGTCTGTCTGTCTGTCCGTCTGTCACCAGGCTATATCTCATGAACCGTGATAGTTAGACAGTTGAAATTTTCACAAATGATGTATTTCTGTTGCCGCTATAACAACAAATACTAAAAAACAGAATAAAATAAATATTTAAGGGGCTCCCATACAACAAACGTGATTTTTTTTTGCTTGTTATTGATAACGGCAACAGGTAGACGCTAGAAAAATTCACAGAAAATTTAATTATATATTTACTTTAAAAATAAATAATTAAAATAAAACAAATATTTAAGGGAGCCCTTAAATATTTGTTTGATTTACAACAAACCCAAACGTGATTTTTTTGCCGTTTTTATAGTTAACTAGCTGCGCCCCGCGGTTTCACCCTCGTAAGACTCGATCCCTTGGGAATATCGGGATAAAAAGGGTGTCAGCTACCTCCATACAAAATTTTATCAAAATTGTTCCAGCCGTTTGAGCGTGAAGAAGTAACAGACACACACACACACACACTCACAAACTTTCGCCTTTATAATATTAGTGTGCTGTGATGGTACGGAACCCTTCGTGCGCGAGTCCGACTCGCACTTAGCCGGTTTTTGTATTATACTTTATACGTGTTAGTTTGTAAGGTATATGTCTATGGGCCATTGTAGCCTGAAATAAATGTTTTATTGTTATTAACTCAATATCCCCCTACTCTACTACTCTCCCCCTACTGGACCCTTTTTGCATACACGACATATCTAATACAATTTTGTCTCTGTCTTCTTCAACCGATTGACAGAAAGAGACTGATATTTTCAAATACTTTGGTGGTATGAGGAACAGGGTGTCAAGTTCACTCATCCACCATAGAAAAGGGAGGATCCTCCGACCAGACGGGTGTTGTGTCTGGTGGGCAACTGCCCGACGGTTGATGTCGGGACGTTGTATATATGCTAGTTGCGCGGTAAACTCTGCTTGCGCGATGCAGGATTTGCGTGACGTCAGTGTGACGCGTAGTTCGCATGTGGCGATGTTGATGCCGCTACAATACGTTTAGCGCTTGGTGTATCTAGTAATTCGTGGTGTATGCGAGGCTAAGTTAGTGTAAGAGAATGGATAGGAATCCATGGATTTTCTTGGATTGAAATTCTTTAACACACGTTCTAATATACTCTGCACACTTGGAGAATGAGAGCTGGACCGAAAAAACAAACGAGCCTTACAGTAGTCCCATATGATGTGTAACATCTGATATCTCACCTTGGTAACAAGCAACTGAGCAGCGTCAGAAATTAACCTCAAAATTTAAATAAGCTAAATGCTGTATATTTATTCGAATAGGTAACTAGTGACTAGTGCTCGCCCACTGGTCGAATTTCGACCCCCTCTACTTACAATCTTTTAAAAAGTACTTAATTATTCCATGCTAAAGCTGTCACTTCCTGTTACAAACTTCCGTCCCTTTTCACGAAATCACTCCCGCAGAAAGCGAGAGGAAAGATGTTACACATCGAAAAGTGTAACATTTTGACCGTCACGACACTATTTTTTTATTTTATTTTTAGTTAATCTTAAACGTTGTTAATTCATTTAATTGTCCCTGTTATTTAATACATAACATACAGCGAAAGTAATTTCGTTCCAACCGGGTGTCCCGCGACTCTCTCTCGACTTTTTTAGGGTTCCGTAGTCAACAAGGAACCCATATATTGGCGTTTATTATATTTATATTATCCATTATAAATATGATTGACGTGTAAAGTGTTTGTACAAACCTACTTACAGAAATAAATTCATTTCATTTATAGTTTCGCCATGTCTGTCTGTCTGTATGTCTGACCCTTAACTCAGATACTCTTAGGACTAGAAACTTGTAATTTGGCATGAGTGTATATTAATCACGACGGCAAAGTGGTAAAATAAAATATTGTTTTTTTTTGTTGGTAATAAGTCATCCCAACTACGGAACCCTTCATTGTGCGTGGTCCGACACGCACTTCGCCGGTTTTTTATACCTTACGATATTGCTCCGCAGCCATTTTTATTAATAACTTGCTTGTGAAGCACCTTATTATACTAATAACGAAGTGTGATGAACATTATAAAAATAATAGTAAATATATTATTCCGAAAAAAAAAACATGTCAAATCTTATTCCGAAAACCTTGTATTAACCACGGGGGGTTCTTGGCAACTCGCACAACGCATACAGTAAATAAAAGTGTAATCAATAAAAATGTTAATGCTTAAATTAATTAATTGTTTTTGTATTATTTTTAGAAGGCAGCCATTTTGGTGAGTTCACACTAATACAGCTTAGCATTCAGGGACGTACTCGGTGAGCGCTGGGTGCTAATATAATGGCAATGTTTTTGTATTTTCTTTGTTTTATGATAATAATAATAATAATAATTAGATCCTTTTCCTCAACCGAAACCTACAAGTATTTGGGTATGTCGGAAGCATTAGGCATCAATGTTGCCGACATGGAACAGTCGTTGGGGGAGCGCTTCTTTGGCCGCCTGAATAAAGTAGTAAATAGTTTTCTATCAGGCGGAAACAAGGTACGTGCCTTCAACGGTTGGGTACATGCCGGTTTTGATGTATTCTTTCGGCATACTCAAATGGACTCAGACAGAGCTTGATGCCCTCGATAGGAAGGTCCGTACATTGCTGACGGCATATCGAATGCATCACCCACGGTCATCAGTGATGAGACTGTACATCCCGCGGAAGAGTGGGGGCCGAGGTTTCTTAAATGCTAAAACCCTCCACAACCGCGAGATTTGCAGTCTCAGGGAATATTTCCTTCAAATTGACGTGGGGATGCACCGAGATGTGGTTGCAGTGGATAAGGGCCTCACTCCGCTCTCCTTGGTGAAACAGAACTGGCGCAAACCTGGCCTGAACCTGGCTGGTTCTTGATACTAACGATCGTAAGGAAGTATGACAAGGCAAAGAGCTTCATGGACGCTTTTTCCGGGCCCTCCATGGGCCTGATGTAGACTTTCTGGCGTCCGTATCCTGGCTGCGTTTCGGCGACCTCTTCGGGGAAACCGAAGGTTTTGTCTGTGCGATTATGGATGAAGTTATTATGACGAATAATTATCGGAAATACATTGTCAAGGACGGTACGGTTGACATCTGTCGGGCATGCCACCGTCCCGGTGAATCAATCCGGCATATTATTTCTGGTTGTTCTCGTCTTGCTAACTGCGAGTACTTGCACAGACACAATCTAGTGGCTAGGATTATCCACCAGCAACTTGCCTTGCAGTACAACCTTGTGGAGTCTGAAGTACCATACTACAGGTATGTGCCCGACCCAGTTCTCGAGAATGGTCACGCCACATTGTACTGGGAACGATCTATCATCACTGACAGGACTATTGTAGCCAATAAGCCTGATATTGTGGTGATAGATCGACGAGAGCGCCGTGCAATGATTGTTGATATCGCTGTCCCTCATGACGAGAATCTCGTGAAAGCTGAGAAAGATAAAAAAATCAAATATCTTGACCTAGCACACGAGATTGTCGACATGTGGGACGTGGACTCTGCAATCATTGTACCGATAATTGTAACAGTAAATGGCCTAATAGCGGAGAACCTTGACCAACACCTCAGGAGGCTCTCATTGCGCGGCTGGATCAAGGGCTTGATTCAGAAAGCAGTACTCCTGGACACGGCACGTATAGTGAGGAGGTTCGTCTCTCTAGAGCCCTAACCACCGGCAGCTTGGACCCTGTTCCTGATGCCGATGGGTCACTATTTTTTATATTTTTAAATGTTTTTTTTTTTAATGATTTTATAAAAATATTTAAAAATTTAATTAATGTGTATACAAATGTAATAAAGGAAATAATAATAATAATACAATTTATTTATTTCCAAAACAGGTTACAGACTTAAATAACTTGGTTAACAAAAGGGTATTATTATTAGCAGCTAGTGGTAGGAAGTAAGTACAGAGCAAATAATAAACCATGCTGCAGAAATCTGTAGACAATATAATTCGTGAGCCCTGCCTCTTAAACTAGGGTTACCTGTATCTTAAGAGACAGTGTTCAGCTAAATGATTGATTGCGATAAGATTTATACAACTTGTGAGTTGTGTCGATCTACCTAGTGATTTAAAATGAGGTTAGTTATTTCGTTTATAATTAAAATTAAAATAAAGAAAGGAAAAAGAGTTTAAGGAGCATGGGGGTGTGAGTGTGGGTGTTTGTATGTATGTATGTATATGTGTGTGTGGGTGTATGTATGTGTGTGTAGAAGTATGTGTGTGTGTGTAGGTGTAGGGGTGTGTATGTGTATGTGAAGGTGTGTTAGTGTAAGTTGTGCAATTGGGTGAGGGTAGCTTGTGAGTGTATATATGTAAGTAGTGATTCTGTTTGTGAGTAATCCTGTTGAAGTAGCCATTCTGTCATCTTAGACTTTAGGTCATATCTATTTAGGTCAAGTATGTTAAGTTCTTTATGGGTTTTTTTGTAAATTTGCGTGCTTATTGTATAATATTGGTGTCTGGCAAAATAAGTTTTGTGCCGAGTGCCTGGAGGGATATTGGTTCGCTTTTTGGGATCAGACGGGGGACGGTAGCGTGTCTTCTGAGGACAGATTGAAGCACGAAGAGCTGACGGACTGTTAGTACCTTGCAATCCGAGTATAGTTGCTTTGTAGGATAACGATATGGTTTTCGTAACATCACTTTCAGTATAGCCCTCTGTGCTCTTTCCACTTTGATATTGTGACACTATAATTATGTAGAATGTAGGTACTTTTGACATGTGCCAAACAAACAACGGTATTATTTTCTTTCAGCTGCGGTGTGTCTGCATGTGAAGTCTTGCGATTTTAATATATTTTTAAGCGAAAATTATAAACTTTAACAGGCCTTTCTTAGAGACTTCTGACCAATAGAACAATTTCTTTGTCCTTGTTTGATATTCATTAGTTTATCATTTTAGCTTTATTGACAGACGCGGCCTCTAAATTAACCGCTTAACTAAAATCACATCGCAATTACTGGTTAGCAAACAGAACATATTTCCAAGACGTGTAATTTCCGCACAAATCGTCTATCACACAATGTTTATTTAATTTATTTATGTACGCACCATTATGACTTAGGTACCTACTGTAAGTACGTGCCACATAGAAAATTAATCGAAAATAAATTTCTATAATAATAATATAGACCCACAGCCGTATCTCTACGTTGAGGACGTCGTGATGGGGCTTGTGCACTTCGAATTCTAGGTCTGTGCCGGTAGAGTTTACTTTGCCGGAACAGGTCTAGGGTGAAAATCCAGACCAAGAGAGATACCGAAACCAGCAGGGCAGTATGTCATGTGGCAAGCTGTTGGGCAGTAGCGACCACACGGACCCTGTGTCCCGGGAGAAATCTTGTTCCTCATCTCTGGCTTTCCTTTATTGACCGGTTGGAGTGAACACTGACGAGGAACAAAGCTCCCACCTCATTCTTGCCTTTATTGGCCGTCTTGAGTGGAGATTCGCAAGAGCAAACGTGCTTAGAGGAAGGAAGTATTCCAGTAAGTGCCGGTTGGAGTCTTGACCATCTTCCGGGCTCTGGGATTGTTCTGATAGCCGTGGAATACCTCTCCAGTCCTCAAGCACCTCAGAATATGTTTCCCCCTTGTTGCTACGTCACTAAGTGCTAGCGACAGTTTCCGGGGCCCATTATTAAGTGTGCAAGTCATCCCCTGCCATTTTTTTCGTGTATATAATAAAACATTGATCAAGTGGGGCCATAGTCCTTCCATAGTTCTGGTAACCAGTCCACTTTAGCCGTCCAAACACATATTCCAATAACTTTGTTTTGATATCCTGCAATAGTCCTACAACAACCGGGGCTCTACTTGGGTGCACACGCATAGTGCGTACAGGGATAATCTTCGTTTGATGCCTTTTCATTAAACTGTGACTTGGCTTCGGCCCCTCCTACAGTCCAAAGTTCCGGGATCCTAGCGTCCCGACATATGTCAAAGACACTTAAAATAACAATAATACTAGCCTATTAGTGACCTTCTGTAGAGCCTCTTCTAACACAGAGAAGGCACGAACGTTGATCACCACGCTACCTCAAGACGGGTTGAAGATTTCATACTTATATTGTCCATATAAATCTAGGTATCCTCACGATGTTTTTCTTTACCTATGTTGGTAATTTCTAAGATAAATTCATAAAGTATACATATGAAATGAAAAAGTCACATTGCATGGATTTGAACCCACTTCCTCGTGCATAGGGCATGCAGATATTTGCCCCATTTTACTATTTGGATAATTCGGATACTTCCTGAACATTATGCGGATATATCCGGATACTATCGATATTTTGGATATCACTGTAAAAGCGGTAAATCAAACTAACATAAGTATCCGATTGTGATTTTTATTACAAAAAATCTCCATTCATCATGGTCTAACATGTCATACTTATGGTACTAACGAATAATAAAATTTAGAAACGTTTTTGAAACAACAAAACCCGGAAGCCAACCCCAACATTGTTGAGAAAAGCCTAGGCAGATGATGGAATGTTTAAAGGTATATCTTCCTTATTATAATAAATCAAGATCTTCCTTATTATAATAAAAAATAGTTTATTTCTTTAGATCTCACTTGTAATTAAGACTGAAACTAGTGATGAAAAACTTCGATATGGTAAGGTATCGAATGAAAACAAGAAAATAGAATTTTACAAGTTAGTAACATTCTATTTTATTGATTTCATTAGATATGTATGTACATTACGTTATACGTTTCAGTCTTAATTACGAGTGAGATATATTAAGGAAACTCTTTAAGTATACGTAAGTACATAATAATATCATATAAATTATTTTATTTCATTATCAGAACATAAACCATAAGTTTCGAATAAAAAAACTCAAATGACAACTACAATATACACACATTATAAATAAATAATTCTGAAAATAATATCAAAACTACGAAAGTAAATAGCATGTCTTTTTTATTATTTGGTAATGAGACCTAAGAAAACTCAAGCAATTCAATGTTGCGTCGTTTAGAAATGTCCTCAATTTATTACAAACGTAACCAGGTGGAGGAAAATACCTTTTCAGCTTCGACACTGGTCGGAGGAATTGTGGTGATGAGGGTGTATGCTTGACTATGGTGAATGTCTGTTGGTGTATACTATCTGTACTCGGTAAAGAGTTTTTAAATTTATTTAATTAATTAACTTCGAAACTCTCGACTTCAGTTGACGACAGCGATGATGATCACTAATAAACTAGTAATTAGATGGATTTTTGAAGATATGGTATGAATTTTCACGATTATGAATATCTATTTTATTCAAACAATGTAAAGAGTTACCTATATTATTACTAATTTTAATGTAATAAAATATAAAATAATAGCACAAGGAGCTATCCGTATTATTATTTTTATCCAGATAATAAAGCAAATGATATACGGATAAGATATTCGACGGATATCAGGATAATTTAGATATCCGAATAGCATGTCCTACAGTCGTGCATAAAAGGCTTAACCACAGGGCCATCACGGCATCAAAATTTGTATAATAAGAGCTTTTTGACAAAACAAATAGTAACGGACTTTGTGGAATTACACGAGCTTGATTAAATATACTTGAAATAGAAGTAAATATTTTATTATATTTGTTTAACGCCTACATGTTTCTAAGGTAAATAGAACCGTGAATTTTTTGCTTGTTGATTAATGTCTTGTTTGAGAACTCAACTATTAAGTTGAGTTCTCTTTATATCTATAAAAAACCGGCCAAGTGCGTGTCAGACCACGCACAATGACGGGTTCAGTAGTTAGGATGACTTTATTTATCCCAAAAACCAACTTAAAATTGTTGTTTAAAAACATTTTCTCCCATCCATCGTTATACGTCACGGTCAATTCTCCAACTGCAAATGTAAGTTCCACTATTATTCGTTTACTTTTAAAGCCTATTTAGCTGTGATAGATTTCCTTTTAATTTCGTGGCCATGATTTTTTTCACATATCCAAAAACAACCTCAATTTCTGTCACAATTTAGCTGGCACACTTGACTCGAACAAAAATAAGCGCTTTAAAGCA
Organism: Tiliacea citrago; assembly: GCA_963921375.1. Taxonomy (NCBI): domain Eukaryota; kingdom Metazoa; phylum Arthropoda; class Insecta; order Lepidoptera; family Noctuidae; genus Tiliacea; species Tiliacea citrago. The sequence continues at coordinate 19,724,859 of OY992783.1, read as the reverse complement.
TAATATTACGCAAACTAATCCCTGAATCGAAAAATGGTTTTCACAGACCCGCAATATTTTGAATGGCCTAAATTAAATAAATAAAACTAAATTGACTATGCCAAATTGCAGCTTTCTAGTACAAAGAGTCTTTGAGCTAAGCCGAGGACAGACAGACAGACATGACGAAACTATAAGGGTTTCTTGTTGACTACGGAACCCTCGTCATCAATCCCGCAGTGTTTGAAGACTAGGGTCTTCAACCAATACGTCCTGCCCGTTATGACATACGGTGCCGAAACGTGGACACTAACAGTCGGGCTGGTCCACAAATTTAAGGTCACTCAGCGTGCTATGGAGCGGGCTATGCTCGGAGTTTCTTTGAAGGATAAGATCAGGAATGAAGTTATCCGGAAGAGAACCGGAGTTACCGACATAGCCTGCAGAGTAAGCAAGCTGAAGTGGCAGCGGGCTGGCCATGTTTGTCGAAGGACCGATGGCCGGTGGAGCAGACGAGTTCTGGAGTGGAGACCGCGTATCGGCAAGCGTAGTGTGGGGCGCCCCCCAGCTAGATGGACCGACGACCTTAAAAAGGTGGCTGGGACAGACTGGATGCGTAAAGCGGAGGACAGGGTGTTGTGGCGCAGCCTGGGAGAGGCCTATGTCCAGCAGTGGACTGCTATGTCCACTGCTGGACGGTTAGGTTAATTAATTAAAAAGTTAATTAAACTGTTAAATCTGTGAATATCAACCAAAAATGGTGAAGAGGTCACTGTGAACTAATGTAAGTGTATTCTCAATTCCAAACTTGCTACTTGCTTGTTATTTAATTAAAATTAATCATCGTCTAAATTCGGCCCTGTTCTCCGAGAAATCTCACGACAGATTAAGAATATTAAAATCTTTGAAAGCATTAGACCAGTAGCAAATAAATACTCATACTGCCTATTAGATCTCAAGTATTTAATAAAATACTAAATTATTATTGGTATTTATAAAGCAGAGGTGAGTGGAAACGCCGGGAGGGGACGCCCTAGGAGGACATATAGTGACCAAATTGGTGATGTTCTTCAGAAAGGTCAGGTGCGTAGTACTCGCAATCGGCGTGCGTGTATGACCAGATGTATGAACATAGGCGAAGCATGTAAGGAGCGTAGCAGGTGGCGTTCTATAGTTTCTGCCTACCTCCATGGGAAGAAGGCGTGAGTTTATGTATGTGTATATTTCATAAAAAAAATATTTTAGCGACCTTCCCCTGCTTCGGCGGTTTTTACGACTTGACAAAAACATTGACATTTCTTATAAATTTAATATTAATCTGAGCGGTGTTCCCACATCGCCGTGTTGGGAGGGCCATGGGATAACGGCTCAGCCTTTTCTTCCACAACCCTCCCGGTCCCCGTTACTGGGGGGCTACGGGAATGCCCTGTGGTAACGACTGCAACTTACGAGTTGTTGGTCGTAGGTTCGAACCCTGACAGGCGCTTTACTTTGTGTAAATTATTTGATCACCACTGCTTTCAAAATGGTGAAGGAAAACATAGCGAGGAAACCTCCTATAACGAGGAAATGTCCTAGAACTAAAACTTCGAAGACAACCCGCACTGGACCTGCGTGGTGGATTACGGCCAATGAAATGAAATGAAATGAAATCGTTTATTCTGTAAATAGGATATCGGAATCACTTTTACACGTCATATTAAAAAGTAAAAAATAAGCTAGATGTAGTCGACATTTCCTATCTGACTACCCCTGAGAAGAAATGGCGAAACAAACTCAGGGGTCAAAGTCTCTTTTAAAATCCAGACATAATCTTGGTCAGTGTCTGAAATGGTCTTTTGAGGAAAGAACCACACAATTTTGAGTGGACCTGTCCAATCAGTGCAAGCATTTGTCGTAATCGTGCAGCTCGACTCAAGACTTAAGGAGCTCAACGACTCGACGAACAATACCAAAGAAAGTACATTTGGGTAGGCCTCATAAAGTGCTCAAAATGCCAGACCACCATTGAAACTGAGAAAAAGCATAAAATAATAGGAAAATATTTAAAGAAAAAAAAAAAAGACCCACATAGTGCTCACATTCACAATAAATTAAAGCAGTAAATATAATACTTTTCAAAGTAAACATTAATGTAATATTGTATATAATATTTAATAATTTATATTTAATATTTTATATAAGATTCTCGAAATGATTTTTAAAACCGCATCAAAACATGTTGTGCAGTTTAGAAGAACGACGCGGTCACACATACTGACGCGAAAAGTGACTTTAATTAAAAACTAAAATGTACAGATACGTCGAGTTTTTTGACTAGATCTCTATGATTTTATTCAAATCAAGCTGATATAGCATAATATTATGTTTGAAAAATAAAGCATGCCTAGATTATATTCCATTCACATTAGATTAGAGCAGTGGTGGCCCAGTGGTAACGGCCCCGACTTACGAGTTGTAGGTCGTGGGTTCGAACCCGAGCAGAGGCGCTTTTCTTTGAGTAAATAATTTCATCGCCACTGCTCTCAAAACGGTGAAGGAAAACATCGTGAGGAAACCAGCATGTCATAGAACAAAAAAAAAATCGACGACATGTGACATCTACCAACCCGCACTGGGCCCGCGTGGTAGATAACGGCCCACTCCCTCTCGATGAGAGGAGGTCTGTGTCCTAGCAGTGGGAACATTTTTTTTTTTTTTTTTTAAACTTTGCCCCACACTAGGAATTTCTCCTGTATCGTGGGTGCGTTTACAAACATTTAAACTCACATACACAAACAGCCAGACCCGGAACAACTACTTGTAGGTCATACAAATATTTGTTCCGTGTGGGAATCGAACCCGCGACACGCAGCGCAGCAGTCAATCGCTTAACCACTGCGCCAACCGTGCCGTCAAACATTATGGGCTGATTATGTACATTAGATTTGGAAAAACAAATTGTGAAGAAAATATGGAAAGAAAAATAGATGTATGTTTGTCACAGACACGTGCATAAAAAGATATGATAACGTAAATAAAAAACGAAAACAGATTTAAAATAATAAAACTTTCAAATTATTAAACCATTGCTATTATTATTGTAGAAGTTTGAAAAGTTAACAAAAAAATAAAAATATTATTAAATTATTATTGCTGACATTACACGCCCCTTTTAAACCGTCTTCAAAGGAGAAATCTCCCAAAACGAAGTGAAACCAAAACCACACCTCAAAGTTCGAAGATTTAAAAATATCACTACACTAGCTACTGCCAGCGACTTCGTCCGCGTGTAATTTCTTGTTTTAGCATAAAATAAATTCTATGACAATCGACAGTACTATAGCTTCTCATTAATAAAATAATTTTTGATATCAGATCAGGAGTTCCGAAGATTATCCCCTACATACAAACTCACAAATTTGACCTCTTTATATATTATTTTATAGATAGGCAACCTAGCTGTGCCACAATTTACAACAATAGGAGATAAACAACAACCCACGCAACAGGAAAGTTCATTATGCTTACAAATCACGACGGCACGGTTGGCGCAGTGGTTAAGCGATTGACTGCTGCGCTGCGTGTCGCGGGTTCGATTCCCGCAAGGAACAAATATTTGTATGACCTACAAGTATTTGTTCCGGGTCTGGCTGTTTGTGTATGTGAGTTTAAATGTTTGTAAATGCACCCACGATACAGGAGAAATTCCTAGTGTGGGGCAACGTTTAAAAAAAAAAAAAAAAAAAAAAAAAAAAAAAAAAAAATCCCTATTCATTTTATTGATGATAGTAAAAAATGCTAACACTACTTTAAATTAATATAAGTGAATATTTTGACAATGATTCCAACTACATTCTTTTGTTTTTATATGAATGGAATTGTGAATTAATTATTTCTACACGTATTCGGATTTCCTTGTTTGACAAGAATTTAAATAAAATTTGAATCGTTAAGTATTTTGCGTGTTTAATTAGTGACTTTAAAATAATATTATTACTGTGTAACCAATTTTTTTGTGTTTTGTCAAATATACATACTTGTTTTAATTTCAGTATTTTTAGAAGCTTTCATTGTGGCATTTAACAAAAACCGTAACGAAATACGTGCAGCGATTAACTTAAAGTAAAGGCTACCCTCACGCCCTAAATTATTTCAATTATATCACAGATTAACTTACATTACACAGTAGTTTTTGTAACTGGTAATAAAGTACAGTAGGTATGCATATTCTACTGTTTGATATCCAAAGCGTTGGCCCACTGCATACATATATAAGTTATACAGTGTTATTTATCATTATGAAACCACAGTCTTAAATAAACTTCACTGGAAGAGGTTAATGAGCTAATTAAGTAAGGTATGCCTCTGGTTGCTAACAGACAAACGGACAAACACACAGTTCACACGGACGCTCTTAGATAATATTAAAATCATACATCTGTAGGGTACGCTTGGTTCAAGGGTTGGTCGGGATTATTCCTAGTTTTTGCTTTATTGTGACATTTTACCAAACGTGACTAACTAAAATTATCAGCTTTATTTTTTTTATTGAAATATGACTAAAGAGATAAAATGGAGGGTACAGTCAAAACTAAAGCATTTATTCTAAAATTAATAGATTACTATTTTTAGAAACCTAATATAAATTATATTATATTGTTAAGTCAAAATAAAATGAAAGTATAATGAATGAGCACTATAATATTAGTTTTAATTGTAATTTTATAGCAGTAATTAAATTTAACAACTAGAAAATAAATGTAAGATGTAATAAAACAGAACGTATTTTACATTTGAATAGAATTAAAAGACTAAAGAATGTAAATTAAAAAACAGTAATTAAATCATAAAAATGTTAAGATCAATATTAAAGTTTATTTTGGCATAGATTATAATGTTAAACAAAATATTTTATAACCTTTAGATATACATAAATGTCTATACTAAAAAGTTTATTGTTGTGCACCCACGTGTTTCCAAATATGGCATGAAGTCTTATCTAATAAGAGAAACCTATCCTCATTTATGTAGCATAGTTTAAATACCAACTTTCTTACAGACAAAATACTAAAACCAGACAGTATTTTCATGTCTAGCTCTATTTAAACTTCACTTTCTGAACATTTATTTTTTGTAAACTGCTACACGGTACAGACAGATGTGTAAGGATATAATACAATTAAATACGTTGTAAAATTAACGTCGTTGTTTGATTTAAAAAAATACAAAATAAATGATACTGAATAACCTCTTGTTTAATTCAATTTTGAAATAAATCCGATGTATTTTTTTTCTAATAATGACATTACAATAAATACAAACATACTGATACCGTTACCAAAACAAATGCATCCCTAAAAATAAAAAAAATGTGTCCTACTTTTCAGGAGTCATATGGAAACCCTACTCCATTCCATTGCATGAAAATACTTCAAGTATTGTTACAATGACGTCATCAAGGTGCTAAGTTTAGTAGGGCCAGCCAGTAGTTATTTCCATATTTGTAACATATCCTTAATAGGATTCTTTTCCTTTTTAACATCTAAAAACATGGCTCCTGTCAAGGTAACTATGGCTACCGTCACTTTTTCTTTAATAGAATAACTCATGTGTTTTACTTGTAAAAACTTAGTTAAAGAGTATAAAGCAAATACAATAATATGTATGTATAACATTACCTACTTGAGGAGGTAAAAATTACGAATTATTTTTTTATACCGAATCCTTAATTCCATTTCCAATGCAAGCTGTGATCGTCCATCGTTATTCGATGACCTCGAAAAGTGTTAAGCAACATTTATTTTCTTAATAAGCGCTACTACTGAACTCATGAAGTCCTTGGTTCGATTCCCAGGTCGGGCAGTGTTATTTATTTTTGCATCTGATGTTTCTCAGTGGCAGCCCAGAGTCTGGATTTGTGCCCGGTTGATGGCAATAGGTTTGCCCCCTATTACTTGGGGGTGAACCAAAAGAACAACTCCGCCTAACCTTCGTGGAATACAGGCTGTAGTGTTATGTTATGTTATGTAGATAGATCAACGTAGTCTAAAGCAGATGATACGATGGTATCCAAAAGCCTAAAATATATGTCCTACTGGGAGAGCACCTCTAACACTTAGAAGTAACGAGCTTAGATCACCTCACTTTGTCACTGCACTTTGACGATTTCTAGCTATTTTTCTTCAAGATAAATTTCTTCATCTTAAGTCAGCATCAGGGATATTCAACCTTTTTAAAGTCAAGGGCCGAGAATACTTGGATTTCGGTCCGGTGAGCCGCAAGAGAAGGGAAATTGATTATATTCCATTTCAAACTTATAAGTAGGTAAGTAATTAAAAAAACAACGATCATTGCAGTTACTTAATACTAGCTGCGCCCCGCGGTTTCACCCGCGTAAGTCTGGGAATATCGGGATAAAAAGTAGCCTATGTCTTAATCCAGGGTGTTAGCTACCTCCATACAAAACTTTATCAAAATTGGTCCAGCCGTTTGCGCGTGACGAAGTAACAAACATACACACACATACTCGCAAACTTTCGCCTTTTTAATATTAGTGTGATGATACAATTTTAGAAGGCTAGAAACAGGAAATGATACTAACAAAATTCATTAAATTAGATGTTTGACATTGTTTACTCCCCAATAGTGGTTGTTGCAATGCTCAAACTATTTTCGCGCGTTAGTGTAAATACTTGTCTGTTTTGTTTTAATTTCTAGACATGGATAGTAAGAAATCAATTTAATTTTGCCGACCTATTGGCCGGGCTGCCAAGGAAGTCATCGCAGGCCGCAGTTGGCCTGGGGGCGCGCGTTGAAGACTGTCTAGCTAGTAGCTACTAGCTCTGTCTTAGATTATTCTAAAAAGCATGTTATGGAAAAAGTCGTATGAATTGGTTCTAATAAGCCTGGATGAAGCCGAAACCCGAGTCTAGAAACCCTCCATACAAAAATAAACTCCAAAAAATTGAGTGACTAAGATCCCATCCTTCTTCAAACAATAGATGCAAAATATAATTATGTTTCCTAGTCAAATCAAAAACTTCATGCCATATAAGTCGGTAGCCGTGACTCACAGGTCAACGGAATCATGACCTCGCGCGTGCTTTCAACGATTTATTAATATGCGTACGCGCTTGTTTTCCGTTTGGTTATCTATATGGATTAGATTGATCGTTGGAGGTGTTAGATTCTGGTGTATTGTTTTGTAGTTAAGTGTTTATGGGTTCCGTATATACCAAAAGGTAAAAGTCATCCTTAGGCTTTATATTATTATCCTACTGCTGGGCAAAAGTGTCGCCCACAGCTTTCCGCTCTTCCCTGTGTATTGCTTTCTCCAGCCAATCTCCCATAAAAGCATCTCTCATCACGCCAGCATTTTCCTCGGCCTCCCTTGTTCTCATCAAACACATCTTTCAATCTGGTTCAATATCAATCCAAATTCTGGCTGCTGGTCTATCAGCTGTTTTGTCTTGTCGTTTCTAGGTAAATAGGTTAATGATCAGACCAATGGCCGCTCTGGTGGAAAGAGTTCACCACCAATTGAAATCTGGAATACCTAACGAATACCGACGCTTTACAGACTTTGAAAGACTGTTTCTTCAAATTGGATCCGAGTAAAGCTGCTGGGTGTCAGAATTAGGTGTGTATAGACTATGGAGGTAGAAATACTCTTGAAGTTTGTGATTAGTAGGTAAATTCATTAAAAGTACTTGTATTTCAACAAAATGTAAACCTCAACCAGTAATAAAATTCCACGTATTTTAATCAATGTTAAAATACAAGCTATTATCTTCGTAATATTTCTTAGCGTCAAATTAACCATTGTCTGCGCTTAAACAAATTCTCATTAATTGAGATTAATCTCCTCTTATGAAAATAACCGTTTTAAGAGATCCTTTGTCTGTAAGGTTTGCTTACCTAGGTCCATTAACCTTTTTTGTATCTTTACAAAAAACCTTTATAAAGATACCTATTTAACTATTATTTATTACGTCTTCTTGGATTATATTCTTTATCTGGACTAGTTCTAGTATAATACATAATATTTTCCTTTATAACTAAGCCTCAAAAGAAAGTCTCGCCCACACGAAAAATCGCAAGTCATTTTTTCGCCACTTGTACAAATATTCATGATTCATTATTTGATAACTGCTTGTCATTTTGTGTTTGCCAAAGCCATGTGCCATACACTTATCAAGCTAGGCTTTACGTCAAACATGCTTTAAAATAATCATCATCATATTCATATATAATATTCTTATTTATTTCATCTTTCTTTCTTTTCTCTTTCTTTTTTTTTCATCTTCATCTTCCTAGCCTTTTCCCAACTATGCTGGGATCGGCTTTCAGTCTAACCATGCAGCTGAACACTCACTGCACTGAACAGTGTTTTACACGGAGTGACTTTTCCACCTCCGCAATCTAGTAACTTGGTAACACTATACCCCTTGGTAAGACTTTCGGGCTTCGAAATATACATATTTTAATTTAAAATATCGAAGGAAACCAATTAACCAACACAACAATTCTATTTATCTAAGTGCCTACATAATTCAAAACCGACAAAGACAAATTAATGCCTCTGCCCACTAAGACGTACCATTATTATTAGTATTGTATCGTCGAGAGCATACACGCGTGCTGTTCATAATTCCTCACCTTTTTATTAGCTGGCTAGTGTGTTATTATAAGTTACGCCTCAGTGGATAACGGGTTTAGCATACGGTAGCTCATTGTTGTTATTTGTATTAAAAACTTATTCTTTAGATTGATTTGAATTGTTTTGTTTTGCTTCAAGATCTTTATTTTTCTTTCATCGTTGAGCTCCCTGCACGATTACTGACAAATGCGTACACTGTTTGGTCAGGTTCACTCAATCTGTGTGGTTCTTTCCTCAAAAGACACCAATCTACATGGCCTTCACATGATCTGACCAAGATTATGTCTGAACTTTAAAAGAGACTGAGACCTCTGAGTTTGTTTCGGCCTTTCTTCTCATAGTAGTCAGATAGGAAACGGCGACCTCATCTAGTTTTTAAAATATGTTTGTCGTGTTTGTACAAACCTACTTATAGAAAAAAAACATTTATTATTTATCTAGGGAATATCGTTTGTGCTGTTGTTATTTTCAACTTGAGGATGTATTTTTGCTTTGTACTTCTTTCATTTCTGTGGAGCCTCGCAAAGCACGTTAAGCCGCTGGACTCTGCTGTCATTCGTGAATCTTTGTCAGTCGGTATGGGTCGTCAGAAGCCCGAAAGTCTGACAACCAATCTTTCCAAGGGTATCGTAATTACCCAGTTACTGGGTTGTGGAGGTCAGATAGGCAGTCGCTCCATGTAAAATACTGGTATTTAGGTGCATCTGGTTAGACTGGAAGCTGACCCCAACATAGTTGGGAAAACGCTAGGCAGATTGACTGCTTTCATTTCTGTAAATCTACAGGGTCTGTGAAGTTTTACCAGATGATTTTAATGTTATAAATTCTTTATTTTCACTTCAAGATACAGACATCTGTGTAGCCCTGGTTCTCGTTCTAGAAGTTCATGTATCACAAGAACCAAAATTTTCTGAGGTGTGGAAGGAAAATGGAGAGGCATTGAAACGCATTTGCCCAGCAGTGGGACTCAAAATAGGGTAACAAAAAAGAAATGTGCGGTGGCATTTTTCCGTATTGATTTTCAGTTACAATTTCAACTTCTATTTTTTTTTTTTTTCATATTCATAAACTAGGAATAATGACCGTAAGTTGATGCAAATGGATTAAACATTAATTAAAAATCATGAAGTAATCGACTTACAACGATTTGTTCGCGAGTCGGACCAACCGACTTTGTTGCAAAGCAGGGATTGTGAACCAACGGGTTACAGGAAATAAAAACTTAAATTATTTATCCACTTTAAATTTAATTATCAGATGATATGGCTAGAATGGCTACCGAGATGACGACTAATAAAGAAGTATGGAAGAAAGGGACATGTTGCGCCGACCCCAAATAAATTGGGATATGGGCAGGAGAATGATGATTTCAATTTAATTATCAGCTTGGGCAGTGGGCTGGCCATGTTTTTAGAAAGACCGATGGCCGGTGAAGCAGACTACTCCTGGAGTCGAAACCGCGTATCGGCAAGCGTAGTGTGGGACGCCCTCTAGCTAGATGGACCGACGACCCTTAAAAGGTGGCTGGGACAGACTGGATGCGAAAGGCGGAGGATAGAGTGTCGTGGCGCAGCCTGGGCCTATGTCCAGCAGTGGACTGCGATTGATTGATGAGTTGATCACAGATCAACCTCCTTAGATTAATAAGCCTTTATTTATTAAATTTTTAACTAAAAAGGATTTTAACCATTTACCTGATGATGATAATACACTTCCAAAAGGTTTACGACAGCAGGTCTCGGTCTTATAAAATACTACCGACCCGCCCGTGCTTTGCACGGTTACGACTTGACAAAAGATCAAAATGTCTTTATTGTATGTAAGTTTAATATAATATTAATTTGAGATACTTAAAAACATTACATTTTCTACACTACAGACTACATTTTCTCATTGTTAGCGAAAACCGCAACGAAATCCGTTGCTTAGTTTAGAAAAATGTGATCGTGTTGATCACATAGACAGACACGGAAAGCGACTTTAATTTATAATATATATATACAACTCCAACATACAATAGATGGACCATAAAAACCACAAAATGGAAAGGACCAGAAGGAAAGAGGAAAGTTGGTAGACATGACAAACGATGAATCGACCATATCACCCAAATTGCTATTTGGGTGATATGGTCGATTCATCGTTTCGTTCGTCCCCCCAAAGGGGGTCTACTCCGATGCGATAAACCGCAGTATCGGCCGAATGTTCAGCCGTTTTGTAACTTCCACAGTTTCCTTTTTGTAATTTGAGTCCTTACCCGACTTCAAGTCACATTTTTGACTTTGGCTTATCTCTTTGACCGACGTGTTTTTTATTTTGTTTCGCCGTAGACAGCCATAGTTAGCTGTAGTCAAGAGACAGCCGAACATAAGGCCGATACTTCGAATTTATGTTCGGAGTAGACCCCAAAGGTTGGATTGAAATAGGAAAATACCGAACTAAATGGAAAATACTAGAGGAGGCCTTCACATATGATGGGTCCATATCTCACAACACTGGAACAAATGGAATGGAATGGGTCTCGTCAGGTCCAGTTGAAAACCAGCGGCAGGAACTTGTCTGGCATTTTTGCTGAACTTTTTGACGCAGTTGTGAGGCACACTTTCCTGCTAATCACTTTAATTTTTTACACTTAGTTAGTATAATATGTTGTGTTGGTGCTAAATACGAGTAAATGTATTTTATTTCCTTATTTTCTTAAGCCCAAATTTCGAGCTTCAAACTAATACTACTATAACCACAAGCAAACTACTAAACCACATACTAACATTTATATTATTTAACGTGTCATTAACTATGTAAGATATAGAAGAAATAAAGGCTTATTTATTATTATTAATATATATAGATAAATTTGTTATTTTTGCCTTTTCATTTACTGAACAATAGGGGATCTACTCCGAAGCGTTAAACCGAAGTATCGGCCGAATGTTCGGCCGTTTTATAACTTCCATAGTGTCCTTTTTTGACTTTGAATCCATACCCGACATATAGTCACATTTTTGACTTTGGCTTATCTCTTTGACTGTCGTTTTTTTTTTTTTTTCGCCGTAGTCAGCCATAGTTAGCCATAGTCAAGCAACGGCCGATACTTCGGTTTAGACCCCCTGGCCTTGGTCACATAAAATATTACACAACAGAAAAATTTAACTTATCAAAAAAAGGTCCGCCACCCCTGTACTGAAGTATCGACCGATTGCAGCCCGGTATCGAGATCTCGAAGAAGCGATAGCACACACGTAATACTCGTACAATAATGTATGGACAGCACATAAAGGCAACTTCATACTAGGATTTATAGTTATCTTCGCTACCGGTAGTTGTTTCTCCTGACAAAGTTTATTTTGGTATATTATGTATGTATGTATCTATCTATGTATTTGTATGTATGCTTATATTTATAGTTATTTCCGAGCTATCTATCCCGTACGTTGCACCTGCCATGTTTTGTCTCTGCATCACCTAGGTTGACTGGTCGAAAATGCCTCTGGCATTAAGTCCGCCTTTGTACAGTGTATTTTTTAAAACTTGTGCATGAAGTTTTAATAAATAAATAAGTGTGCTAACTTTTGCCCGTGACTTCGCCCACGAGACGAATTGTCCCACGGGAACGTAGCACCGGGATAAAAAGTATATCTTGTCCTAACCTAGATCATAGTCTACATATGAGCCAAATTTCATTCAAATCACGTGAACACGTTACAAATAAACGAACAAACTCACTTACGCATTTAAAATAATAATTTGGATTTTGAATGAAGGTCGAAAGGTAATGGTAACGCATCGATAATAATTATGGCTTCATTAGCTAGAAAATTCGATGACAAATTACCTAAATTGGCCGACTTCCTTTTCTGTATTTTTTTTTTGTATTAACCCTTTATTAATAAAGAACCAGGTTCTTAACAATTAATTACTCTATAGCTATAAGTTTAATAAGCAATTTTAATCTAACTTAATTTTTTACGTGATAACTATTTTAAAACTTAGAATAGTGTTGATTGTAGTTTACACAAGTCCGTTCCACTTTTTTAGGCCCGTATTACAGAATGTCACTCAATACCCAAGCATTACTCAGGCCTGTATTACAGAACGTCACTCAATACTCAAGCATTACTTAAAACTAGATTCTAGCCAACACGGGACTTAGCCCCGTACTACAAAACGTCACCCAATACTCAAGCATTACTTAAAACTAGATTCTAGCCAACACGGGACTTAGGCCCGTATTACAAAACGTCACCCAATACTCAAGCATTACTTAAAACTAGACTCTAGCCAACACGGGAGTTAGGCCCGTATTACTATTACAGAACGTCACTCAATACTCAAGAATTACTAAAACTTGATTCAACCAATCAAATGGCTTGAATCTAGTTTTAAGTAATGCTTGAGTATTGAGTGACGTTCTGTAATACGGGCCTTAGAGTGATATAATAATATAAATACATGATTCATGTGTTTGATGTGACTGTCATTGTCACGATATAAAATATAATATATAAATAATATAATACCATTTTAAAATATGCCTAGTAGATATGATTAAGGTATTGCAGCAAAAACCCAGCAGCTTAGAATAAAGTTAGCATAACTTAGCAAAATTTTTAAAATATTAAGATATTTAGTCACAGTATTCATACAATTAAATTCCAGCCCTTTTCTTTAAGAAACAAGGTTCACTATTGTAGAAACAGAGCTCTGCCATCATTTTGAATATAGTCAAGTCTGAAATAGGCCTTACTGCGCCATATTGTGGCCTACTAACCTCAGTCAAAGAGTAGCCAATGAACAACATTATTTGTTTTCTGCCTACGCGCACGTTGCTTTTTAGGGTTCCGTAGTCAAATGGCAAAATCGGAACGAAAAATAATACTAATAGAATACTTTTTAATATAAACACCATAAAAATTACAGATATAAATGTTGAAATCTTACATAGAGCTTCACCATGGGCGGTCTTATCGCTAAAAGCGATCTTTAAGTCAACCTTTGGATGTAAAGGGAGAAATCGATCTATGTTACCGAAGAATGAACTAAAATTTATTATAATGCACTTATGAGTGCGCGGTATTGTTGGATCCCATAATTAGAAAAGATTTCTTCGATTTAAGAGAGCGAAGTCAATATTTTTTTAGAGCTGGGATATTTTCGGTTACAACCAAAGAAATAACTTTGTTTTTCATAGTTTTTTTTTTTTGTTGAGAAATACTATGAAATACAAACAGATTTTTGCAGTCGATGAAATCAATACTGTGCATGCATAAATATTCATCCAAACTACAGAACCTGCGCAGGGCTGCCCCTTTGGTCTAGTGGTCACAAGCGCGACTGTTGAGCATGAGGTCCTGGGTTCGATTTCCAGGTCGGGCAAAGTCGGGAAAATTTTCCATTAGGAATTTCTCAGTGGCAGCCCGGAGTCTGGATTTATGCCCGGTTTATGGCAATAGGCTTGCCCCCTATTACATGGGACTTAAACATAACTGGCGAAATGTGGGTGTACTATAGATACACCTCTGCCTAACCCTTCGGGGATTACAGGCGTGATGTTATGTATGTATGTATGTTTACTACAGAACCCTTCAAGGTAGGTGCGACACGCACGTGGCCATTTTCTTAATAGACTCACTAATTTATGAAGTACACTGTTGCACATTACGCAAGTGTATATTTACGACAGGTGAACAGAAAACTGTGCTACTTAGATTCTACCTTTTATGGTATGATAAGTAGGTACTTGGAGCCATAGAAACTTGTCAAACAAGAAAATATGAAAATGTTTGACACAGATGAAGTACGAGTAACATGTAACGTAAAGCTCCAGTGAATAGTCCAACTTTTTTGGTGGTTTTACTGCAGAATAATAATGTAACTGATACCAATTTCATTTGTTACACAGGAGCTCGTGGCTTTAATAACATCCGCGCGGGTTAATCCATCAGGTTATGCCACTTGCCGAGAAATAGAATGATGATGATGCAAAGAGATGTCAGCACAAACTGACGGGGTCCGTTAGGACCAATGCCTGCCAGGGTTGCGAGTTTGTCCGAAAGGGATATCGTGGCCCTGGCACACAGGCAACGGAAGGAACACGGGTGGGTTTTAGTCAGTAAAAGTCTGACACGCCCGCCCGCTCCGCCCAAAGCGGGAGAAGTTATTTGATGATTTCCCACCCAAAAATAAAAAAAAATGCCACTTGCCGGGGTTGGTCCGTGAATGGCTGACCATCTTTACATGCCGAGACTCCTCCGTGCCTCGGAAAGCACGTTAAGCCGGATCTTTGACAATCTTTACAGGTCGTCAGAAGCCCGAAAGTCTGACAAGCAGTCTTACCAAGGGGTATTGTGTTACCCAGTTACTGGATTGTGGAGGTGACATAGGCAGTCGCTCCATGTAAAATACTGGTATTCAGCTGCATCCGGTTAGACTGGAAGCCGACCCCAACATAGTTGGGAAAAGAGATCATAATCCACTTACCTAGCATATTGTTTACAATAGGGAATATGCACGTAATTCAAAACTTATCCATTATTTCAATATACATTGTGTAGCAGTCAAGAAACAAATTCCTTTTAATTCTTTGCTTGAAATCTCACTACGGCTTTTTTTTTTTGATTTATGAGAATCATAATTTTTTTGAGCAACAAGCAGTAGTTCAATTTAACTTTTAATACTTTTCTTGGGTTTTTACGAGTCTGTTACTGTCTTTTATTAATTTTGTGAAAAAAAAATTAAAGGTGAAAATGAAATGATTTTGTTTATTCTGTAAACAGACTAACGGGATTACATTTACAAGTAAATTTAAAAAATATTAAAAAATAAGCTAGATGGAGTCAACATTTCTTATCTGACTACCCCTGAGAAGAAATGGCGAAACAAACTCAGGGGTCAAAGTCTCTTTTAAACTCCAGTGTGATATGCGATTGCTGTGTTTGTCCTTCTGACCATACATTGTACTTGATCGTTATAGCTTTATATTACCCTAACGCTACTGCGGACTGTCGGCGATACTAATTGCCAGGTTATAGCATTTTATGGCCTTATTGTGTGAATTATAATTGACAGGTAGCTGTGAATTTTATTGACAAGCTACTTTTCGTGTTTTATGTCATAAAATAGTTAAGTATATAGTGTAGGAACAAGAAAGATGTTGCTTAGGTAGTGTTAACATAAATAGTATAATATGCTTTTCAGATACCTCCCGTACACAGACAGAGAGAGATTGAGATGAAATAATGTCTTACTTGTTAACTGTCGCCGTAAACTTTATGGCACAGGTATAATCATTACAAATAAGTAATAATAAATTAAATTACATTTTACATAACTCCATAGTTCGTCTATAAAACACAGCAACAGTGTAATTAAAAAACTACAATTACTATTATAGTCTTAAGAGTTTATTAGATAATATAATAGAACCAATTAACACTTTTGCACATCCTTGTTTGTGTGAAAAGGTTTACTTATTGACATCTAACGTCTGCTATCCTGCATAGGTTTTTTGTGACGTCATATAACCTTAGACATAACCCTCACTAGGACATAAGACAAAAAAAAACAACACCTATTCTTTGATTATTTATATGTTTAGATAGGGTGTCGCGCTGTAAAAAAAACTAAAACAAACAGGCCAACTTTGTTATGCTGGTGTAATAATAATAATAATAATAATAATAATAAGCCCCCTAAACAACCACACGTCCTGATTGACCATCTAATCACGTGGGGGGCGGACACACGAATGTGAAATTACTGGCGTGGCTAACGTGGCTCTGGAAACCCATTAAAAATGGAGACACGATCGAAAAGAAAACGTATAGGGCCGCTGCCCGGGGGCGATCGCCGGGGCGCACCTGGAGCTGACGCTGGGTGTCTCAGCATGCGAACCGTCAGCGGTGAGGAGTTGAACAGGCGGGCTCCCACCGACAAAGATGCTACAGCTGAAATCATCGACGATGGTGACAGACTGACGGACAGGACAAACACCCCTGTAGAACCGTATAGTCCAAGCACAGTATCCTACACACCTTCTAGGCCATCATCACCATCCATACCATCGTCACCCATACCATCATCACCTCCCATTACTAGTTAAAATTCAATTCCACCCACTCCGACCTTGAATGTTGCGCGGGAGGTTAGTTCCTTTTTACCCGCGTCCACCAAGGCTGGAAAAGCAAGAGTTCGCATGAGATGGAGCAAAGAAGTTAACCTATTTATCATGCGAACTTACTTTTATATCACTAAATTAGAGACCGACATGACCACCTACAGACAACAATTGCATGAACTTTTTACTCGACAATATCCTGAGATATCTGTTTCAGAACAAAGAATCTCAGATCAGCGAAGAGCTATAGCCAGAAATAAACTTTTATCTCAAGCAATAATAGAACAATTAAAAGAAGAAACACGAATAAAACTACAAGAAGTAGAAAATAATACAGACGCTAACAATATCCCACTATCACAAACCATAACCGAAATTTCTGAACAACCGCACACCCAAGTAGAACCTTGTACTCAATCTCAACCATACAATCAATCGCAAGCTTACTCGCAAATATCTCACACATCTACACAAACCGATTCGGTAACCCTAACTCTAGAAAATGATATTGAGACCTTAACCATTGCGGATCAAAATCTGACAACAGATTTGAATATCCAAGAAATTCATGACAAATTCAGAACAACTCTAACACAATACTCTGGGATGGACCCAACAGTTCGACCAAAACTACCTAAACTTCGATATAGCCCTAATCTTTTCCGTTTAGTTAACTTATTTAATGAAAACATACTTAATCAATTTATTTCCGATGACACACAACTTATAGATATACACACACTCATATATTGCACAGCGGTAGTCGTATCTGAAGAACTTAACTTTAAAATCACGCAACACACAGGAAATACAAGACCAAAACAGAATATCAAACCAGCATGGCAACAGAGGTTAGAAAAAGACATAGAAAAATTAAGAGCAGATTGTAGTAGGCTTACACAATATATTAACAACGTTAGGTCAAGTAAAGTAGTAAGAAGAGTTGAGGCTATATTTAGGAGTAGCTTCACGCACACAAGACACGAAAATAACAACAGAAAACCAGAAGAGTTCTTAGATACCTTAAAACAAAAATTAGCACTTAAAGTTCATAGGCTCAGAAGATACAAAAAAGCACAACAGCGCAAACACGATAACGCCATATTTGCCAATAATGAAAAAATGTTTTATAGAAACCTACACAAACCAGACACTGACACAAATAACGAAATTAACGCAGACGCAACTGACCAACCTACAAAAGAGCAACTAGAAACATATTGGTCTAACATTTGGGAAGAACAAGAACACCATAACGACAAAGCGACGTGGATAACAGAAGAAAAAACAAAATGGACGGCAGTAGATGAAATGGAATTTATTGAGATTTCAAAGGCCGATATCACACATGTAACAGGCAGATTACACAATTGGAAATCTCCTGGTACAGACAAAATACACAATTTTTGGTACAAAAAGTTAACTTCATTACACAAGCCCATAGCAAAAAACTTAACAGAATTGATATTAGGACAACAAAATATACCCGATTTTATTGCAACAGGTATAACATACATGCTGCCTAAAACTAAAAATTCACCACAACCTTCCCAATACAGACCAATCACATGCCTACCCACGATATATAAGATATTAACATCAGCAATAACTATGAAAATAAACTCACACATTGAACACCACAACATAATGGCAGAAGAGCAGAAGGGATGCAGGCGGGGCCATATGGGATGCAAAGAGCAGTTAATTATTGATTCTACTATCCATAAACATGCTACCACAAAGAATAGAAATCTTCATTGTACCTATATCGATTATAAAAAAGCTTTCGACAGTGTTCCTCATTCTTGGCTGATACAAATACTAGAAATTTATAGGATAAACTCAAAAATAATAGATTTCTTACGAAATATAATGCCACTGTGGAAAACCACACTTCAAATAAATTGCAATCACAATAATATTACAACGCGACAAATATATATTAAGAAGGGTATCTACCAAGGTGATTCACTGAGTCCCCTGTAGTTCTGTCTTGCACTAAACCCTCTGTCTCATCTACTGCAGCGCTGTCGAACCGGGTATTGTCTCAAACACACTACAGAACAAACAACAATCTCACATCTCATTTACATGGATGATATTAAATTATATGCACAAACCGAAAAAGATATGAAGAAACTGGTAGAAGCTACAGCAGAGTTTAGCCTAGATATAAACATGCAATTTGGTCTGGATAAATGTAAAACACTTCATATCATACGTGGCAAGGTACGACCCGGTAACTATGTAGTAAATAGCACAGACACCATAATAGCAATGGAACCGACTGACTTTTACAAATATTTGGGGTACACTCAACTAAAGGGACTAGATCATGTTAGGATTAAAGATACACTCACTGCAGAGTATAAAAGAAGACTTAACGCCATATGTAAAACACAACTTTCGGGTAGAAATCTCATCAAGGCCTTAAATACATTTGCCATCCCCATATTAACATACTCATTCGGAGTTATTAAATGGACCAAAACAGACACAGAACAATTAGAACGAACCACGCGCACCACTCTTACAAAACATAACAACTTACACCCTAAATCTGCTATAGAAAGACTTACTATCAAAAGACAAAACGGGGGGAGAGGCCTAATAGATATCCAGCACCTTTGGCGGAAACAAGTCTGTCGACTAAAAACATTTTTTCACGCAAAATCTCGCTCTAGTAACATTCATAAAGCCATAGTTCAAAATGATTATAACTACACCCCACTTAACTTAAATGAACAGTCAGATTCTCCACAAATTACTATGGACGACCCGCAGAAACAAAAAATTGAGGACTGGAAGAAAAAGGTACTTCATGGCCGACATCCTCATGACCTAGAACAATCTCATGTGAATAAAATAGCCTCAAATAAATTTCTTAAAATAGGTAGTTTATTCCCAGAAACTGAAGGATTTATAATTGCGATACAGGACCAGATTATTAACACTAAAAACTATAGAAAATTTATTATCAAAGATCCTTCAGTAACAAATGATAAATGTCGCAAGTGTCACATCCAACCAGAAACAATTCAGCACATAACAGGAGCTTGTACTACTCTCACGCAGACAGACTACACACACAGGCATAATCAGGTGGCAAATGTAATTCATCAAAAATTAGCACTCAAATACACACTCATACGGGACACAAACACCCCTTACTACAATTACACACCACAAACTATCCTAGAAAATGACACACACAAACTTTACTATGACCGCGCCATTCTCACCGACAGAACAATTCACTACAATAGACCGGATATAGCCCTACAGGATAAAGTAAATAAAGTTACTTACCTAATAGATATTGCCGTTCCCAATACACATAACATTCAGAAAACAATATCTGAAAAAATTAGTAAATACATGGAACTCAAAGATGAAGTAACTAGAATATGGCGCCAACAAAAAGTTTATGTGATCCCTATAGTCCTCTCTACAACAGGCGTCATCCCGAATCACCTTCTCCATAGCCTTAAATTACTAAACCTTAAAGAAACCCTCTATATCGCCCTACAAAAAGCTGCAATTTTAAATACATGTCGAATCGTCAGAAAGTTCATGCAAATAGAAGAAAACGAAATAGGTCCTCACACAACACATCTTTAACATAACACACCACACGCTGCATTTACTTGGCTTCGGTCCGTAAATGTTGCAAAAACCAGCCAAAGAGCTGAGAAGAAAAAACACTCAATAAAAATAATAATAACAGTTAATTATTGATTCTACTATCCATAAACATGCTACCACAAAGAATAGAAATCTTCATTGTACCTATATCGATTATAAAAAAGCTTTCGACAGTGTTCCTCATTCTTGGCTGATACAAATACTAGAAATTTATAGGATAAACTCAAAAATAATAGATTTCTTACGAAATATAATGCCACTGTGGAAAACCACACTTCAAATAAATTGCAATCACAATAATATTACAACGCGACAAATATATATTAAGAAGGGTATCTACCAAGGTGATTCACTGAGTCCCCTGTGGTTCTGTCTTGCACTAAACCCTCTGTCTCATCTACTGCAGCGCTGTCGAACCGGGTATTGTCTCAAACACACTACAGAACAAACAACAATCTCACATCTCATTTACATGGATGATATTAAATTATATGCACAAACCGAAAAAGATATGAAGAAACTGGTAGAAGCTACAGCAGAGTTTAGCCTAGATATAAACATGCAATTTGGTCTGGATAAATGTAAAACACTTCATATCATACGTGGCAAGGTACGACCCGGTAACTATGTAGTAAATAGCACAGACACCATAATAGCAATGGAACCGACTGACTTTTACAAATATTTGGGGTACACTCAACTAAAGGGACAAGATCATGTTAGGATTAAAGATACACTCACTGCAGAGTATAAAAGAAGACTTAACGCCATATGTAAAACACAACTTTCGGGTAGAAATCTCATCAAGGCCTTAAATACATTTGCCATCCCCATATTAACATACTCATTCGGAGTTATTAAATGGACCAAAACAGACACAGAACAATTAGAACGAACCACGCGCACCACTCTTACAAAACATAACAACTTACACCCTAAATCTGCTATAGAAAGACTTACTATCAAAAGACAAAACGGGGGGAGAGGCCTAATAGATATCCAGCACCTTTGGCGGAAACAAGTCTGTCGACTAAAAACATTTTTTCACGCAAAATCTCGCTCTAGTAACATTCATAAAGCCATAGTTCAAAATGATTATAACTACACCCCACTTAACTTAAATGAACAGTCAGATTCTCCACAAATTACTATGGACGACCCGCAGAAACAAAAAATTGAGGACTGGAAGAAAAAGGTACTTCATGGCCGACATCCTCATGACCTAGAACAATCTCATGTGAATAAAATAGCCTCAAATAAATTTCTTAAAATAGGTAGTTTATTCCCAGAAACTGAAGGATTTATAATTGCGATACAGGACCAGATTATTAACACTAAAAACTATAGAAAATTTATTATCAAAGATCCTTCAGTAACAAATGATAAATGTCGCAAGTGTCACATCCAACCAGAAACAATTCAGCACATAACAGGAGCTTGTACTACTCTCACGCAGACAGACTACACACACAGGCATAATCAGGTGGCAAATGTAATTCATCAAAAATTAGCACTCAAATACACACTCATACGGGACACAAACACCCCTTACTACAATTACACACCACAAACTATCCTAGAAAATGACACACACAAACTTTACTATGACCGCGCCATTCTCACCGACAGAACAATTCACTACAATAGACCGGATATAGCCCTACAGGATAAAGTAAATAAAGTTACTTACCTAATAGATATTGCCGTTCCCAATACACATAACATTCAGAAAACAATATCTGAAAAAATTAGTAAATACATGGAACTCAAAGATGAAGTAACTAGAATATGGCGCCAACAAAAAGTTTATGTGATCCCTATAGTCCTCTCTACAACAGGCGTCATCCCGAATCACCTTCTCCATAGCCTTAAATTACTAAACCTTAAAGAAACCCTCTATATCGCCCTACAAAAAGCTGCAATTTTAAATACATGTCGAATCGTCAGAAAGTTCATGCAAATAGAAGAAAACGAAATAGGTCCTCACACAACACATCTTTAACATAACACACCACACGCTGCATTTACTTGGCTTCGGTCCGTAAATGTTGCAAAAACCAGCCAAAGAGCTGAGAAGAAAAAACACTCAATAAAAATAATAATAAGTTTATTGATTCAAAATATACATAGACACGGGTTGGATACTAGTTACATGCTAAGACTGAAACAACTAACAATGGACACAAGTGGAAAAAAATAATATAAAATAATTGTCTATAAAAACAAAAATTTAAATCCTGTCTCCTAAACTAGGGATGGCCTGTATCTTAGGAGACAGTGATTCGACCAAGCTGAAGTGCAAATGATGGATCTAGGATTCGAGTGTCGATGCTAATTCTACCATGAAACAAAAATGTGAGTTAGCTGAGTAAGTAATTAATTTTAAATTTATTTGAGCATGAAAGGATGAATGCAGGTGTGGAGAAAAAAAAGTGGGGTGTGAATGGGAAAGTGGTGTGTGTGTGTTTTCGTGTTCGTGAGTGTAATGTTAGTTGTGTTGTATATTGGTGTGTGTGTTGTGTGTTATGAGGTGTTTGTTTGTGTGTAGTGTTTTGTGTGCGTGATAGCTACGGCTTACACTCGCGTCACGTCATTGTGCTGTCATTGTGTTATTCTAGTGTGCGTGCATATTGAATAACATCTTATTTATATCTTTGACTTCATTAATTAAAAACTGTTCAGTAGATTTGACAGTTTGAAGTATCCTGTAAATTTCGCCCTTCCGGCGTCGTCGTGTCAAAGGCACTCTGATTGTAGGCAGAAAACTCACTCCCCCTACACATAATCAAAAAACATTCCTATCTGCAAAACGATCCCCAATCAGTTATTATTAGCAGCGGGAAGTGGGGACGCCCACGACTCGCCTTGGGCATCCGAATCTTTAGGAAACTCACGATTTATCTCCAACACATATTAACACACGTACGTTTTAACTCGCGATGAAAGACGCCGAATGCTCGCGGCATATGTAAATTTTTTCTCGACAATTACTGAGCAAGAATTGATTGGACTCGACTGTACGTATAACTGACAATGGTGGAGAAATTCGCTAGAGGCGTAGGAAGAATATTCGGGGAACGACATCAACTGTCTGTTTCTCGAGTATTTTTGGTATTTATTGTCAATGAGATATTCAAGAATGTACCTCGAGGGAACTATTAGGTATTGTTGACCCAGAATTTAAATTGGGAAGGAATTTGGTAATAATATAATCAAAACGTTGAAATTGGTCCTTCGGGCTGTCCATGTGTTCCAAGGATTGATATGCTCAATCGTGACTGTGAATTCTTAAACGGTATAAAGAATGTGATGACTGGCTGATGTTGGATAACCACCCACCTTGCTAGCCTAAATTCCTTCCCAAAAGCTGGTTGTAGACCAAGAACTAAGTTATGTTAGTTTAGCTTAGCTCGCTCAGCTGAGGTCACTTTTCGTTCTTGTGATCATAGTTTGTGGTGTGTACACAGTTATCAAAACCGGCCAAGTGCGTGTCGGACCACGCACAATGAAGGGTTCCGTAGTTAGGATGAATTTATTCCTAAAACAAACTTATCATTGTAGTTGAAAAACATGATCCTCCATACATTCCAACTGCATATGTAAGTTTGTACGCACAATATTGAGTGATTTACCATGTTATTTTAAGATCACAGACTTCTTATAGGTTTTCCAGTAATCCTTAAGTAAAGAACTATTTTCTGTATTTTTTTCAAAATTTTAGGCTCAGTAGTTTCTGAGACAAGATTACAATATACTCGTATAATATTTCCTAAAATAATTTCAAGAGTGTTTCTTTTAAAATTATAATATATATACATTGAAAAAAACTTTTTTTCAGTTTTTTTTATGCGATAAAACTACAAATGTATATGAGTATGCTTAGATGGTTTGGTCATGTTGAGAGAATGAGTGGAATGCGACTAACAAAATGTATTTATAAAGCAGAGGTGAGTGGAAACGCCGGGAAATACGCCCTAGGAGGACATATAGTGACCAAATTGGTGATGTTCTTCAGAAAGGTCAAGTGCGTAGTACTCGCAATCGGCGTGCGTGTATGACCAGATGTATGAACGTAGGCGAAGCAAAAGTAAGGAGCGTAACAGGTGGCGTTCTATAGTTTCTGCCTACCCCCATGGGAAGAAGGCGTGAGTTTATGTATGTATGTAAAACTACAAATTTACAATTTTCGGGCTTTTTTCTTTACTTGTGCTGTGAGACCTTGCTTCTGCCCAAATTTCATGATTCTAGGTCAACGGGAAGTACCCTATTATAGGTTTTGATTTATATGCGAGATATTCGCAATTTTTTTTTTATGTGATAAAACTACAAATTTACAATTTTCGGACTTTTGCCTTTACTTGTGCTATGAGACCTTGCTTCTGCCCAAATTTCATGATTCTAGGTCAACGGGAAGTACCCTATAGGTTTTGATTTATGTGCGAGATATTCGCAATTTTTTTTTATGTGATAAAACTACAAATTTTCAATTTTCGGACTTTTTCCTTTACTTGTGCTATGAGACCTTGCTTCTTGCCAAATTTCATGATTCTAGGTCAACGGGAAGTACCCTATAGGTTTTGATTTTTTTGCGAGTATCGAAATATGTCGCAATAATGTCGCTTATATCGCCGTATTTTTTTATTGCGTTGACTTGGAAGCTTGATTTTTTTTAAAGCTTCAAGGGACCATAGACTTACTTATTTGATATTAATTTCAACTTGATACCTCTACGCGTTCCTGAGAAAAATGGTCTTGACAGACTGACAGACAGACAGACAGACGAACAACGAAGTGATCCTATAAGGGTTCCGTTTTTCCTTTTGAGGTACGGAACCCTAAAAATAACCTTATCTATACAACCGGCCACTGGTTTAATTTAAATAAACAAGGATAACTTAGTCCTAATAAAAGCTCAACAAAAATGTTCCAGTTTCTATCAATAATTCATGAAGCATTTTATCCTATTAACAGTTTTTACGAAGAAATACTCTACTTCTCTCTGTTACGAAAACTTGCTTTCTGTAATACCTACTGGCGAAGATCTAGAATGACAATTTTGACCAATAACGGTCAGCAAGACGTTAGTAATCGAGCATAAGCACAACATGACGGTAACCTGTAAAGTACTCGCCGACAGTTATGCCAAGTTTGTTGATAACCGCGTGAAGTAACAGTAAGTTCAGGAGAATTTTGTTACATAAACACATAACTGTCGTAGCTACTGACGCTGTCAGGGGGCCGATCGCGCTAATTTTGAACGTTAATACCACAACCAAAAACGTTACGTTAGACACATTTCGTATCGCGCTAATCATTTCAACGGAAACGATTTAGCTTTACTTTGGAAGTTACGTTGGGAGGAACGATCAATCGAACAATACTCTCACAAAAAATAGCGCGATACCATTTCTTACATCAGCTAAACCAAAACCAAAAACGTTCCGTTCGAACGGTAATTACGTTGAGAAATAGCGCGATCGGCCCCCAGCTCAGTTAAAGCTTGTTCACCCTAGAGCTTAACATTTTCGACTCCACCCACTTTTCCGTGGAGCTTATACGCCATGCCGCCTTACATATAGCAAATTATCTATTATCAAAAAAAAAATATGAATAAAAATCATCATCATCATCATCTGCCTAGCCTTTTCCCAACTATGTTAGGGTTGGCTTCCAGTCTAACCGGATGCGGCTGAATACCAGTATTTTACATGGAGCGACTGCCTATCTGACCTCCACAACCCAGTTAATAGGTAACACGATATCCCTCGGTAAGACTGGTTGTCAGACTTTTGGGCTTCTGACGACCCGTAACAACTGTCAAAGATCTACAAATGAGTGATGAATGATGATCTAGAGGCGAAACATAGCGCCCTCACTGTATTACCAACTAAGAACTTATAATGTACCTATGTTTTACAATAAATAAATGAATTTGAATCTGAATCTGACCAACGGCTTAACGTGCTTTCCGAGGCACGGAGGAATCTTGGTATGAACAGATGGTCACCCATCCACGGAATAAATATATATATAAATCAAAATGCTTGTATTTGAAAACCAACAAGTATACTATTAAATCTTTCTAAAATATACAACTGATTTTATTTTCACAGTTTATAATTTTTTTTCGGTAAGAAAAACGGATACCATTTAAAATGAGCCCTCCGCGAGGGCTCCCGGCATCCCATAATTATGCGACTTGAGTGAACCCTCCAAGAGGGCTCGGCACTGAATGTGTGAAAACAAGCATTATTGATTGCTTATTGCAATTTCCTAATTGTATTTTTATTTTAAGAATTAATTTTATAATACCTATTGCTGTGCCCTACAGGGTCCGTAATTGTACCATAGCTTTAAGCCTTTGTAACACTTTTAAACATTATGGAATGCAAATAAATATATGAATATTATTATTAATTCAACAAGAAATGTTTCAGATTCATCCGGCAGGCCAGTTCTTCGAAAAATGATGCAAGATGAAGAGCTTACGTTTAGAGTGGATATCTTGGTTGTCCGCTCGATCGAGCGTGATTTAGTACATTCTTCCGAAAATTATAAACAACTAGGACATTGAACTCGTGATCAGCTAGAGGCAACTCTTTAAAAACGGATAATTCAAGTTACTTCTAAACCAGCATCGTCAGTCTTAAGCAAAATTAATATGTTTATTGTTCAAACAAAATTGTCTGATTTACAGATTCCCCAACCGTACTTTTATTTATAAATAGTATTATTAAAACTCAACAGTTACATTTTGCATCTGACAACCGTAAATGCAAAAAAAAACAAAGCTTTTGCACAACAAGGAAGCCGCCTTCAAAGACCATTTAGAACACCGCGTAATTACAAATTACAATTACCACGGAACTAAAGAATTAACAACTAATTCAATTCGTTTAGCACACAATACTAAACAATTAGAAAATGGAAAGTCACCACACTTTCTCCTCGAGAGTATGATTCACCACGCCCACTGCCCAGCCTCTTTTGTAGCGAGCTTTATGGTTACATGGATATGGCCTTCTTAACCGACTTCCAAAAAGGAGGAGGTTATATGTCCGGCTGTAGGTTTGTTTTTTTTTTTATGTATGTTCACCGATTACTCTATATATATATTATATATTAAAATTCTTTTTTTGTTTGGAAGGGTACGCTCCCGAGGTGGTCCCATTGCCACTAAATCAGAATCTGATGAGGGGATCCCATGGAAATCGAGGGAAATCCTCAAATATTATAGGCATACCTATAGCGATTTGAGTATTTTTTATAGTAACTCGTGCATTTGCACTTGAAAAGCACCATTTGGTGAAGTGGAACTGATGATGAAGACCACAGATGGCAACCGGAACTACTTAATAATAAGTATATCGCCGTTGCGATTCGATTGGGCATATTAATATGGTTGCTAAGCAATTTATGCTCGTCAAAATGCATATGGTGAAGTCACCATCAGTTCTCCTGGTTCTTACCAGGAGAACTCCTCAACAATTAACGCCCCTGCATCGGGAAAAGCAATATTTTGTAAAAGGTGATGAGCATTTGACATTAGGCTATTGTAAATTGGATAAATTACAAACTGACCCACTAAAAAGTGAAAAATTAAAAACTTTTTACAAAAAAAAACAACCGACTTCCAAAAAAAACACTACAAAGTGAAAAATAACTTCCGTAAAAAGTTTTTTATGGAGGTAGGTATATTATGTTATTGAGGAGCAGTGGTAACGGCCGCGTGGTAGGTCGTAGGTTCGAACCCAGGCAAGCGCTTTACTTTATGTAAACTTTTTCATCAACACTGCTCTCAAAACGGTGAAGGAAAACATTGTGAGGAAACCGGCATGTCCTAGAACCAAACATTCGAAGACATGTGACATCTACCATCACATAATAGACTGATTATTTAATGTTAGAAACTTTGTGACGTGGTTTTATCCATAAAACTGCAATCTGGGAAAAAGATTTTAAAGTTTATGTAGCACATAATTTTGGTCACGAATTATAGAATGAACTTGTCTATTTATTTCGTTGTCATGTCCTTCGGAACATGTGACGTCGACCTGCCAACACGTACTGGGCCCGCGTGGTGGATTACAGCCCACTGTCTTGAGAGAGGAGGCCTGTGTGCCAGCAGAGGGACCAACACTAATTATGCATGTCATTCGTTGATCTTTTGAGCTCTTGAGATTTTGATCATCAATTAGAGGGAAAATAATACCATTAAGAGCAATATGGTTAGTTTGTATTAGAAGGTAGGTAGGTAGGTATTTATAAAGCAGAGGTAAGTGGAAACGCCGGGAGGGGACGCCCTAGAAGGACATATAGTGACCAAATTGGTGATGTTCTTCAGAAAGGTCAGGTGCGTAGTACTCGCAATCGGCGAGCATGTATGACCAGGTGTATGAACGTAGGGGAAGCAAAAGGAGTATGTAAGGAGCGTAGCAGGTGGCGTTCTATAGTTTCTGCCTACCCCCATGGGAAGAAGGCGTGAGTTTATGTGCATGTGTAAGTCTAACATTGCGTCATAGACTATATGGGTATCCGCTGGTTCTTACCCATACTATATTGATCTGACCAAGATTATTTCTAGATTTTTATAAACACATTGACATTGATTAATTTTATAAATACAATGACATGAATATTTACTTTGTAAAGTATTATATTATTTTAATTATTGTGAATGTGAAGACAATGTGGGTCAATGTTTTGTTTTCCCAGTTAGTTTTAATCATGGTCTGGCAGTTTGAGTAATTTATGCGGGCTACCCAAATGTTCTTTCCTTGGTATTGTTCGTCGCATCCTTGAGCTCCTTAAGTTCAGTTAGACACCATATTGCATCAGTATATAGAAATGGTTAAAGTTATCGCCAAAACTAATCAACTCAAAACAGCTTTAATTTATGTAAAACCATATACACAAATAACCTTTTAAAATACGATACGCTCATATTAAAATTACGTGCTATAAAACGTATACCACATGCAAACCAATATAATTTATAACACTACTTAAAATTCTAAAAATAAAATATAAACCGTTTTCATACTTAAAACTTCACGGTTTAGTTTTAAAAAGGAAAGCTAAGTAGAATGATAAGTTAACTACATTTTCATACATTTTACACTTTTTTGTGGAGGTTTGTTACTTGCAACAAGGTGTCATATGGTTACATTAGAGTTTCACAAGCATGACCTCTTTGCTGTGACATAGTGAGGTTTGGAACGTCTGATCGTGGCGTGCGGGTTGACACGCATAATGAAGTGTCAACCCTCACGTCTTGCTTGACGCAAGATTCGGCCAAAAGATGAAGAAAATAACTGACGATAAGTTGACTGATATGATTAAAAAAACAAAAACTGTAATATATTGCTGAACACATTGACTGCTGCCGAAGATCGGCAAAAGTTGCCTTGAAAGCATAATGCCTTCAATAAATGCTGTGGTTTGCATCAAACCAACACAAAAACGAACACACTATTTCTGTTCTGGTGCTCGAAGATCTATTTTGTTTATTTTTTTCTTTATTAGGTATTGGTATTAACTTATCTTTGAGTATGCACTTTTTTCTGGGACAAATAACCCAATTTTTCTTTCTCTCTTTTGGATTTAACCTAACCTAACTGGCGAAATGTGGGTGTACTATAAATACACCTCTGCCTAACCCTTCGGGGATTACAGGCGTGATGTTATGTTATATCACGTCCAAAATTGCTGCAGCGATAATAAGCAAATTTGGAAGCCTCTGCATTCGTATTACCACACAAAATTTGCTTATAAGTCCTCGAGCATGTTCATCATCCTCACCACCAGTATGTTCCAAAGTGTCAGGTGTCCAAACG
This sequence comes from Tiliacea citrago, assembly GCA_963921375.1. Classification (NCBI taxonomy): domain Eukaryota; kingdom Metazoa; phylum Arthropoda; class Insecta; order Lepidoptera; family Noctuidae; genus Tiliacea; species Tiliacea citrago. The sequence goes on along the minus strand of OY992783.1, from coordinate 19,694,645 downwards.
AGTAAATTCAATAATCTCGGTATGTTTGTCGAACAGTTATCGTATTCGTGTGTCGATTGTACCATCGTGTCGTGTCGACTCGTGTCGGATAACGGAAGAGGACATCGACTGGGTCGTGAAGAGAGTAGGCAGAGATGGACAGATGTGTACCGTAAAGGAATGATTTATGAGCGTAGATCTTTCTTAATTTACTGCACAGAATGTATGATGACTAAGAAGTTTGTAGATGGGTCAGGATACCATCTCTCATCTTGTTTCATTTCAATGTTCTTATTATGTGTGGGCTTTTACAACTAAATTTTAATGCTGAACACAGCTGTCATAGAGACAAACCATTCGTTTATTTATTTATATTAGGAGTACCTATACTTTATTGTGTATATGCCGCAGCCGAATTGTATTACAAAACGTCTAGCCGAAATACTTAGAGGGGTTTTTAGGGTTCCGTATCCAAAGGGTAAAACGGGAATCCTATTACTAAGGGTCCGCCGTCTGTCTGTCTGTCTGTCTGTCCGTCAACCACCAGTCTGTATCTCATGAACCATGATAGTTAGACAGTTGAAATTTTCACAGATGATGTATTTCTGTTGCCGCTATAACAAAAAATACTAAAAAACAGAATAAAAAATATTTAAGGGGGCTCCCATACAACAAACGTGATTTTTTTGCTCGATATTGATAACGGCAACGGGTGGACGATTGAAATATTCACAGAATATTTAGTTATATATTCACTTTACAAATTTATAATTAAATTAAAACAAAACAAATATTTAAGGGGGGCTCCCATACAACAAACGTGATTTTTTAGTCATTTTTATAGATAATGGTACGGATCCCTTTGTGCGCGAGTCCGACTCGTACTTGGCCGGTTTTTTCTATTACTATTGTGATAGCGCATCGCGTCCTACTCTGCAGCTGATCAATGCTCCACCAAAATACAATTTGGCGCATCGCTTTGTAGTTTTTAGTTCCAAATACCATTTCTGCGACCAACTTGGATGTAGCGCTTGCCGCACGCTGCCGCTGTATCGCTCGCTTCGCTTATACAATTCAGCTGCGACATATACACTACAAAAATACAAAAGAAAAAATAAATCAAACACCACAGAATATACAATGGGTGGCCTAAAAACTATTAATATCGGTACATTTTTTTTGAACCCTTATATATTTAATTATTTATTTATGTACACACTAAAAGACATAGAGAAACTTCATATATAACTTTATAGCTTTTGAGTACAATAGTACTGCTTATTTCTTAAGAATTTTCTTCCAGCAGACCTGCGAAAGGAGAAATGAAAAAGAAATGTAGACCTTATCTCTGTAGCATTATTTAAATAAGCATTTTTTCTGGTGAATTAAGGAACTATTTCATACATGTCATTCATTCATTAATTTCAGCCGAAAGACGTCCACTGCTGGACATAGGCCTCCCCCAAAGGGGGGTTTTGCCATAATCGCCACGCTTGGCGGGCGGATTGGCGATCGCAATATGGTGTTAAAATGCATAGAGAACGCTGCTGCCCATTCTCTAGTAAGTCCCTTAGTCGCCTTTTACGACACCCACGGGAAGAAATAGGATGGTGCTATTCTTTACGTCCGGACCACACGGCAAATCTACTGACAGTAGATCTCCGCAAGTAATTTCCATGTCTTAATCGTCACTTAACAAAAACAATACACCATAGCCATAAGCAAAGGTACCTGTTACATTAACACAAAAACTTGCGTATGGTAGGCCATCTTATCTTCCAAGTACACTCATGACCACTAATATGTATAAACTTAGCAAAATTCAAAAGCGATTTTCTTATGGAATAACGATTGCAACTTTAAGATAAGACCTATTTCATATTAGTATGGGTTCCGAAATACTATGTTCGCAACGATATAAAATTACAATCAACACAGTAGGAGAAAATCATTTTTAAAAGTTGCACATAAGTGCTCGTGACTGTACAGGTAAGTACAATAAAGTTACAAGCAGTCATATCAAGTCATAGAGCACGGTGCGCGGCGCATTAACATTCTGCGCACGCGCGGTACGCCGTCACCCCTCCCCTCCCCCTACACCACCCCGCCACTCACGCGCAGCACCCCCGCGCTAGCCGCCCGCTAGGATAGGTGCACAATGCAAGCTATGCGATGCTACACATTGTAAAAACTAGTAAGTCTCTCAATTAAGACACATAAATCTATGCAATTCGGACATTGGAGAAATTGTGTTTAAAAAATGAGCAAATGTTAATTGTAATAATTACGGTTCCAACAAAATATACTTCGTTGTTCCAGTAGAAGATATTGTATCGCTGCCGTCAACCAAGGTAAGTTTCCAAGGTACAGTCAACAGCACATCAGGTTATACCAAACTGTGATTTTAACCCTTAAAATATTGATGGTTAAGTTACAATCGAATGAGAAAATTTGACAGGTTGTGGTAACTTGATGTGTTTCTATGTGTACAATGCAAAAAAAAAACGGATTTTCGGTCGTAGTACAGATGAAAGCTCTGCTGTGGAATCGATATAAAATTAAGCTAAATTTAACTTGAACAGAAAGGCCGCCTGTATCCCAGCAGTGGGAACATCCAGCAGTGGGCTGCTTAATAATAATGATAACGTTTATTTGTTTATTTTTTTAATTTAAATAATGTTTGTTTTTTTCACACAATCAAATTTAATTACATACGTTCTATATCAAATTGGAATCCCTTCATGTCATGGAAAACACATCAAACGGCTCTCGTTCTTGTACACCTACGACAATCGTATCAAGAACCTTCTTAAAAGGAGGCTCCCTATTTTATGTTAATTTCCATGATTAAATGGAATGTAAATTAATGAAAGGGTGGGGCAGGATCTGGCATTGTCATTTGTTTTAGAGTGGCAAGCTATAAAAACAAATCTTCTTTGCTACATAAATCTATCGCTCACCTCAGTCAGTGTAGCGTCCACCGAAAATAGGTAACTCAAACAAAACTGGTGTTGGTAGCAACGACAATGGAATTCCCAAATTGTAGCACGTTTGTACCGTGTAATAAGACAAACATGTACCTACCTAGCTTGTCCAGCAGTGGGGTTACAAAAATAAAAATAATATTTTCGAGGAAACCGTTTTAGATTTATTCAAGCGGTCGTAGTAGGCGGTTTTTTTGGCCAATTCAGGTTATTTCTTGGACACACAGTCCATGAAAATTGAGAGCAGTGATGGCCCAGTAGTAACGGAGGACTTACCGAGTTGTAGGTCATAAATTCAAACCCAGACAGGGCCTTTATTTTGCGTAATTTATTTCATCACTACTGCTCTCAAAACGGTGAAAGATAATATCGTGAGGAAACCAGCATGTCCTAGAACCGAAAATTCGAAGACATTTGACATCTACCAATCCGCACTGGGCCTGCGTGGTGGATTATGGCCCACTCCCTCTCGCATAGACAGGAGGCCTGTGTCCCAACAGTGGGAACGTTATAGGCTGATTATGCCTTGAAAATATCATAAGCATTTTTGGAAAAAAACTGTTAAGTTAGTACTTAACAGTTTTTTTCCAAAAATGCTTATGAACGAAGCGATGTGATCGTTCGATGCGATGAATGTTTGTGGCTTTTTTATTTTTAGTAAAATAAAAAATATTATCGAAAATGTTGATATCCGAAATAAGATGAAAAATAATCTTTCTCACGAAGAAAAGACATCAACGAGATCATAGGCTATTTTTTTTACTTTTGACATTTTAATAAAAAATAATATCATAATTTAATTTTGTATGCATTCAACCAGACAAACCACAATTTAATCAAAGCTATTGTTAATTCACAAAGTCTGTTGTCAATCAAACTACATAACGAGCTTATTATATTTGTCATATTATCATGTTTATCTTTATTTATTTGACACTTGTCAAATATAATGTCTATTTAAATATATGTTATTTTAATTTATTTAATGTGAAAAATATGTATTCAGTTTTTTAGCCTGTATCCCAGGAGATCTTATATCTAAAGTCGTGGTCATGTATAACGTATCATAGATAAAATGTAGTATGTTATCATATACCAATGACAGAACACAATTCGTACCGTTAGAAGCAATGATATTGTAAAAAGACGTAGTTAGGTCCCCTACTCAACGTTCGATCTTCAAAAACAGCACAATGTGCCGCTATTAGATGACACGTGGAAGTAGCACGGCCTGTCGTAATTATCGGGAGCGAAAAAGAGACAAGACGAAGAATATGTGGCTAATTAGCCAAGTTTTGACGTGCCACTTGCAGAGCGTGTATATCCTCTTTTTACTTAGAATATCATTGGTTAGAAGTACGAGTACTTACAATCATTAATTACATATCATGACTCCCCCGTGCCTCAGAAAGCACGTTAAACCGTTGGTCCCGGCTGTCATTTGTAGATCTTTGACAGTTGTTACGGGTCTTCAGAAGCCCGAAAGTCTGACAACCAGTCTTACCAAGGGGTATCGTGTTACCTAGTACCTAACTGGGTTGTGGAGGTCAGATAGGCAGTCGCTCCATGTAAAATACTGGTATTCAGCTGCATCCGGTTAGACTGGAAGCCGAAAGGCAGATGATGATTTCTGTAAATTGATGGTCACCCATCTACGGACCAACCGTGGAAAGCGTACTTTAACCTGATCGATCGGCCCGTACGATTGTTATTTCTTAGCCAAAAGCCCCAAGTCCAATTTACAGAAATAAATAACATTTATCATTTATGAAAACATTTTTGACTACACCCATATTTATGGTGGTACTCTTGTCTGTGGCACAGCACAGCTATAATGAATTTAAAAGCATCCGTCGTTTCCTTACTATCTGCAGCATGACCCCAGATCAATCTAATACCTTTAAAACTCTTCAATCTAAGATTTCAACTTTCTATATTTCTATCCATAACAATACAATCTCAAAACATAACATAACGCCTGCATTCCTCTGAGGGTTAGGCAGAGATGCACCTATACTAGGTACACCCACATTTCGCCAGTCATGTTTAATTCCCATGTAATAGGGGGCGAGCCTACTGCCATCAATCGGGCACAAGATTCAGACTCCGGGCTGCTTCGGTTTCCATAAATTCCTAATGGAAAAACACAATAACACTTTTCCTGACCTGGGATTCGAACTCAGAACACCATGATCAGCAGTAAAGCTTGCTACCACTAGATGAACGCGCAGGCAATCACAATATTTTATCCCATAACAACACAATCTCGTTCTATAAACAATACATAACATCGACTGCTAAATGTTGAAATAATCGTAATAACAGCTTGAAACAGTCGTGTGTTTCGAAAAGTTAATACAATTCTGATTATTGTGTCATTATACTTTGATTTGTTTTGTTATTATTGTATTGTCTTTTCTATGAGCAATTTCGACGTTTAAAAGCGGAAATTGCTCAACGATTATAGCTCTTATTGACAAGCAAAAAGTCGTGACTTCAATCCACACTCGTGGCAAGATTAATGTAAGGCCCTACCTTTTTTTCCGAAGAAAGTGCTGGTGCATATACCACACCCACCAAGACATGCCCCTAGCATAAGCATAATTACACATTAGACACAGAGAGTGAAAATAATAGTTAGTAAAATGTTTTTTTTTGGCAAAGACTTTTGTATGAAGAAAGAAGATATACCTACTTAAAAATAATTTTAAATTCATTGAAAAGAATGTAAGAAAAAGAAAGAAAAATTGTTTATTCTGCACAAACAAGACAAAGATAAAGACAAAGTAGCCAAAAATATTACAGTAAGTAGTATATTTTGAGACTATTAGCTTTTAAATTATGTTGATATCATCCAGAAATAACAATAAGAAAAAAGTAGCCAAAAGCCCAGTATTCAAAACCATAAAAGTTAAAAGTTTGACGATCAACATCTGACATCAAGCAATGGACAACCCATTGCTTGTTGTCAGATGTCAGGGCAGGTCAAAGTCAATACACACTACGAGTTGCGATTGCGACACTGGCAAATGACAACAAACAAACAAAACAAAATGCCGATGGCAGAGTGGAAATGATCATTTAATCACTGACAGTTAACGCACAACGTAAACTGCTAGTCTAGACCCAGCGGTTTACGCTGTGCGTTGTCGACACATAAGTTTCTTTTTTTAAGGGTTTCAAAGTTTGTATGAAAATTCGTATTTTTTGCTGATGAGAAATCCCATCGGGCGCACGGCTTGTCCCAAATGAATTGGGAAAGACATTTCTAAACAGTCATGATCTAATATTTGATTACTGGACAACATGATCATACATGACAACTTTTTTGTTGGTATAGTGGCGTGTGCTAGCTAACATTATTATGGCGAAGAATTTAATGTAATGTTTTGTGCTGCGTAGTGTAAATTATTTTACGTACTATTGTATAGAATCAAGTTTTTCTGACTGAACAGACAGCTGTGCTGCTGGGGAGTTTGTTGCGCCGCTTCTTCTTCCCAGCTAAAGCACTAGGAAGTGGTGAAGGGCGGGCGTTTTTGGGAAACTGTCTTATCTTATTTTTGGCATTCGAAAATTCTGATTCTTAGCCTAGTTAATAAATGACTTTTGATTTTGATCAGTAATGGAAGTTATTACGAATCCGATAGTAAACTGAATTCGGACGCCGATCTGATAAAACCAGTACCTACTTCTACACCTTTTTTGGACAGGCCTATAGCCAGCAGCGATCTAACAAGAAATTATAACAACGCTATTGTACCGGAGATTGGCAAAGCCCAATGGTAATCACAATGATTTATTACTCTATTCACACCTCAATATAAAGAACACACATACATATTTTATCAAATCGACAGCGAGACAGCAAAAACGACGCCCACGAAAATAATACAATGTTGAAGATTTTTGACAAGTAAGTTTAAAATGTTAGGTATAATATACTTAGCAGTTTAGCCCCAGGTATAATCATAAACAACCAACATCTGTTAATAACAAAATTATACATTTATTTAAAAACGATTCAGCAATGTAATAAAATGTATAAAAATATTGGATTTGCAATATGCAGATTATAATTTATATTATTATGTAGCCGAAAGATTGTAGAAGAAGATACATTGTATTTAAGAAAAAGAATATATCAGCTGTTTTATCAATGAATATGATGTTTCATTTATGATTGAAATTAGAAAAGTTGCTGAATGGAAAATATTTTAACACCAGCATGAGTTTTTAAGACGCTGAACTGGGAAGGACGTGGTATCAACATCAACGGCGAGTACATCTCACACTTGAGATTTGCAGATGACATCGTCTAAGTGGCTGAATCGCTTCATGACTTGCAGCAGATGCTGGACGACCTGGTTGACTCTTCTGTACGCATTGGTCTTCAGATGAACTTGGACAAAACCAAGGTTATGTTCAACGAACACGTCACTCTGGGACCGATTGATGTTAATGGCGGTGCTCTCGAGGTTGTTCGAGAATACGTTTACCTCGGGCAAACTTTGCAATTTGGTAAAAACAACTTTGAGAGGGAGGTTAACAGAAGAATTCAGCTGGGCTGGGCAGCATTTGGGAAGCTTCGTCGAGTCTTCTCGTCGCGTATTCCACAGACCCTAAAGACGAAGGTCTTCAATCAGTGCGTCCTGCCTGTTATGACTTACGGAGCCGAAACGTGGACACTCACGGTACGGCTGGTCCATAAATTCAAGGTCGCTCAGCGAGCTACGGAACGGGCTATGCTTGGAGTCTCTCTGAGGGATCGAATCCGGAACGACGTGATCCGACAGAGAACCAAAGTTGTCGACATAGCCCACAGCATAAGCAAGGTGAAGTGGCAATGGGCCGGCCATATTAGCCGTAGAACCGATGACCGTTGGGGTAGACGTGTTCTTGAGTGAAGACCGCGAATCGGCAAACGTAAGGTAGGACGCCCTCAGGCTAGGTGGAGCGACGATCTTCGCAGGGTGGCTGGTGGCAGCTGGATGAGAGTTGCTGAGAATCGAGCTGAATGGCGTGCAATTGGAGAGGCCTATGTCCAGCAGTGAACTGCTATTGGCTGATGATCATGTGTTATTATAATTTAGTTCTTGCCGATACGATTCCAGAAATCTTAAGATACATGATAACAATTTTAAACATTGTGATTAATATTTTTTTCCCTATTGGCATGTCATGGTTTATACAATCTAGCAACCCGCCCCGACTTCACACGGATGCAACATTTAAAAACGGAATTCCGTTCATGTCACGTTATGAACAAGTTCTGAGCAGTATTCTAACAAAAAGTACTAGGCTTGCATGGATTCAAGATAGTTTTTCATATGTCCACCTGGAATAGTACCTTTCAAATGGTGAAAGAATATTTCAAATAGGAGCTGTGGTTCTGAGAATTACCTTCTACATAAAAACAAACTCACTAAATTCGGTCTCTATATAATATTAGTAGACTAGAGCCTGCATCGCACGGGTTTTAACTTTTACGACTTAATAGAACATCGAAATTTCTGTTCTTTTCCTTAATTAAATTTAATCTATATCTATACTTATTTTTAGGGTTCCGTATCCAAAGGGTAAAACGGGAACCCTATTACTAAGGCTTCGCCGTCTGTCTGTCCGTCTGTCACCAGGCTGTATCTCATGAACCGTGATAGTTAGATGGTTGAAATTTTCACAGATGATGTATTTCTGTTGCCACTATAGCAAAAAATACTAAAAACCAGAATAACATAAATATTTAAGGGGGTTCCCATACAACAAACGTGATTTTTTGCCGTTTTTAGGGTTCCGTACCCAAGGGGTAAAACGGGAACCCAATACTAAGGCTCCGCCGTATGTCTGTCTGTCTGTCTGTCCGTCTGTCACCAGGCTGTATCTCATGAACCGTGATAGTTAGACATGATGATGATTGACATTTTCACAGTTGATGTATTTCTGTAGCCGCTATAACAGCAAATACTAAAAACAGAATAAAAGAAATATTTAAGGGGGTTCCCGTACAACAAACGTGATTTTGTGCCGTTTTTATAGATAATGGTACGGAACCCTATGTGGGCGAGTCTGACTCGCACTTGGCCGGTTTTTTATATTATAATGAGAAAAGATTTGATTTTTTGTTTGTTTGTAATGGATAAAGTCAAAAACTACTTAACTGATTTAAAAAACTATTTCACCTATAGAAATCTACATTAGCGAGTAAAATGGGCTGTATTTTATTATCATAAAAATTCAAGAGTTATGTCGTCAAGAGTCGAGATGATCAGTTTTCGAAAACTATCTTTTAAACGGGTCAGAGAGAGTGTTGAACTTTGTAGGCGAAGATACGAAATCTACGCGGACGAAGTCACGGGCCAAGTGTTATACACATAAACATTTCGGAGTGTATGTTCTTTCCTTATTCCGGAAATGCTTTAAATGATGATGAACTGCATCAAAATCCACTGAGTAGTAAAAGATCTAAGGGATCGCACAGACAGACAACAAAAGCGACTACATACTACTTTTTTTTTTGGGTGGGCAATTATCAAATAACTTCTCCCACTCTGGGCGGAGCGGAAAAAAAAAAAAAAATGTAAATTGGAATGTCAGCCCTGCTATATATACCATTTAATTGCTGAATTTTGTGTGTGTCAGACTTTTACTGACTAAAACCCACCCGTGTTCCTTCAAATGCCTGTGTGCCAGGGCCACGATATCCCTTTCGGACAGACTCGTAACCCTGGCAGGCATAGTACATAGTTGGAGCTTAAACATTTGAATAACATAAACATAGCATCTCACTTGTATTTCCCGAAGGGTTACTACAGTACACCCACATTTCACTAGTTATGTTTAAGTACCACGGAATAGGGGCCGAGCCTATTGCCATTAACGATAAACTTTTGAAACTTTAAGGAAATTCCAAAGCAATAATCACGGACAAGAGTTAAATGCACTACGAAAGTTACTACGCTACGATAAAGCAATCCAAGCCTCCACAATGCTAATCGCCCTTTCATCTCAAAAGTATGTCATTAGAGTCACGACTTATGACAAGGCACTCCTATTACGTCTAGTTCACAGTAACAGGTGCATATGACAGGTTCAACTAGTTCTATAATAGTAAAACATAAAGTAATGAGTTACAAGGTAAGAAAATATCGTAAAAACCTTAACGTGGTGTAAACTTGTTTTAAATGTTAGTAGAGAAGTCGTTAATGCATTATAAGATGGTAAATGATGTACCGGAGTTACAGACATAGCTTGCACAGTAAGCAAGCTGAAGTGGCAGCGGGCTGGCCATGTTTGTCAACCGATGGCAGTTGGAGCAGACGAGTCCTGGAGTTGAGACCGCGCATCAGCAAGCGTAGTGTGGGTCGCCCCCCAGCTAGATAGACCAACCGACCTTGAAGAGGTGGCTGGGACAGACTGGATGCGGAAGGCGGAGGATACGGTGTTCTGGCACAGCCTGGGAGAGGCCTTTGTCTAGCAGTGGACTGCGATAGGTTGAGTCCATGTTTTTGAGATACTGTCATTCTGTAAAGATCACTTCAAACCTCACTCAAGTGACACTACACTTTAAAAAAGTAACCTCATTTTTGTTTTGTTTTTTTTCGTTTTGGCTTCGCACGGTTTGTGCATTTAGCCAGTGTCATGTAAAGTTAGGTAACAAGTACAAAGTATGAATTGAACTCCATCCAATGCGTGATAAAGATGATAGATGATATCCCGCCCGCTCCCCTTGAGTTTAAGTAAAGTCGTGGCACTTTACTGAAACCTCGCGTGGACTTTTTGAGAAAACTTAAAGTGATGTTGCACTGTTTTGTTTCATTTGCCTACACTAATGCAGGTTCACGAACACCTAATGGTTAATAATTCACCACTATTACACATTAATATTCGGCTAAACATAAATTTTAGAAAATAAAACAAAACTGCTAACATGACGCTTCACTCTCCCGCCAAGAAGCCAAAGTAAACTCATTTGTTTTTAATGTCATCGCGGATTCACAATGAAACAACGTTTGAATTTCGAAGCGATGTGGTGTGTGGATTGTGGTTTCATTTATTTAATCCATTATTTACACATACCTAAACTCACGCTTTTTCCCATAGGGGTAGACAGGACGACAAGTGAACGTCACCTGCTACGATTCTTACATATCCCTTTAATTCATTATTTATTTCAAGAACTATTTAAAGTAAAAATTATATGGGACTAATCCCAATATTACACCGTTCAACAAAATTAATTCATTTTAATTTATATACTCAGATATACAGGGTTATAGCCTTATTGAATGATTCACATTGAAGTTTGAAGGATTCAAATTGTAAGGCAGAAGTAAACCATGCAATTCTGGCGTAAAATTATGCTTCATTACCATTAATTGACGCCTATCATAAGCTATACAGGATATAGGCTTGCCCCAAAAAAGGTGGTATTGCCAAATGGCTGCATACCTGCCACGGTGACTAAAGGCAATGCCTAATTTGATTGCAGATCTAGAACTAGACATTTTGGTTTCCTTTCTTGTAGAATTGTAATGCTTGAGCTATTATTTTCCTTTGATATCAGCATGTTCATTAACTGTTGCAAAATATCACTTTGAACGAAAAGGAATATTTGGCAAACTCGTACTAGCAATAATTTCATCACCACTCCGTGAAATTTTCTAATATGGTTCTTTTCATAGACCGCTACAAGGAATCCTTATCGAAAAATGACAAAATTACCATCCTCGACAATTGGTCAAAATATCATCAGAGATGAGGAGATAGATCTAGGCATAAATATTTCTGTTCCAATCGGCAGCGGTACCAAGGGGGTGTCGACCCCCTGGGGGTTGGGAGTGTTTACCAATGTGCCAACGTGTTGTGCAACGTGCGGCGTTTTGACACCCTAGTCAAATCTCGGGCTCACATTGAAGAAGAAAAGATAAATAAGAGGAAAATAAATTTATTTTACCCAGCACAAAAAAAGCTAAAAAAAACTTAGTTAAAACTTTATTTTTATTATAGTATTTTTAAACAAACATAATATTTACATAATTTAAAAACTAACAGTCTTTAAATAATAAAAATATGTAGGTACAAGTATAATATAAAAAGTCAGTCAGCCAGTCTTACCAAGGGGTATCGTGGTACCCAATAATTGGGTTGTAGAGGTCAGATAGGCTCCTTGTAAAATACAGCTGCATCCGGTTAGACTGGTAGTTGACTACGTAGTTGGGAAAAGCCTAGGCAGATGATGTAGTATAAAAAGTATAGGTACTGTATAAAAAAAGGGAGGGGGGCAATGCATCAGCATTGCTACGTTGTATGGCAATGCTGATGCTTTAGCCCAAAAAAGGGTCTTTCCAGTTCAGTATAAATGGTTTTCAACTGGACCTTATGTTACGAAGACGTCTTTGGTCATTGGAACCAGCGAATACAGGCAGAGTCATCATTGATTCAAGGGAATTAATAGTTTTCCCACAATTCTTATATACGGCAATAAACCTAGATGCTACATAAACGAAACAATTAAACAATTAAGCAAAAAAATTCATTGACCTAGAAGCAGCAACCTTCACGCGAAGTGCTTTAAATCTATGATTTTTAAGAATCTGTTAAATATTTTCGAAAGGCTGTGTTTTATGTTTCTTCATCATAACGTAAACAATTATAACATAACTTAATATTCACGCCTGTAATCCCCGAAGGGTTAGGCAGAGGTGTACCTATAGTACACCCACATTTCGCCAGTTATGTTTCAGTCCCATGTAATAGGGGGCGAGCCTATTGCCATCAACCGGGCTCAAATCCAGACTCCGGGCTGCTATTGAGAAATTCCTATTGGAAAATCCCAATAATATCAATCAAATCACTTGTCAACTGTCGCAGATTAAGTTTAAAAAACCAGAAACAAGTTAACCAATGACAAAGAAAGCGACAGAAAACCATAGATAATTCTAAATCGATCCCATAAATCTTCATATAAATAAACGTTTGGCACAGGCAGTAGCCACGTTCAGCCTATAGTTCAGTCTAGTCTGACAGGTGGTCTGTAAGCATTATGGTCTAACTCTAGAATTATAATTTCAAATGCGCGGGTTTTCTTGATATATTTTCTGCCACCTTGATGTTTGTGAGTGATTGATTGAATTGTGTATGTGCATTATGAGTGTGTGTGCAAACGTATTTGGAAAATCATGTAAACAATTTACATTTTTAGTGTGGTACCGGACGTAAAGAATAGCACCATTCTATTTTTTCCCGTGGGTGTCGTAAAACGCGACTAAGGGACTTACTAGAGAATGGGCAGCTGCGTTATTTATGCATTTGAACACCATACTGCGATCTAGACATGGGTAGCTCGTGAGCGAGTGATAATCAGAAAAAGAGGTAGCTCTTTTCAATTGAAATCGCTCTCGTTCACTCACTTGCTCGCTAAATAGCTCAATAGCTCAGTTAGCTCACTCAGAATTTGACAATGACTATTGCGCTAGCCGACCCGTTTCTTCGACGCGCGTGCGGCGTGAGTCAAATGAGCTAACAGTGGCGTCTGAGTTACTGAGCTATAGAAGAGCTAGTGAGCTAGAAGAGTTATACTCGTATAGCTCTTTAGAGTGAAATAGCTAATCGCTCTTTTTCTTTTCAGTCAGCTATTTCGCCCATGTCTACTGCGATCGCCAAGCGTGGCGATTATGGCAACCCCCCAAATGTTGAGGGAGGCCTATGTCCAGTAGTGGACGCTTTTCGGCTGAAATCATGATGATGATGACATTTGTATCTATTTCTGTGTGTAAATGGCAATAGTTCAAGTCAATTAAGCTTGTAATATAAGAACCTGCTAGATCCGACTGATAATGTTTGTTTTGCATATAATATTTACTAGAGTTCGGGCTTATTTAAAATGATTAAATAGTCTAGCAATATAATAATTTTGCTCACTGCTTAACGTTTATACATAATCATTAACTCAGTAGATTCTTGATAATTAAATTAAATAAGTACGAGAATTGAAACTGGGGGTCTACTCCGAAGTATTGGCCGAATGTTCGGCCGTTTTATAACTTCCAAAGTTTCCTTTTTTGACTTCGTCCTTACCCGACTTCAAGTCGTAGTTTTGACTTTGGCTTATCTCTTAGACTGTCTTTTTTTTGCCGTAGTCAGCGATAGTTAGCCGTAGTAAAGAAACGACCGAACATTAGGCCGATACTTCGGGTTTATGTTCGGACTAGACCCCCAGTGCTGTTCTAACTAAACAACTTTTGTAGGTTTTTCGGCGGTTTTTATCCCCTGGAATATCGAGGTATTGCCCCTCAATACCTCTCTCGATTCTGAACTAGTGTTTTGTGTGTCTATTACAGTCGTTAAAATACAAACTTCCTAAGATTTTCCGCATTCGTCTTAGCGTGTCGATGGTAATCCATTATGTAGAGTTACCCCTGAATTTGGCTATAAGTTTGCCAGGTTCAATAGCATCCATCAGTTCCTGTAACGTGCAGGGCATATTGTGGAACAGCACCACATTTACGGTCCAGAGCGAAGTCGTCTGTGAACCTGCTTTGGTCTACATAGGTCCGGAGTCTATTTAAAGATTTCCAGATAACCCTTTCCATAGATCCAATTTGAGGGTAAACTTTTATCACACTAATATTTTATAGGTGAAAGTTTGAGGTGTGTGTGTGTGTTTGTTACTTCTTCACGCTCAACCGCTGAACCAATTTTGATAAAATTTTGTATGGCGGTAGCTGACATACTGGACTAATATATAGGCTACTTTTTATCTCGATATTCCCACGGGATCGCGACTTACGCGGGTGAATCCGCGGGGCGCAGCTAGTAATATATAAATGTTTTCAAAACACAACTGAGAGCAGTAGTGACAAACGGTCGCAACTTACGAGTTGTAGGTCGTAGGTTCAAACCCTGACAGGTGCTTTAATTTGTGTAAATTATTTTATCACCACCGCTCTCAAAACGGTGAAAGAAAATATCATGAGGAAACCGGCATATCCTACAACCAAAAATTCGTAGACTTGTGACATCTACCAACCCGCACTGGGCCCGCGTGGTGGATTACGACCCACTCCCTCTCACCGAGAGGAAGCCTGTGTCCCAGCAGTGAGAACATTATTATAGGTTAATGCTTTTAAAACACGTCTCAACGTCCAATTTTAAGACACATAGCAACTCAACAAGTGAAGGACGTACAGAAAATAACATAAATTAAGATATATACTGAAACTACTTATTTATGTACCAGTACAAGGTCGTTGCATACCTACTGCAGTGACTCAGCGGGCATTCATAATAATTATCTCAAATTACCCCCATTTAGATACGGGAAAAAATAAACAACCCTCTAGATCCGCGTAAGAACAAAAACGGAATTCTGTACTTTAATGATTAATCATGTTTCTGCTCTGGTTTTGAGAATTATAGGAAAATATAAATGACTAGTTAGTTGTTTTAATGTTGGTCTTGTGTTGATTACCTGTGGGTGCTGTGGAGTGAAGGGATCACTGTGTAGATACGGGTTCGAGTCCTAATCTTCTATACTATTTTGTTTGAAAATTGATTGTTGATAGACCTTGAAGAAAGCGGTATAATTGTGTAACACACTATAGTAGCAATGGGTTTCATTTTGACAGTTCACTGCGTTATTTACGTTGTTGAGCTGACACATTTTTGACCTTAATGAAGCAATGGATTAGCAATATCCTTCAAAATCATTCAGATTGTATTGTTATTGAAATCTGTTAACCTTTAGGGAGACTGATAACCCCGTAAAAGTTGTAAGGAGTGACTGAATATAATACATTTATATAACGGCGGAGCAAGTGGCGCCGTCTATCTCTGTTATGAGTTACTGGAATCACCAATAAGGTCGGATAAGAGTGACACTGGCTGCTGACAGTCACTCTGCAGAGCGTCGCATCGATGGTTATGTGACGGAAGAAGATGTGAAGGAAGCCGCTGTCGTACCACGCTCACGACGAACTGCTATATTCCGGCCAATTGATGATATTGAAGCTGCTGAACCATTACGATGATCACTTCTGGTAAAGGCTATCCTGCGCCGTTATATATATGTCCTTAGGAATCAATTTGTCAGTAGGCTCGCCCGCTGGAACTTAAGCGTAACTGGCGAAATGTGAGTGTACTATTGGTACAGCTCTGACTTACCCTTCGGAGAAACAAGGCGTGATGCCATGCTTATGCTAGAAATATTTTGATAATATTGGGTGAATCTTAAATTTTGGATGTCCATGTGTCGTGACTCGTTTCGATGTCCTCACCGGTCATCATTTCTAGGAGCCTTACAGCTAAATTGCTGAGAAACCATAAAAATTATGAGATTTGTAAGAAGATTGAGTGTCTATATGATTATGAAATAGACAGACGGACAGTTTTTTTTTGTTATAAGTACCGCATACACTTTCATGTGCATTTAGTAAAAAGCTGTTATTTTGACATTAAAAACAGACACTTTAATTTTATTTATTTGTGTATTTGTATCGATAAAGAAATTATTTATCGA
Source organism: Tiliacea citrago (assembly GCA_963921375.1). NCBI lineage: Eukaryota > Metazoa > Arthropoda > Insecta > Lepidoptera > Noctuidae > Tiliacea > Tiliacea citrago. The sequence goes on along the minus strand of OY992783.1, from coordinate 19,678,169 downwards.
CTAACATTAATGTATTCAGTGTGAACTTTTATCGACAAACCCTGTGACTATTATATAGACCCTTGAGTCATACCTAGCGTTGCCAGGCGTCCGGATAAAGTCAGGCTTTTTAGTTGCGTGTGCGGCCAAATTAGACGGAGCCTGTTCGGCTTTTGTTAGGCTTTTTTTTACATTGGTCATGTGTTGGTTTCCGTTTTAATAATAAAGAAGACTGATTCATTCAATTGTATTGTTGTTTTATTAGAAGGGAACATTTTATTTTAAATGGTAAAAAACCTTGTTTTACTTATTTTTTAATTGTCGTACTAAAACTAAAAGTTTAAGGGTGTCCGGCCGTTTTACACTAATGTCCGGCTAAACTGGCCGGCTTTTCGGTTTTACGACCTGGCAACCGTAGTCATACTTACATACAACTGTTGTTATTTTCTCAATAAATTATTAAGTTAACAGTTGAATTCACTTAGAGTCATCAACTCATCATAAACAAGTTACTAATCTTAAGAAGCTCTTTCAGAAAGGTTATATTTTCAAAAGTCAATAATTTAAGGCTATCTCGAAAATATTTTTGTATTTATTTTCAACCCTAAGCTACGTTTCATAAATAGAAGAAAGCCTGAGGGGCTTAGCGAAAAGTCGATTAAAATCGCTTAAGGCCATGACAAAAAAAATCGTTATAAATATTCGAAGACATGTGCCATCTACCAACCCGCACTGGGCTCGCGTAGTAGATTACAGCCTACTCCCTCTCGAAGAGAGGAGGCCTGTGTCCCAGCAGTAGGAACATTATTAATAAAAGTAATTTATTTAGAAATATCATGAAAACACTCATTTCTAATTTATCCGTACGTTTAAAGATTGCTGAAAGTCAACACACAACGTTTATAGAAACTTGCGAACAATTCCACCATTATTCACTAAATGACAATAGTACAAAACCTCGTAATTATCAAAAACACATCGCTGAGTTTACGTTTAACTTCGATTTATATTCAAAACTTGATTGTGAAAGTGAGATTTAATTGTTTACGTTTCGCAATAGTATTACAAAACACTATTATTAAGATTAGCCTCGCTATTTATAACGCGAGGACAATACTGACATCATAAAAATAATTGATTTAGCCTATTCATGGCTGCGACAATTATACCAGTAATTATCTCGAAGGAAAAAATATTTTCCTTATAATAGACACGCCTGACATACCTAGAGCTAAGAAAAAACAAGTTCTTACTATTATTATAGAAATGCACACAATATACAAAACAGAATTATCTATAATTCAAGCATTAAATAGCTTTAACGTCGTGACGATGCCATAACAATAAAGCACACCCAATTAAAACTAGCTTAAAATAATAACTCACCGAAAATTATCCGATATTTTTCGTCGAATTTGTCGAAATATCCAAAAATATATGATACACAACACAGGCTCACACACACTTTGTATAATTCGTACAACAACAATACACAAGCACAGACACTTTGAAAAAAGAATTATTCAAAAATACGTTCACGTGATTGGTCGGTTGCGGCGGCGCGCGACCAACTCCCGCGCAAGTTGGTTAGAGACTGGTGCGCAAACGCGGTATCGCCGCGCACCTGTCTCACTAAAAAACAATGGCAAACAATACACATAGTAGCATGGAGTTAACGCTAAAGCCTTAAGGCTCTTACAGACTCACGCGAAATCGCGGGCGTGACAGGCAGCGACATAGAAATTGTACTACTAGTGTCACGTCGCGCCCGCGATATCGCACCAGTCTGTACGAGCCTTTATAGAGTGCATAGTTCAAAAATAATATTGAGTAGGTAATTTGTTAAAGGTTGTAATAGAACCCGTTTTGAGAATACATCATATTTTATCCTTACGTTCTTTGCTTACGATGTGTTCTTAATATCCAGCCTTGTTTACTACTTGCTTTCGACTAGTGACAGACATTCAGAAAGAGTTATTAATATATTTAACGGCGCAGGATAGCCTTTACCAGAAGTGATCATCGTATTAGTGGTTCAGCAGCTGCAACATCATCAGGATTGTGCCGGAACATAGCAGTTCGTCGTGGACGTGGTACGACAGCGGCTCCCTTGACAGCATCTGTCATCAGAAGACAGAACGCAACCATCGATGCGACGCGCTTTTCGATGATTCCAGTAACTTCGTAACAAAAATAGACGGTGCCACTTGCTCCGCCGTCATATTAATAAAAATGGATGTACTTTTGCTTACATAGCCAACAACTAAACAAACCCAACCTAAAAAAGAAACTATCACTGCCAGCACCAGTTAAAACTAGCTTAAATAATTCTTTCAGCCAAACTGAAAGCCTCTATGGATTGGGTCATTATCTCATTAGGTACTTCGGGTCCTCGTGTAACCTCATCTATAAAGTCAGACAAAGATAAGTTCAGCATCATCTCAAAGTATCTACAATCTTCAATTTTGAAAGTTATCCTAATATATTTAATTAAATGTTATATCTAACAAACTAACCAAAATCCTGAAAATGTATTTGTTACAACGGAAACGGCAGAATATTATGAAATTATGTAACAACTCCGTAACACTGACAAATAAATGGACTATTACTATAAGGAACCTTTTAAGAGGAGCTTGTAGTTTAGTAATAACAGCCGCACGGGTCGATCGATCAGGTTAAGCTACGCTTGCCGCGGTTGGTCCATGGATGGGTCACCATCTTTTCATACCAAGACTCCTCCGTAAAACGTTGGCCCCGGCTGTCATCTTTGACAGTCGTTACGGGACGTCAGAAGCCCGAAAGTCTGACAACCAGTCTTACCAAGGGGTATCGTATGACCAAGTAACTGGGTTGTGGAGATCAGATAGGCAGTCGCTCCATGTAAAATACTGGTATTCAGCTGCATCCGGTTAGACTGGAAGCCTATTTATCACTCTAGTGTACTTAATAACTTCATACTTTATAATTTCAACTTGTTAAACCATCTTCTACGGACTTCTCAGTAGCTCCAAACATTCGTAATGTTGTAAGACTCCATTACATACCCAGCACCTGTCGCCTCAGACATAAATTATCGAGCCTAGGTTCCCTAAGGCTTCTAAATAACCTGTAATTGTTAATAGAGAAGCTTTTTGCATCTTTTATGTATTTAAATGGTGTGATGGTAATGATAAAAATGGTATATCTTTCTTCCTGTCGGCAGCTTAAGGGCGTTTGAAGAGTTAGTAAACTAAAGACGTCATTAGAACGTTTTAAGTCCTTGCAAGCTTCGTGCAAACGTGAACTTTCATTTTTATTCTACTAAAGTGATGTTGAAGATGAAAAATGCGGACTTCTTATATCAAATAATTCTTCGTCAATTCTGTTCCTTATCAGAAACCACAAAAATACGGTATTTTAGAATTTTCGAGTAAAATCTGATGGCCGAATTTAGACATGAAAAAAGAAAAAGAAAAATTGACGTAGAAGGTCTATGTAAATTTTTCTTAAGGTAGCAAATTCTGGAAAAAAACACCGGCAGTGCGAGCAAGTGCGAGTCGGACCCGATCCCAAAAACAAACTTAACATTGTAGCTGAAAAACATGTTCTCCAGTACATCGATATACGCCACGGTCAATTTTCCAACTACAAATGTAAGTAAGTATTCGCAAAAAAATTGTTTTTTGTGTGAGTAAACTACAAATTAATCATTTTCGGACTTTTTCTATTATTTGTGCTGTGAGACCTTGCTTCTTGGCAATTTTCATGATTCTATGTCAACGGGAAGTACCCTATAGGTTTAAATTTATTTACGAGTATCAAAATATGTCGCATAAATCGCCGTATTGTTTTATTGCGTTGAATTAAAAGCTTGATTTTTTAGAGCTCCAAGAGACCGTAGACCTACGTATTTAATATTAATTTCAACTTGATCCCTTCACGCGTTTATGAGAAAAAGGGTCTTGACAGACTGACAGACAGACATGCGGACAAATGAAATGATCCTATAAGGGTTCCGTTTTTTCCTTTTGAGTTACGGAACCCTAAAAAGCGAGTAAATTGAAAGAACCTACAAAATAATTTATTCTTACCAAAACTAACACCTCTCGTAGACAAACTAGTTAAGTATAATATATCCGAGTGACTCTACGTGTTGCTTGACTGACAACACAATGGAGGTCTCGCTCTACCACTCAAATGGTTAATGACTCTATAATTCACTCAAACATAATCCATTTGTTACTAACTTGAAAAATGTTCTAAAATGTGGGTTGACTTGAAACTTGAACCACGTGTACGTCCTTTGGCCTTTTAGATTCGAAACTGTGTGTTGAAATGGCTATAAAAGATGGTTTTAGTTTTTGTCCTCAACAATGCACAGAAAACCAACGTAAAAATGTAACGTATTCATGTCACTGTTAAAGTAAACGAAGAAAATTCTGACACGTGGTCTTTTAAGCATTAGGTTGATTAATCATCATCACTCTCTTGCCTTTATGTCAAATTATTCGGCGTCCGCGAAACACGTGTTAACAAATTTATACCAAATAGATTCTCGACGGTTATGACGTAGTAGTTGCTTAGTTATTCCTAAATTACCCAAATATAATATTATCAAAAAAAAAAACTACCCAAATACAGACTGAGTGTGAATTATAGTTCGTGTTTAAATGTGTCAAACCTGCCACTGAGTATCACATGCCTCTTTCTTCTCTATTAATCGTCATCTCGGTAGTCACCCCACAAGTAGATAAAATTAAATGAAGAAATATAATATAGAACAAAATGAGATCTAAAGTGGAGAATAGTACCAAATAGAGACCGTCGTACCAAGAGATTCCTCCTCTCTCTTCCTTTGCATTGGCAGGCAAGGTCCAAGATTATCTTCTAACTAGCTGCGCCCCGTAGTTTAGTTAGTGGCAATATCGCGATAATAAGTATCTTATCTCCTAATCCAGGTGATAGTCATATTACTAATTCTCCATAAAATTATAAACGGTACAATTGACGCGCAATTGGTAAACTATTTTAAATTTAGGTCTAGCCAACGTAGTAAGGTCATCATCGTATTTTTGAATTGCCAACATCCACATTAAATACCTCATTTAATAGCCCTCTAACACGTATGGCAAGGCAATATAATGAAAGGTCCAACTTGACAGATTACCCGATTGATATTTTCTCCATGAGTTTCGCTTCTTAAAGGCGTTCTCTATTTAAACAGTGCGAAGAGTGCACGTCTGTGTAGCTCAAATTGGTTTATTTTATTTTGTAATGTTCTAGATTTAAGTCTCTGGACACACTTTTAATTTTTCTTTTTGTCTCTAATACGAGTATTCATAAGCTAATGTCATGCATACCTGTTATTTGCATGGTTACTGAAGTTACAATTTTAGATGTTATTTAATTTTGAATTGTAAGTGGCTGTGCTGTTGGTGTGCTTATTTTAAATAAATAAATAAATAGTCAATCAATCAATGATGACTGAGCGTATGTTCGCTGGTTCCAATGACCAAAGACGTCTTCGTAACTTAAGGTCCAGGTGAAAACCATTTTTGCTGAACTGGGCCTGTTTGGCACAGCACACAACACAGTTTTAACAGGGCTGAACCATTTTTATATAGGTACATTATCCTTTTTTCTCAGACATGCTTGGAAACTCGAGCATTATTTTGACAACCTTCTTCGAGATAAATGGAAATTGCTGTACTGGCATGCGAGCAGCGGCCGCCAAAAGTTGTATGAATATCCTTATATGTGTCGTGGTTTGGCGGCCAAATAAATGAGTTACATAGTAAACACATTATCTATCGTGTACTTTAAAAATGGAACGATTTTTTACTCCGAAATATAGCAACCATTCAACCAAGGAGGTAACTTATCAAAGGTTTTATTTAAATTTCAAACTGGCTTGCAAATAGAAAGTTGTTTATTGCAAAAAAAAATAAACAAATGAACAGATTGGCGCGTGAAAAATTATCGCTGGTCGTCATTGAATCTAGAATTTATAAATAATTTACTTTGTTTGAATTTTATAAATAATTTACTTTGCTTGAATTTCCTCGCATTATTTGATACTCCTATTCCAGCAGTGCTATTCTGTAACCATCTCACCGTGAAAACTAAGGTGAAGTGAGCGTGGGGGGAACTGTCAGTGTCATCCCACCTGATGCTAGGGATGGACCAAGGATAACATTTACAATCATAATCGAGATTTTAATAATAATTTTAATTAGTGTCTAAACATTACTATTTGCGGGGTTTTTATATAAAATAGCAAAAAAAAAATTCTGTGAGAAGCTCAATTTCGTTTTTTTTACATGTTTTTCCTAGAGTAGGTACTTCTTAAACAGCCTGAGACGCGAGCGCGTTACGCAGGTACAATAAATATAGCATCAGTAGAATCACACTGACACCTCACTCCACGCAAGAATTCACGGTAAGATTTTTACAGAATCGACATGCAGGCCGCTGCTGTAATGTAACTATATTTTATACTTATACATAATCTGCCTAGCCTTTTCCCAACTATTTTGGGATTGGCTTCCAGTCTCACCAGATGCAGCTGAATACCTGTAATTTACATGGAGCGACTGCCTATCTGACCTCAACCTAGTAACTGGGTAATACGATACCCGTTCGCAAGACTGGTTGTCACACTTGTGCTTCTATAAGTACCCGTAACAACTGTCAAATATCTACGAATTACAGCCGGGACCAACGGCTTATCGTGCTTTCCTAGGCACGGAGGGGTCTTGATATGTAATGGATGGTCACCCATCCACGAACCGACTTGTTTTAGGCACGAGCCCATGGGCGAAAGAATGAATGAATTTTTGACCTCTGACGAAGACATAATTATGAATATTACTCACATATATGCATACAAATATAATAAGTCTCATATTTCAAAAAAGCAGTTATGTTCATCAGACAGCTAACGAGATAATTCTGTGGGTAAGTAATTATTTTTATCACCTATTACTTTGAAACCCCTGTCAAAAACAGACCAATAAAACATAAACTAAGTTTTTTTTTCACCTAAAAACTAATTTAACAAGAAACTATTATAAATAAATAATCTATATCATTTGCAAAATAAATATACAGACCAGTTCCTACTAATAATATACATGTAAAAGTTTGTATGTTTGTTTACTCAATCATGTGAAAACGGCTTTGATGTTTGGCACACGGATAGTTTATAACCGAGATTAACATATAGGATACTTTTCTGAAGTCCACGCAGTTAAAGTCGCGGGTTTTTTTTTTTTTTTTTTTTATATGGCATCTCGCAGTTGACCTTGAGAGGCCGTGACTGCTTAACCGGTCTTTCCTGTGGCTGCCCTAAGGTATTAGCTTAAAGCCTCCAGCCAGGAGCGTAAATAAAAGTATTAAAAACTAAACGACAGCGCTCTAAGGGCACCCCCTGTGGGGTACGAACCTCGGCTTAGGGCGTCGTTGGGGAAAAACAAAGCAAATTGGGGACGGGCTGGATCGAAAGTTTAAATTCATGATTATTAACGGGGATTACTATTAAATGCTACGGCTCACTCAGCCTCGGGGCTGGCGGTTCGACGTGCAAGGGACGGGGGGAACAATTTATTCTTGATCTTCGCGTGGTACCTCGGCGGCGAGGACGGAATGACGGTTTGTGTTTGTGCACTGTACTTGTGGCCCTATTGCTTTCCTGAAGGAGAGTAATGGGGTCATCCGGGTCTAAGAGAGTATGCCTAGGTCGGCGAGTCTTACTAATTTGAGATGGCCTATAGCTAGCTGCCTGCACAACCAAGGGGTTGCGATGTCTATCTGCGGACTCGAAGAACCGCTTTGTCGCGCGTTTCAAAAACTGCTTGATGGTGGGGATTCTAAGATCTACGTGTAGGGTTTCGTTCCGAACGAACCATGGAGCGTCCGTAATTTTACGGAGAAATCGGTTTTGAAGTGCCTGCATTCTGTGAATGAGATGGGGACGGGCGTGTGCGAAAGCGGCACACGCGTACGTCATAATCGGCCGGATGCACGCTGTGTAAATACGCAATTTGCCCTTAAGGGACAACTTGCTGCGTGAGTTCAGAACGCAATGAAGCCTACCGAGAGCGAAAGCAGCGCGCGAACGCACTTGCTTTATGTGCTCAGCGAACGAAATGTGGTGATCTAAGATCACACCGAGATATTTGGCTCGCTTCTCCCAAGGGATAGGCTTGCCGAACGTCTTGATCTGTCGTGGTAGGTCCGGTCTACGCCGGGGCCTAGAAAAGAGGACCGCTTGGCTCTTATCAGGATTGACCTCGATCCTCCACTTCCTGAACCAGTCACCGAGTCTGTTGACTTCGGTCTGTAGGATGCGGGAGAAAGTCGCGGGCAGAAGCTAATATATTTATATAGAAATGTAAACAAAATATTTGATGCAAATTGCATGTATTTATAAATATTTATATTTGAATGACATGCTGTGTTCAATAAAGCCAAATTATTTATGTTATTAAAGAATTTAATAAAATAATTAAGTATCGTTATTCAAATATTTGTGGACAAAACACCTTTTTCTTTGAGTTATTACATAATTTTGTGGTGTGAAACATTATAAATCTTTTATGTTATTAAACGTTTTTGTCTGTTTTCTACTACCTAATTATAATTTGAATTATGTTTTGTGACCATTTTTTACAGGTACTCGTATTATGATATTTTTTTTTTTTATTTTTTTTTTTATAATAAAATATTTTTAATTGATGGGTCTGGTGGATGGTCTACGAAATGACATCGGACATTTTTATTAAGTAGATATTATATTGAATTATTTATTTTAAGTTTTATTATGACACAGAAGAAGAGCACATTTATTAGTCCCAAATCTAATTAAAACGCACAAATCCTAATTTATGACTAAAGATTTTTTTCTAATTAACGATTTTTTTTTCTTTTTTATCGTCTGAATTCTTAGTAAAACATTAAATTACAAATGTGGCAACTAAGTTGAACTAAGTTATTTCTAAGTAACTCACGTGTGGTCTCAGTATTAACTCCGAGTAATGTTAAGCAATGATTACAGGTATCTTAAGATAAAATAGCATGTTAAGCAACATTTTTTATACGTAATATACTGCAGAACTTAATTAAATTTTAATTATATTAATATATGATTATGCTGTAGTTTTTGTTGGAGGTAGTAAGCAGAACTTCTAATAAAAGGTTAAGTTTTTCTTTAGCAAGGTAACGGTGACTTTACTTACTAACTAAGGATGTTGCTTAGGTACACAACTTCAAAGATTATTAAAGGATATGCAGAAATCTAATTTGATGTTTATTGCAGAGAACATAATAGTTTTCTATTATATTCACCTTTGTACGTATTTCTCCGTCCCTTTCTTCTTGTATGTTTGTATGTGTGTACATAAACTGTTAAATAAATAAATATTTTTCCATATGACACGAAAAACATACATTTCGATCCTCGACCGAAAGGAATGCTTCATGAATGAATTAATCTGCCTAGCCTTTTGCCAACTTTATTGGGGTCGGCTTCCAGTCTAACCGAATGCTGAATTCTTTAGGTTTTTGTTTTTTACTTTGCCTATGCTGTCCCACTGCGGGGCAAAGGCCTCCCCGTAGTCCTTACATTATTTCTTTTCCAGCGCCACGAACCAGCCCTCACGGTACGTATCCAGGTCATCCCTCTACCTATTTCTGGGCCAGTTTCGGTGACGCCGTCCATCTTCAGGTACCCATTGTGTGGAGACTTTTGCCCATCGGTCATCGTGCTTGCGGCTGACGTCACCCGCCTAATCCCATTTGAGCCCGGCAGCGTTCTTGCCTACGTCCATTATACATGTTTTGGAACACATTGTGTTGTTCCAAAATCTGTCCTGTCTTTTTACGCCTAGGATGCTGCGTTCCATTGCTATTTGGCAGACTCCAAGGCGGAACTTTTGCAACTCGGCGAGCGACCAGGTCTGAGCATCATAAGTAAGGACGGGCAGGACACACATGTCGATGAGTTTGCGCTTCAGGGAGATGGGCAGATCACTCTTCATTAGCGTCTGCTTGACTAGCTTTTCCAGGCGTTTTCGATTCGGTGCTCAATTTCCCTTCCCTGCACGTTTTCGAAGAAACTAACTGGCCCAAGTAGATATACTCATCAACATAATGTATTTCCTGCCCATCTACCTCGACCGTATGCTTAGTGCTGTTTCTGCATTAGTTGGGTTCCGAGACCGATTCATCTTAAGTTCTACCCTAAGCTAGCCGTGTGCTCTTCCATGGAGCATGGTCTGGACTCTGGAGTTTAGAGCTGTGGGGGACAAAAAGGACTGTATCGACGGCAAATCGGAGGTTTGTCATCCTCTTCTTGCCGACGTCAATGCCCTTAGTCTTCCATGAGGCTGCCAGTGTCTTAAATATCTCCTCGAGTATGCTCATAAAGAATTTGGGAGAGAGGGGGTCAGTCTGGTCTGAGTTTTCAGAATCTTTTTGAATTCTGAAAACTCAGACCTGACTGACCCCCTATTAAGGTATTTAACACATTTTTTTGATTCTGAATGACGGCCCAGCAGTATTTAGTTTAATGTTTCATGAATGTAATAGTAAAAATACCATCGTTTAACCGATTTCCTCTAGACCTCAAGTTTCGGTCTTAGTTCTGCCAATACTGGATTAGATATTTTTGGTCATCGTCTGTCGTCTAGACATACTTGTAGACTTTAAATATAATGACCAGAAACAACAAAAACAGCCAGAGAAATCAATTGTTAAGCAAATTGACATCTTAAGTCAATTTACCGTGTCATAACCATTTCATACAACTGTCAAAAATTACAGTTGTGATTTTAATAGACGGACGATTTAAGTCGGTGGTCAATTTGCTTAACAGTATTTTTTCTGACTAGACATTGTATTGATTTAAAAATACAGATTAACTATGAGGCGTCTAAGTTTAATTTATTTATAAATAAATTATATGCATAATAATCGACATGTATTAGCATATTTGATCAAATAACACTAAATTAAGCATAATTAGCTGCTGTTTCTGAAATTTTATTTGCATCTAATCTTAAATTAATTTAGGATCGGCAATGCGAATCGATTAAATTAATTAAGATTTATTAAGTTATCGCCTGTCATGCACAAGGTTGTGGGTTAAAATCCGGGCAAGTACCAATATCACTTTTTCAAATTATATGTTTAAAGCTTTTGATTGCTTCGATCATGTCATCTTGCTCAACAAGTTATACAGACGCGGCGATCTTTTACGATGGATCCAATTATATTTATTTAAAAGATCACAAGCTGTGGTAAAAGGAGGTGATCGTTCTAACTTTATTGAAATCCCTAGCGGTGTTCCGCAGGGTTCTCATTTGGGGCCTCTCTTTTTTAACGCATATTTATTTGATATCACTGATTCTTTTAAACACTCTGAACACAATGTACGCTGATGACAAAGAAATATTTTATAAAATAAGGTCACTTGATGATTTATTTATTTAAACTTCTCACACACAATAATGTACAAAGGCGGACTTAATGCCTTAGGCATTCTCTACCAGTCAACCAAAGGTGGTGAAGAGATAAGATGGCGGGTGCTCTGATTGACAGAAAATAATAATATTATAAAATATTAAAATATAACATAATTAAATATAAATATAATAGGTACAAAATTACATAAATAGGTTATAAACTTAGTTATAATACACATATATTTACTATAATATATCCCTACATTATATATATATACATAAATATACATACAAGTTCAATGAAAAGACATTAAATTGAGATGACTCTACACTATTTGTTTTGACAAATAACTCTGCAATTTTCGCTTAAATGCAAACCGACTGTATGATTGTAAGGCTCTTCAAGACAACCTTTATAACTTAAATAATTATTACATAGAAACAAGATCACAGTAAACGTCACAAAGTGTCAATGTATTCGTTATACACGTAAAAAACCCAATTGTTTCTTTTTAATGGAATTTTTTAACTTTATATTTTTTAAATTTCAACTTTAATGGAATTGTCGTTAATAAAGTCAAGATAGATCGGGATGGAGGAGTTATGTTTGACAATAAATTAACATTGTCAGATCACATAGACTTTGTTAGCACAAAAGCTTATAAGAACTTACACTTTTGTTATTAGGTCATGTAAGGTATAAACACCGAGGCTCTTAAATCAGTGTGTTTTGCATATGTGCGCAGCGTCTTAGAAAGACGCGTGCCCAATCTGGTCTCCCCAATACATTATTTATAAGAACCAGCTAGAACGGGTTCAAAGAAATTATTCCATATCCATCTTAATTATCCCCTCCGTAAACCTCCGATGGCCTATGAAAATACTCGTGGTTGTCGAACACATGGTCTGCTAACACAAAAAGGCGCTAAGTTATGGATATATGATTACTTTGTGACATACTTAATGATCGCGCAGGCAACTTCTAATATTCCCCTACGAGGCGGCGCTGGTACACTCGTCACACTTCGAAGCTACAACGTGACATGGCACTCGACTTATTACGCCAAAAATTGTGTATTGACTCTTATTGCTCGAATTTATTACACAGATTTCTCTCAAGTGGATATGTTTAACAGTAATAAACTTACATTCAAAAAACAAATAATAAAAACCATAAACGAAGGCAAATGACAAACTAATAATCACATATCAATCAAATTTTTTTTTCTTAACAATCTAACTTATTTTTTTTGCTTTAAATTTTAAACTTCCTTTGGGGGAGGCCTGTGTCCAGCAGTGGACATCTTTACGTCCTTCTGATGAAATTATGATAATTAATATACCTAAAATTAAAATAAAACAATACAAAAGGTACCTACTTTGAATTTAAATATTTATTAGTTTTTTTTTTTTTAATGCGGACCTATCTGAATTGGCTCCGAAGTGCCTTTATTGCTTATCCGGGTTTTGGCGGAGCCTGTAGGGCCTCTCGCCGGGTCGAAACATAAAAAAATTAGTAGCACAACTAAGGGCGCCCCATGATGGGACTCGAACCTAGGCTTAGGGCGCTACTGACAACTGTACAAGAGGGGAAATATATCTTAGTAGTTCGCATATTTTATAATTATCCTAGTTATACAGAGGGAAACCTATTATTAGTCACTACACAACGTACCTACTAAAAATGTATCGCTGTTGGTTGCCTAAATATTTTTTTTTTAAATGATTTAATCTTGAACATTACTAACATTAGTGAAGGGAGACATCGTGAGGAAACCTGGACTTATTAATATAAGTCTGAAATCACCAACCCGTCTTGAGCAAGCATGGTGATCACACTCGTGCCTTCTCTGTATGAGAACAGGTATTTGCCCTGCAATAGAACAATAATAGACTGGAATTATTATAAATTTTTATGATTTTTGTCAGAATAATATAACGTACATTAGCGATGCAAGTCATATCATTACGATAAACACATCACGAATCCTTTTGTCATCAAGACAGATAGACAGAATATACTTGCAAGCTGATGTACCTAAACTATTCCGTACCTATAAGCAGGTAGTTTCTTTGATATATAACGAGAAAATCAATTTCTGAAAGATATGTAATTGTATATTCTTTGATGAAGTGTATCTTTCTTTTTTTTTTTTTTTTTTTTTTTTTTCTTTTTTTTCTTTTTGGCTTCGCACGGTTTGTGCATTTAGCCAGTGTCATGTAAAATTAGGTAACAAGTACAAAGTTATTTAAATAATTATGAAATGAACTCCACTCAATGCATGATAAAGATGATTGATGATATCCCCGCCCCACTCCCCTTGGATTTAAGTAAAGACGCGGCACTTTACTGAAACCTCGCGCGGACTTCTTGAGAGAACTTAAAGTGATGTTGCACTGTTTTGTTTCATTTGCCTACATTAATGCAGGTTCACGAACACTTAATGGTTAATAATCCACCACTATTACACATTAATATTCGGCTAAACACAAATTTTAGAAAATAAAACAAAACTGCTAACATGACGCTTCACTTTCCCGCCAAGAAGTCCGATGAAGTGTATCAAAGACTTTTGTAGTTATATCCCAGTCTGTGGTGAATATTAAAAACCTTAATTTATTTTTAAAAATCGGCTGTTAATCTATTATAGATCGTTGGGACAAAAAAAAGGCCAGTAGGTACGTAGGTACAGTCGCCGCCAGTCAAATTTCCCCAAATGATTTTAAACTTTAAAATGTTGATATGTAAGTTAAAAATCGAATGAGAAAATTTTACAGTTTGTGATAACTTAATGTGCTGGTGACTGTACATACCTACTAAAGTTTTCTTTCACCAGACCCTGCCATTTAGAAAAAAAACCGTAATCCCATACAGTATTTTTAACCCACGAATTGACGCGCGCTTTGTTTGTGGTAACCAAGCGTAGAAACACGCAGTGAATGTGTGCGTGAACAAGAGTAGCGCCAGCACATAACAGACACACGCACATACCCACACATACTTCCAACTTCGCCATTGTCTCGTATACCGAGAGCTCCTGCACTTAGACACACATTCAAACCGTGTTTGTACACTTGGTAACCACAAATAAAGCGCGCGACGCTTTGAGAGATAGAAATAAACTGTATAAAGGCTCGTACAGACTAGTGCGATATCGCGGGCGCGACGCGACACTAGTAGCACAATTTCTTTGTCGGTGTCTGTCGCGCCCGCGATATCGCGTGAGTCTGTACGAGCCTTAACTGTATGGGATTACTGTTTTGTAAGAAGATTGTAAGAACTCTTACAATCAGTCTGGCCAATAACCCATCACTGTTAAAAACCATAAACCCAGTACCCCACTTAAAACTATACAGTTTCCATAAAAATTTACAATCCAGTATGATATATAAATTACGCGGAGTGCCCGTGTAACTATTTTAACCGCTTTATAACACATTGTGTAAACAAACCAGGCTAATATGCGTTTAAGGTGACATCGGTGCCGGAGAAAATTGATAATGCCCGGTTATTATGGCTAATTGAGTGCAGGGAGAAAGTTAGATTATAGTTAGCAGAAGTAAAATGGGTGATATTTGTTATTACGTGATGATGGTACCTTATACTCGTAGAAGAAAGAAAATACGTTTATTTGCGGTAAACATGACGCAAAAAAGAACATAAACACAAACATAAGAAAAGGTTGAGGGAAACATGCGTCACATCCACGCAAAACGGCTATCACTCAGCATTATGCTGCGACCCTATACAAGACAGAGCCCCAGCGCTGGTTTTCAGCGACAGCCGGCGCCGACGTATTGACGTCGTCCGGTGCAGCAAACAGTTAATAGGACGCTGTACCGGTACAGCATACATAAAGAAAAATAATGATAAACTAAACAGGAATATAAAAATAGACATATTATACATGCTGTGAGAATATCATCCTCCATAAACATTTTACGCTATAATTAGTGGCAACGGTAGTTGTGGCGTAGCATTTTTATGTGTGCTTAATCGCTGTAGAACTGAAAAATAAATGCTACCGAGTTTTAAGAGTATGCCTACTGATCCGTGCTGTTATTGTACCATCAATCATAACATAACATAATCTTTATTTTTGCCAAAATAATAACAACCAACAACAAATTTTCCACTAGAACTTATATAAAATAATCTAAAAGATTAGGTATCCAATTTCCGTTCCTCAGTGCATAAATTCACGGTTGTTACGAAACCGATTCACCCTGGCCCCCGTACTAGTTATTAACTGTATTACGGTGGGACAGCTTCCTCGTTGTCTGTTTACAATAATATAATAAGCCGTTTTGAGAGAAAATAATTAGATAATCTCATTTTTCTAATAATACAAAGTTAAACTGTGGGTAAAATGTATCACACTTTTAAATTGTTCTTTACTTGATTTTTACTTTGGGGTAGTAGCGTAAGTTCACATAGTATAAGTAACATTTTTACTTTGTAGGTAGTAGCGGAAGTTCACATAGTATAAGTAACATTTTTACTTTGTAGGTAGTAGCAGAAGTTCACATAGTATAAGTAACATTTTTACTTTGTAGGTAGTAGCGGAAGTTCACATAGTATAAGTAACATTTTTAGATATTACGTTTGTTTACAAATATTTGTATTGTTTTCTTGTTATCTACTTTATATAAAACAACAAAAATAACTGATCATCATGGATCTAATGATACGTACTGTGTTCACTTCTACAAAGTATTGTTACAAAAATAATTTTGATAGTAACCTAGGAATAAATAAAAACGAGAATAAATAACACTATCTTTCCACTTATTATTACTACCACCACTTATTATTATATACCACTTTCCACTTATTATATACTGTCATCATCATCTACCGAGCCTTTTCCCAACTATGTTGGGGTCGGCTTCCAGTCTAACCGGATGCAGCTCAATACCAGTATTTTACATGGAGCTACTGCCTATCTGACCTCCACTACCCAGTTACTGGGTAACACGATATCCCTTGGTAAGACTGGTTGTCAGACTTTTGGGCTTCTGACGACCCGTAACAACTGTCAAAGATCTACAAATGACAGCCGGGACCAACGGCTTAACGTGCTTTCCGAGGCACGGAAGAATCTTGGTATGAAAAGATGGTCACCCATCCACGGACCAACCGCGGCAAGCGAAGCTTAACCTGATCGATCGACCCGTGTGGCAGTTATTACTTAGCCACAAGCTCTATACCACCTCCTTATTATATACTGTATTAAAAGGTGTTCCTTAACTGACTTAAAACAAACAGTACCTATGAAGATTTTGAATGACAGATCACAGACCGTTCATCATCTTCACAACCATTGAGGCAATGTGATCGATCGTAATTCCACTTGATTCCCGTGTTAACCGAAGTATCTTTACTACCTGTCCTAAAATATTAAACGCCATTATTCACTACGCAACAACAGAGTATTGTCAATGCGTTTATAGAAACAACAGGTGCGCATACGCAGCTGTTGTGGCGCGTGCTCTAGCGTAGATCCTTTAGTTCAGGGGTTGCCACAAGCAGGGGATGTAGCGGAAACGAATTATCAAGCTTTTTTGTGTGAATAGAAACATTTTATGGAATAAAATTATGTTGGGGTCAGGGGTTAATAATATAAGGAAGGTTTAGGAGGGGACTGGGCTACTTTAAAAATGATTATCATTATAAGACAGGCAGCCCAAAGGGTCATAACTCATAATTAATCATCACACTTATATTATAAAGGCGACAGTTTGTGAGTGTGTGTGTGTGTGTGTAGGTTTGTTACTTCTTCACGCTCAAACGGCTGGACCAATTTTGACAAAATTATGTATGGAAGTAGCTGACACCCTGGATTAAGACATAGGCTACTTTTTATCCCGATATTCCCACGGGATCGAGACTTACGCGGGTGAAACCGCGGGGCGCAGCTAATTATATTATATATTGTACAATCTTTCGCCCGCTGTTTCCCCTGCGTTAAGGTCGGAAATTGTCCCTCGTGAACGTTCTACCAGGATAAAAAGTATCTTATGTTCTACCCCAGGTCATGGTCTACCTGTGTCCTAAATTTCATGGAAATGCGTTCAGCCGTTAAAGCGTGAAAAGGTAACAGAATAACTTTAATATTTATAAAATGACTAGCTGCGCCCCGCGGTTCACCCGCGTAAGTCTCGATCCCGTGAGAATATCGGGATAAAAAGTAGCCTATATGTTAATCCAGGGTGTCAGCTACCTCCATACAATTTTTTTCAAAATTGTTCAAGCCGTTTGAGCGTGAAGAAGTAACAAACATACACACACACACACACACTCACTCACAAACTTTCGTCGTTATAATATTAGTGTGATTAAGATATTAAGATTAAATAAATTAAGATTCAATAAATAACATTAAGATTATATAAATAGCAGTATGTTAAAGATAAGCTTTCAAATTAAGTAATTATTCGAAACAAACACTCGTTGGTAGTTACTACCAAGTAAATGATGAAACTAATTATGTATAATACTAATTATGTAATAGGAAAGAAAAGAGCCAGTATTAGTGCCCATCTGAATAGGTACTTCTTCTTCTTAGTGTATCGATAGAATTATACAAAAAAAACCCAGCTAAGTTCGTGTCGGACCACGCACAATGAAGGGTTCCGTAGTTGGCATGAATTTATCCCAAAAACAAACTTAACATTGTAGTTGAAAAACATGTTCTCCCATACATCGATATACGGTCATTTCTCCAACTGCAAATATAAGTTGATCGACTATTACTCGTTAACTTGTAAAGCCTCCTTAGCTGTGATAATTTTCCTTTTAACTTCGTTGTGTATATAGTACTGCCGTGAATTTTTTCACATAACCAAAATTTTTCAAACGGTCTATCCAACGATAGGATATATATATATATATATACACCATGGCATAGACGAGAAAAAAAAATAGATCATCCCCACTTTATGTGCAAGGGGAGGTAGCCTACAGTGTTTTTTTTTTTCAAGATTTTATTTTACCGCTTTGTAAGTACTGTGATTAATAAGTATAGCCATGCCAAATTACAGCTTTAATAGAATATTAATTTATTTGCTCAAAATGTGTAGGTATTTACAATATAGTGATTACCATGGTGGTGGTGGGGGTTTGGTCTAGTAATAAGAATAAGAGTCCCCCTGAGCTAAGCCGCGGACAGACAGACAGACATGGCGAAACTATAAGAGTTCCTTGTTGACTACACAATCTGCCTATAATGTTCCTGCTGGGACACAGGCCTCCTCTTTCTGTGAGAGGGAGTGGGCCGTAATCCACCACGCGGGCCCAGTGCGGGTTGGTGGATACGTTGCCTTGTTGACTACGAAACCTAAAAAGTGATTTTTGCTTTAGGTATAACAGCAATTACGTCTTGCCTTCATGAAAAGTTTCTTCTTTCTTTTTCATATAGTTAGTGACTAACCTGGTGTCAGAGTTTTTAAGCTGCCCACGGGCCTCTGACTTGCCTTTACATGCCGTCGAGAAATATCTCTCAGGCTGTTTCCTCACGATGTGTTTCATTCGCCGTTTTTTAAGCAAGTGATAATTATACAATTCGCACATGAATCCGAGGTGCGTGCCTTGGGTTTGAACTCGACACCTACGAGAAGCCAAATTTTTATGGCCGCGAATCATATTTAGATCAACATACAACCTGTTACTGACCTGCAAATTACAAAAAACATAATTAAATTTGAATTTCGCGGGCTACCTTTGCGCATCCCCCTTAAGGAGTGGTATCTACTACATTGGGTGCGGAAGGCAGAGAATCAGTGGGATTGGAGTGGCAATTGCTTTCAAAGGGTTTTGCCTTCCTCCAACAACTTGACAGAACATTTTTGGCTTTATCATCATCATTGTCGCTGAAAGAATGTCACTTTGTGTAGACCCTCAGGTGCCCTCAGGTGGCACCACTATCAAAAGGCCTTTGTCCAACTGTGGACTGCTAAGTTTATAGAGGCATGAGGTACAGGGTGTAAAGTTCACTCATCTTCCATAGAAAAGGGATGATCCTACAACCAGTTGGGTGTTGTGTCTGATGGGCAACTGCCCGACGATTGATGTCGGGATGTTGTAAATATGCAAGTCACGCGGAAAACTCTACTTGCGCGATGCAGGATTTTGAGTGACGTCAGTGTGATGCGTAGTTCGCATGTGGCGATGTAGATGCCGCCACAAGTTTATTGAATGGGGATGACTGCACATAGTCCACTCGTAGATAATGTTTTAATACAGCCCTATTATTATTTTAAGACTGTTAGCTCATACCTGCCCTAATAATATTATTCATCACTAGCTGCGTACCGCAGTTTCAACCGCATAAGTCTCGATGCCGTAAGAATATCGGGATAAAAAGATTCTCCTGCCCTTATCCCAATTTATTTAGGGTCGGCGCAACATGTCCCTTTCTTCCATACTTCTTTATTAGTCGTCATCGCGGTAGTCACCCCCTTTCTAGCTATATCTTCTTTCACACAGTCCTTCCATCGTTTCTTTGGTCCTCCCGTATACTCAATAGGCATCCATATTCACACAAAAAGCTTTCCTCACGACATTTTTCTTATCCCTCCGCACATCTTACGCCTATACACATCGGATAATATTATTGACTATCTCACCTGACCGAAGTTTTCCTATCCAAATTTCAATAATTCATACTCTCATAGAAAATTCATTTTCAGTTTTCCCAAATTTTCACATTTTCCCGGCAACTTTCATTTTGTTACTTTCCGTGAGAACCTGAATCGTAAAACTTATTACGAACATTTTAAAACAAAAAGTAGCCAATACGGTCCAGCCGTTCTCAAGTAATGCGCTTACCAACGAACAGCATATTTTGTCACTTGGACACCTCTCAGTTGGCAGGCTCCTGCGCTTATCTCAAAAGTACTGCATTCTTCCGTCAGCAAAGGTTACGGACGGGAAGTATTATTATCAACTAGAGTACAATATTATTACTAAAACAATTATTTTATAAAATTATGTCGGTCATGAAGATAAAATCCTTAGCCTTGACGGGTTAAAAATAAGACGATTTTTTTTAAGAATGCTAACATGTGATCGCTGTTTGTATTCCAACTCTTGAATTATTATAGGAACAAGGTGTAATTACAATAACTGAAAACCTCTTAAGGAGTAAATGTACTCATAATTATTAATAACTGTTACTAAGGCCAAAACAGAAATCTCGAAAAAAAATCAGCTGTTTCCTACATTTTGACGAGTTTTGAGCACATAAAATTTAGGGAATAGCTGATTTCTTTTCGTGATTTCTGGTTTGGCGGCAAAGCGTCTCCTTTTCGAGACATCACACAACTTTAATCCTAGATGGATAAGTGTCTTGGAGGTGCCTGTAATATTCCCAGCACTTTTCGGACACAGTAATACCTACGTCTTGGTAATAGGAGCACTTTTGTTCGAAATACTTACATTCCCGGACCAGCTATGACGCAAGAAGCTCTACAACTAAGAATTATTCATTCCTCAATAAGCATAATGCAAAGTTTTCTAATGAAAATGAAAGCGTTCACACCACCAACCGACTCGGCTGTCCGGTCTAATATTGATAGGTAGTTACATTTCACAGGGCCACTGCCGCTGTGGTGAGAAATATATTCGATAACGTTTTAATGTGCTTCCGTTCTTTTAATTAATTAACGGAAACAGACGAGTTTAACCAACTAATTAATTTTAAGAACTGCTTAATTTTATTTGAAATTGTTGTGAATTATATTTGAATATCTTTATTATTTTCAGCTAATCGGAATCTCGTTATGCTTACATAATCATAATAATTTTGGGCCTCGATTAATTTTGGTCTAGGCGTCGGTTATTGGGTTTTTGAACCCTTAGCGTGGTGTTTTTAAGACAATATTTTGATTTTAAAGCGTGTCCATAGAGTTTATTGCCCGTTCTTCTCCATAGAAACCTACTACGCCCAGGAATGAACTAGTAGCTTTATATTTCTGACTGACCGACGCCTTCACATTTCAAAAGTGTCTGTAAATGATTTAATCGAAATTGGTTTGAGTTTGGTACATGTGCGAGTATATACCTATATCCTAAAAACTCTTGTTTATCCACAGAATAAACGAAAAATAAAAAATAAAAGAATTTTAAGGGGTCCGTAGTCTACAAGGAAGCCATAGAGTTTCACCACGTCCGTCTATCTGTCTGTCCGCGGCTTAGCTCAGAGAGTCTTAGTACTAGAAAGCTGCAATTTGGCATGGGTATATATTCTGTATCATAGAATTAAACAATTATATTCATTTTCTAAGTCTTTATAATTTCATATGACAGTGACACCGCGGATATGACAAGACATAAAAAAATAAATAAATAGAAGTCAAAGCAAAGAGGCCACATATATAACACCTCCGTCCCAAATCGTCTAGTTGTAAAGTTCTGAAAGTTCCGAAAAGTGTTTTACTGTTCCTCTCTTGGTATTAATACCAAGAGAGGAACACTTTTCGGATTTGAACATGGATTGGAACATGTCTTTTCCAAATCTGACCAGAATCAGTTTCTATTAGATAGTGCAATCGGCCTAATATCCTTAAAAGGGTTCCGAATTCCCATTTAATTTGGTCGTTTGGGTAGCTGCGTATTTGCACTCTCTGCCCAACTGTAAATGAGCGAACCGTTACCTCATCAGTTGGCGGTCGTGTTTCATCCCTCGTCCTCGCCCTGAAATGAACACTTAGGGTGTTTCTTATCTCCCTGCCAAACATGAGCTCATAAGGGCTTTTATTTGTGCTGCTACTCGGCGTCCTCCGTAGGTGTTCTTAATACCCAGCAGTTTGTCCTGTAGAGAACCTGGCTCTGCGTTAATGCATGTATTGCCTTTTTAATTGTTTGTACGTAACGCTCCGCCTGTCCATTCGTGGCTGGATGGTATGGGGCTGTGGTTTTGTGAACAACCCCGCTTACTCTGAGGAATGATTCAAATTCATTTGAAACAAATTGTCGACCGTTGTCTGATACTAAAGTAAGCGGATATCCAAATGTCACGAAAAGTTCTTTAAATTGACGGATACACCATGAGCTTGTGGTTGTTTTCGTTTCTATAATTTCCACGCATTTTGTAAAAGCATCCACTATTATAAATAAGGAATAACCTTTAATCGGTCCAGCAAAATCGACATGGATCCTTTGCTATGGGCCTGATGGTGAGTCCCAATGGTGTAGTACCGACATTCGACATTCTCTACAGCTTTTAATTATGTATTCTATGTCTTGATCCAAATTTCTCCAGAATACGTATCCACGCGCCAGTAATTTCATTTTTACTATGCCAAGATGTCCTGTGTGTAGTTCTTCTAAAACTTGTTGTCTCAGGGTTGCTGGAATCATCACTCGTGTTCCTCTAATAATGCAACCGTCTTGTATGGTCAATTCGTTGTTATTGTAGCCGTACCTTCTCACTGAGGTACCGTTTTTTAAAGTTTCCATTAAATGGTTGTATTCATCATCGAGTTGTGTCTTTTCGGCGATTTGAATACGGTCAGTGGCAATTGTGTTTATCTGATTTAATTTAAATGCGCAATGTACGTCAATTAGGTTATTTGCTACTGTATCTACCGGAAATCTTGATAGATAATCTGCATTGCAATGATCATCCGATGTTCTGTATTCAATAGTGTGGTCAAAACTAGATAGAAAATATGCGTAGTGAAAGAGTCTCATTGTGCTCATCGCCGGCAAACTTTGTGTGGATTGAAGATCGTAGTTAATGGTGTATGGTCTGTAATAAGTATGAATTATCTTCCGTAGCAGAAGTGAAAAAAATTCTTTAATCCCCAGAATAAAGATGTTGCTTCTTTGTCTATCTGACTGTATTTTTCCACTACTCGTCAATGAACGTGATGCAAAAGCAATAGGCCGATCAGATCCGTCCGATAGTCGATGCGAAAGAACTGCTTCAAGTCCAAACGGTGAAGCATCTGTAGCTAGAACCAAGGGTTTCTCAGGGTCAAAATGCATTAAAACTCTCTCACTGAGGATTTCCTGTTTAATTTTCTTGAAACTCTCATTACATTTGTGTGTCCATTCGTATTTAATGTCCTTCTTGAGTAGGTTATTAAGAGGGCTGGATATTGAAGCTAAATTCGGTATGAACTTATTGTAATAATTAGCCATTCCTAGAAATGTCCGCAGTTCACTGATGTTGCTGGGATGTTTTCTAGCCAGAATAGCGTTCACCTTGTTTCTATTTGTGTGCAGTCCATTTTTATCAATTTTATGACCCAAGTATTCGATTCTCTCTTGAAATTAATTACATTTATCCTTGTTGAGTCTCAAATTTTGTTCTTGTAATTTCTGTAATACCAAGCTTAGTCTTGAAAGAAGTTGTTCTTCTGAATATCCCTGAATTATTATATCATCGAAAAAGCATTTCACTCCAGCTATTCCTTGAAGCAAACGATCCATAAATTTTGCCATAAATTCGGAGCTACCTTGACCCCAAACATTTTTTTTTTTTTTTTTTTCTTCTTACATCTACCATTACAGAGTAACCCAATGCGGTAAATGCGCTTATCCTAACTTAATTATTCTAAATAGGTAAGTACTAACATTCATGGTACCTACCTATAACAAATTACATACAATGCATTCCTTGTGAATTCACTCAGAGAACAACAGAATAAGTCCGTCTACATCGCTATGAGGTTGAGCGTGCGAAGCGCACGCGTCAGCGGCGCCTCCCTTACAAGGTTGGTCCGAACGCGCGGTTCATAATAAGTCTATTCACTTTAAACGTACCATTGTGTGTGCTTAATGTTTGCATCACAACGCTCTCTTCTTCCATCATCATGTTTAAGTAAGCTTGACTGATGTCAAGTATGCAAAATATTTGACCTCCGTTCATCTCTACCAGAATGTCCTCAATGATCGGAATTGGGTATTGATCATCCCTTATCACTTTATTTAAGGTGACTTTATAATCCGCGCATAAGCGTATACTACCATTAGGTTTGAGAATAGGGACCACTGGTGTTCCCCACTCAGAACTATCAACTTTTGTAATTACTCCTTGTTTGCAGAGTCGTACTATTTCATCATCAACTTTATTTTTAAGAGCGTATGGTATACGTCTAGGCTTGACAAAAATTGGTGACACTTCTTCCTTTAGGGTCAAATGAGCTTTGTAATCAGGTATGCACCCAAGGGAGCCATCAAATACCTTGGAGTATTCAGAAAGTAGCTTATCAAGTTCTGGATGTTATTTAGCATTAACTGCGTTTATATTTGCCAGATCCAAGTTGATTGCTCGTATCCATGCTCGACCGAAGATAGGGTCAACATCTTGTTTGATAATGTATAATTTTCCCTCGATTGTTTGGTCATTGTATTTACACGTAACGTAGGCTACTCCGAGAGGTGCGAAGACTTCTCCTGTATATGTTCTCATCGTGATATTAGTTTTGTAAATCTTGCATCCAGTGTTCAATGTTTTAAAATCTTTGTGAGAGATATGTGATAGAGCAGCTCCTGTATCTACTTCCATTTTCAATTTCAAATCATTGATGCGTACATTAATCATAAATTTGTCTGTGTTGTTGGATCGTATTAAATTCATATCCCATCCTCGTCGCATATTATGTATCATAGAATTAAATAATTATATTCATTTTCTAAGTGTTTATAATTTCATATGACAGTGTCACCGCGGAGATGACAAGACATAAACCTATATAAATAAATAGAAGTCAAAGCAAAGAGGCCACATATATAACAGTATACATATTAATCACGCCGAAAAAAGGTAAAATAAATTTTTGAAAAAAAAAACTGGTACCCCCGTACGAAAAGTGCGTATGATATTCTTTTTCATCTATCACATGGTGTATCGTAAGAAAGGCCGTTCAAAAAAAAATTGGGTCTATCAAAACCATTTTTCAATTCAGGGATCCGTTTGCGTAATATTAAGCTTTAAAAGTGCTAATTTTTGTTAGTGTCAGCCCAGCTAAATGGTTGTTTTGAAAAAAATCACGGCAGTAGTATATAATTATAAAGAAGTTAAAAAGGAAAGTCTCACAGCTAAGTAGGCTTTACAAGTTAACAAGTAATAGTCGATCAACTTACATTTACAGTTGGAATTTATAGGAGAACATGTTTTTCAACTACAATGTTAAGTTTGTCCTTAGGTCAAATTCATCCCAACTATGGAACCCTTCATTGTGGTGGTCCGACACGCACTAGGCCGGTTTTTCAATCTATATTCTGTTCATTTTTCTTTGTTGATTGCTCGGTTTCCTCAAAAAGTTATAAGTTCACACCTAACTTGTAGAAAGTCTCCTTTATAGCAAGTTTAGCTAAGTCAAATCACACTCTCCAGCCAGCTAAATGATTGGCAAACATTAAATTCAAGATACTTTGAAAATGCACGTTTGTTAACATAAAAATCGGTTGTCTGTAAAGTCTGTTTACTGCCGATAGTTGAACGTGACAACGTCATAAGCCTTAAATGGAACGCCTCAGAGCGAGGAAACGCCGCATGAGAGGTAACGCCGCATGAGTCATGTTTTTTCGTGCGTGCAGCCGGCTCCATCGAATTATAAGACGTTGTCACGTCAAAATCTTGAATACAGTAGCATCTGAAAAAAAAAAATTGGTACCATCCATCACGATGACTTGCTCGAACATATTTAGGTACTTAATGAAACCAACATCGTAATGATAATAAACCCGTGTCCAGTGTACCCTAACGCTAATCACACACGATCATTACACGGTCCGGCTGTCCGGGGTACGGCACCGGACCGTGACCGGACGTACGATATGGTGCTCTACTCCTCTGAGTGATAACTTGAATTAGATAAATACATTTTTAAACTTCCTCGCCTCTTTTGCCAAGAGGTTGTGGGTTCAAATCCGGGCAAGTACCTACCTATGTTATCTCGGACATTGGTTTGGAAAACTTTGTGAGGAAAACTGGACTTATAGATATGACCCTGACAATAACTAAACCGACGTCACTGTCAGACTGCATACAAAAGAAAGAGAAACGTCATGATACAACGTTTGTAATTTATTGCAAAATATGAAGCAATTATCTATTTACTCAAAAATGAGTTGAGTAATCAAAAATAAAAAACCGGCCAAGTGCGTGTCGGACCACGTACAATGAAGGGTTCCGTAGTTAGGATGAATTTATCCCTAAAACAAACTTAACATTGTAGTTGAAAAACATGTTGTCCCATACATCGATATACGCCACGGTCAATTTTCCAACTGAAAATTTAAGTTTCTAATCGCAACAAATGTTTTTTTTTTATGTGATAAAACTACAAATTTACAATTTTCGGACATTTTTCTTTACTTGTGCTGTGAGACCTTGCTTCTGCCCAAATTTCATGATTCTAGGTCAACGGGAAGTACCCTATAGGTTTTGATTTATGTGCGAGATATTCGCATTTTTTTTTTGTTTGATAAAATACAAATTTACAATTTTCGGAATTGTTCCTTTACTTGTGCTGTAAGACCTTGCTTGTTGCCAAATCCTATAAGGGTTTCGTTATTTCCTTTTGAGGTACGGAACCCTAAAAACAACCAAGTTCTGCATACAAATAAGACTTTCTTGTTATTAATTACATACCAACCGTACGTTGATATTTAATACAGATATTTTGGATGGAAACTCAAAGTAAAGGTTTAGTTTACCGTTAATTTGTATCGAGATTTTTTTTTCTAAACGTGTTTTAGTAAAAATCAAGTTCTTAGAAATATGTTCAAGAATAATATATATTTTTTCTGCTACCACAAACTATACCTATAGATTTGGATTTTTTTTTTGTTTAAGATAAGCCTACTTTTATCATTTGCCTCTTGCCAGCGCCTTAATGACATCGGATTGGAAAACTTCGTGAGGAAATCTGAACTTATGTATAGTTAATATAAGTCTGAAATCACCAACCCGTCTTGAGTAAGCGTGGTGATCAATGCTCGTACCTTCTCTGTGTAAGAAGAGGGCTTTTTCCTGCAGTAGCACAATAATAGAAAGAAAGAAAATACGTTTAGCACAGACAGCTGTGCTGCTGGGGAGTTTGTTGCGCCACTTCTTCTTCCCAGCTAAAGCACTAGGAAGTGGTGAAGGGTGGGCGTTTTTGGGGGACTGTCTTATGTAATTTTTGACGTTCGAAAAGTGCTGATTCTCAGCCTAGTTTGAATAAATGACTTTTGATTTTGTTTATTTGCGGTAAACATAACGCAAAGAACACGCGCGCGCGTAGGCTGGTATAGTAATAATAATGGCTACCAAATACCTACGTATTCCGTTGAATAGCTTCGCCTTTTTAATGAGAAAGAGTGATTCACCCAATTGTTCTGAGTGTGATAAAGTAGAGGATACCACTCATATTTTAGCGGAATGTGTCCGGAACGAAGTTGAGAGGAGTATCTATGTCATAGAAAACGGTCTTAATCATTCATTCAGTCATTAATGTTGGCATGTATAATAATATCCTGGCTGCACCCTTGTCCAGGACAGCCAAAAAATTATACAAAATTGTACAACTAGGCATTAAGCGTAGATAGATGTAGAACGCCCCTATGAGGGTGACATGGTCATACTGATCAAACACTCTATAAACTAATAAAGATTAAAAAAAAAAACCTACGTACATAATTACTATATAAATATTTTATCAAATAAATAGTATGTAATAAATAACAAGCATTGATCGCCTTTACTTTCGTTTTCAGAACTTTAAATTGATGTTAAGTTCTGTTCGAAGGAAATTAGTTTGCACGTCGGAAAAATAAGTAAGACAACGGCCAAGTATGAGTCGGACCACGCATAATGAAGAGTTCCGTAGTTGGGATGAATTTATGGTCTCTCGTACATCGATATAGGTACGTCACGATCAATTCTCCAACTGCAAATGTAAGTTGGTCGACTTTTACTCGTTAACTTGTAAAGCCTACTTAGCTGTGATAGTTTTTGTTTTGATTTCGTTATGTATACTACTGTCATGAATTTTTTCACCATCCACAAGCAACCATTTAACTGGCGGGGACACTTGACTCTAACAAAAATTTGCTAAAGCTTAACTATTTTACCACTTTGTCGGCGTGATTATTGATACCCATGCCTAATTACAGCGTTCTAGTACTAGAATCTCTGAGCTAAGCCGAGGACTGACAAACGGACATGGCGAAACTATAAGGGTTCCATGTTGACTATGGAACCCTAACAACCATTCTTTAACAGGGTAGGAACAAGACAATACGTAGGTATTTTTTTACATATATTTTTACATAATGACTTTTCTTTCAAAGGAAAACTGTAGGAGGTACCCATGGTAACAAATGATCTACCTTTTGTGAAGTACGTACAATTAAAGGTTTGGTACTAAATTATTAAATGGATGGCTTTCCGACGCCATTACAAGGATTTTCTTTGTTAAACTTTGATTAATTATACATGAATCGGTTTGGTCAATAATACCTATTGTTGGGTCGTTCTATGGAGCGAACTGGCACCTTGATTTGATGTTGTCTTCTATACATTTGTTGAAAAACTAATGGATTATACATAAATGGTACTTTTTATGTATTGTTCATGTATTTTTGGTAATTTTATTGAGTGCGAGTAGAGCAGTTGAATACATATGAATAAATTGATTTGAAAGACCAAGAAGGAAATGGAAAATGTATTGGACGAAGGCTTTATAAATATCAAGGTAGGTTAGTAGAAAATTCTATTTTCATTTCTCATACTCGGAAAGTAGTGTTTGTTTGATCTGAGTGACGGGTGGAAAACGCTGCTTCCCACCCTTGGGCGGGAAAGATTCATAGTAATTGCTTCCCTCCCTAGGGCGGGAATTAATTTTAAATATAGAACTAAATTTGGTTAGATAGTCTGCGGTCTTGTGAGTGTAACAGCCATTGTGAATTAAAAAAAAATACCTATTATGCGAGACAGCCCCCGGTGGCGTTCTATATTTAAAATTTAAAAAAGACTATTATAATTTGACGGAATACTAATTCTGTAAGCTGTACCGAAATTCAAAATCTGAGTTTTGACTAATATTTGATTAAAAATGAGTTCAAGCGATGCTGAAATGTCGACCCCAGATTCGATTAAAGACGAGGCAAATACAGTAATCCAAAATCTTTTGCAAGGAAAAGAATATAAGAAAGGAAAAATATTTGAATACATACAATGATTTTATAAAGTGGCGAGCAAACAAGAATATAAAATATTTAAGAAAAACTATATTTTTTTACTTTCCTTATATTCGAAATGAAAAGTAGAGTGTTAACACGGGTGAAAGTCACCAATTCCTTTCGACCCTTGTATAAAAATCTACTATCGTTGACTGGGCTCCATTCTCTTGGATACACAAATTTATTCTTTTAACGAATTCATTTCTAGTAACCTTTAAAGTGTTGTGGTGAATATTATAAATCGTATTCTGAACTTCAACTCTCAACTCGTTGTCATTCGCATAAGATTTCATGTAAATTTGATTTTTTACATATCCCCACAAAAAAAAATCTAATGGGATGAAATCTGGCGATCTCGCAGGCCATCTGATTGTGCCGTTTGTACCAATTCAGGTATTAAAATGGTTATTAATGTAGGCAGTAGTGATTCTGCTGTTATGTGCTGGAGCACCATCTTGCTGTAGAATTATTTGGTTTCGCTCTTCCTCGGGGAAACCATTTAACTCGTTTCTTAAGAGATCCAGTATTTCAATATACTTGACAGTGTTTAAATGACCTTCGTACACGTGGACTAACACTACATTATTTCTCATAATTCCGCACTAAACGTTGAAAGAAAATCTTACTTCATTGTTATTTTCATGAACACGAACAGGATTCACTCGAGGCCAATAATGGTTATTGCGGCGATTGTACATGCCATTATTGCTGAAGTTGGTTTCGTCAGACCCTACAATGTTACTCAAAAAATTAGGGTTTCGGTCAATTTCTCCAAGCATGTTTTCACAAAATTGTAATCGTCTGTCACGATCCCCAATATGCAATTTTTGCACCAACCGACCTTCACGATAGCATTTATACTTATACTTTTTCAGCACTTTAAGTACGCGAATGTGGGTTGTTCCTAATTCATCGGCAGCATCTCTACTTGAAGCCTTTGGAAATGATTCAAAGTATGTTAAAACATCTAGTTCAAAATCGAAATAGTTTTGCTGAATACGTAGTTTGCAGTCTCTTCTTGAAACCACCCGTATTCTTTAAATTTTCTACCATTATTTTCAATACGAACCGAGTTGGTGCCTGTCGGTCTTGATATCTCTCTCCATACCACCGCAGAGCTAGATTCACGTTTTTGTTATTTAAAAAATAAGCTTCCATTAAATCAAACTGTTCTTGATAAGCCATTTTCACCGTGAGACAAAATGTGAAATGAGTTGTAAAAACAATCAAATGTGAATAACAACTATGACAATCTAATTTTCAAATTTTAATCTAACATTCCATATTTAAATTACCTCATACACGCAGCTACGAGTATGTCGCAAAGGAGTCTGCATTACAAAAGATGGATGTTAGTTCAAAGAGCTTTAACTTGACTCATTGAATTTGTAACTTTAGATTTCCTGGTTTTCCTTTCATTTAATTTATCATGTTTGTTAGAGAGATTTCATCCTTATAATTGACCCTAACGATCGATGCAATAAAAGTACAGGGTATAATTTTTTCAGATTTTAGCCGGTTCGATTCCCGGGTGTGGGAGAAGAGAATTTTCGAAAATCTTTGAATGCAGTTTGCTTTCTATTCAAAAATAAAGGAATGTTTCCTTTGAGTAAAATTTTCTATCTGCAGTATTAAGAGTACTTTCCCTCCAGGTGACATTACAAAATTCCACCCTGTATATTGTTCAGTACACATGTACTGAACAATGTATAAAATGGTATTTGTTGACACTCCTACACTGTCCTCCATACCTATTAACAGTGTAATTTGAAAGCATTCTAAAACTAATTATTTTTAAAAGAATAACCGTCAATTTTCTTGCCAGTTCTTCTCCAAAGGAAACAACCGATTTGAACCATGCACCTAGCTTCTGACTTTTCATAAGTGCCCATGCAGATGTATGTAAAATAAAAAATATATATATAAATATTTTGAATTGAATTGAACTGATGACAAAAAGAAACAGTTTTATGAATTTTTCCCAAAACCATTTTCCCTTGTCGTATACATAATTATAGTTGCTATGGGCAAAAATAGTAGCTCTCAGAATGTAAATTCTAAACAAAATAATGTCAGGTAACGTGTAGGTACCTACTGTATACGTAATACTAAAAAAAAATACTTTATTAGCCAGCCTCATGCTGCAAGTGTAACCGGAATGACAGCTTTTGTTATTATCTGACTTAAATAGATGTCATGCGACCATTTCTGTGAACACAGAACAATTTCATTTTGCCTAAGAATTACGCGGGTATGTTTACCCGTTGCTAAGCTTCGAACCCCACGTCCTTGCATAGCGATCAGTCGTGCGAATAGCTGAATAGACGGTGTATCGACCACTTAAAATTGGACCACTATTCGAGTCTTCGGTCAGCTGGACGCACTCGCTACTGGACCCGCGGGTCCACTTGACCACTTACGCCAAATCCTGTATAATGATAATCTAAATTAAAACGGTGGATAGAAAACCAGTGACTGGATGGCAAATTTCATAAAGTCAAAGTCAAACCATTTATTTCAAATAGGCACATAAGAGGCACTTTTGAACGTCAAAATTTACAAAAAAAAATAGAATAGAATCTAGTAGCCCGTTCCAAAAGGTAGTTTCGTATGGGGAAGAATGGGCAAGAAACTCCACCGTTACTCTTTTAAAAATGTTTACAATATTTTGTTTGAGTACATTAATTATATGAATATATGTGAAGACGATGCACCTAGAATTAAATTACTATACCAAAATAGGTAAAAAGAATTAAAAACTAAGCAACGAAAAATAACTTAATTATTAGATAGATACAGTTAGGTGCTCACATATTTACAAACATCGTAAAAGTATGTTTTTCTAAAAAAAATAAAAAATAAGTCAGTGTGTGAGTATAGGTTATCTTATCACAGAATGTAAAATCAATATCATAACGATAACAGATTTTACTATAAAAATAGCAACCAGTTTGATTTTGTCTAGACTCTAGATTGTCCTATGGAGCTGGATCAGCATGTTTCCAAGCATTCCTGTCCTGGATATAATCCTCTAATCATCCAAAATAATTCAACCTCCCTTTGAAACAATTAAAAATAAAAACCTTGTAAGAACTCAAAATAATTCTAACAAGCAAAAGTCTTAAAATAACTTCAACGTAACCTGTTCCTAACATTTCAGTTAGTACATAACAGTATTTAGAATTACGATTTACTTCATTTTCTTTGCAATTCTATCACGAACAAGCGTTCTTACTGACCGACTTATAACTACAAACCGTATTAACTGGAAACGTAAGGAAAACTGAATCTGTTTCACGATAATCTATAAAAAAGCGGCCTAGTGCGAATCGGACTCACAAACGAAGTGGATATTTAACACGACCGCGACATATTAAAAAAATACTTTAGATAAAAAAACACGTTTCTTGTATGGTATCAAATAATAAAAAAACGAGCGAGCCTTACAGTAGCAGTATATGATGTGTAACGTCTGACATCTCACCTTGGTAATAAGCAACTGACAAGCGACAGAAACACCAAAATTTAAAAAAATTAAATACTGAAATATTTATTCGAGTAATTATTCATTTCTAGTTATCGCCCACTGGTCGAAATTCGACCCCCTGTACTTAAACTATATAGTACTTACTTATTCCATGCTTAAGCTTTCACTTCCTGTTACACACTTCCGTTTCTTTTCACGAAATCACTCCCACAGAAAGCGAAAGGAAAGATTTACCACATAAAAAATAAAGTTAAAAATAAAAATTTCTTAAATTTTTAACTTTATTTTTATTATTTATTGCTATAGCTGCCGCAGTAGTATACACCCTGTAAAAAAATTAAGTGTCTACCTATTACGGTTCAAAAGATACATCCATGTGACAGACGGACAGACAGCGGAGCCTGAGTAATAAGGCCCCGTTGGCAACCTGTGCCTACGGAACCCTAAAAACTTTAACAAAAGTCTTGAGTGAAATGTTTATCTAATAATAGCGAAGTTGAATTAAAAATAGAGCAAATGTTTCCTATTTCTTCGCGGTCGATTTTGTTTTAGAATTTTTTAGCGGTTGGAGCTATTTAAGGCCTAATCTTGTTCTAAATCTTAGAGGCTTCAGAATTGTTTCAGGAAGCAATTCCAAAGCAATTTGGAAGATTTAATCTGATTGATTGACGCTAAGCGAATGGTTATTTGAAAGTTAATCTTTCCAATTTATATTCTAAGAAAAGTCGAAATCAGGAAATCAAGGGTCACTTTTAGCTTGTTAGACTTAAGCTCCTTGAAGGTGCTGCTGCGGAAGGCATTAAAACTTATGTATTTTTTACAACTTTAAACTTTAATTTATTATTTAATTTAATAACTTTAATTAAAACTTATATATTTCTTTTGGAATTGGCTTTTAGTGTCGAAAAATAAATAACGGAGTGTTTTTGTTTTTTTTATATCAACCTGAAGCACCTGCAACCACTCAAAACAGCTGACTGTTTGGTCGGGGTGAAGTCGACCACTACACTACATAGGTTTAGGTAGTTAAATAAAGATAAACAAATCATAAAAAGGGTTTTTATAGATGACACTTTCTTGTTTAAAAATACGTTGTAACTTATAATCAATTTTTTTTTTTAGTATTACGATAGTTTCCTCTTATATTACTGTATGTTAAACTTTATCATTTATTCTTAAACTACTCTTCGTAGATGTAATTGCTTGAGCACAATTATTTAGTTAGATTTATATATTACTATATTATTTTCTAATCTGTCTATTGTAAAGAGCCCAAAAAGACAGGTTCTCTAAACGTCAACGAAATAAAACGTTGCTAAATTGAAGAGTACAACTGTGACGTAGCATGCCAACTGAAGTGCCAGGTATTACGTTTAGTCGGTTACTTGACAGCTCTCTCGTCACGTGGGTTTTTTTTTTTACCTTTATTTAACTGCCTAAACCAACGGAATCTAGGTGCATGCATTTTAGATGACTAATGACTATGGTAGGACTATGTCTAAACATAGCCCTACCATAGTCATTAGTCATCATTCTCCTGCCCTTATCCCAATTTATTTGTGCTCGGCGCAACATGTCCCTTTCTTCCATACTTCTCTATTAGTCGTCATCTCGGTAGTCACCCCCTTTCTAGCCATATCATCTTTCACACAGTCCTTCCATCGTTTCTTTGGTCTACTCTTAAAGCCATTCGCATTCATACTCATGACCATAGTCATTAGTCTGAAATCTCAATCATAAGCTTTATAATATTTATATCCATTCAGTTTCCAGTTAATTCGATATTACACGTAATGTTCAATAACCATACAATAGCTGACATTATTGATAACAGCCGCCAGCAGACAGTGAAGCCAATGAAAATGAGATGCGCGTGAGATTTCCTACCGGAGGGGGTGTGGGCAGTTTGACAGCTGCTGCGAATTTTCTTATCCGGCAAGGTTTGTTTGTTCTTGTTCACAGAATCGAAATTATAATTAACAAGTAGTTTCGGTAAAGTTATTGATAGTATAGACGCATGAGGAACAGGGTGTAGTTCACTCATCCTCTATAGAAAAGGGTGCATCCTCCGACCACTGGTGTTGTGTCTGGTGGGCACCTGCCCAACGACGATTGATTTATTTTTTACCTTGAGAGGTCGTGACTACTTAACCGGACTTTGATGTCGGGACGTTGTATATATGCTAGTCGCGCGGTAAACTCTGCTTGCGCGATGCAGGATTTTGCGTGACGTCATTGTGACGCGTAGTTCGCATGTGGCGATGTTGATGCCGCCACAATAGCATGTATCTGTAAAAACAAACACTAGATTGGTATTATCCGACAGCCAAAGACAGTAACTTGCTTAACCCGCGACTTGTGCCCACGTAGAAGTCCAATATCCCATAAAACAGATCCTATGACACTCAGCAATAGTGTAGCTCTCTATTAGTGCAAGATCATTGAATCGCAATCTGACTGATTTTGAAGGATATTTTTAATCCATTGTTAGTTCATATGTTCGAAAAATTTGTCACCTCAACATCGTAATGACCGTTGTTGAAGTGTTAAAATTAAACTTTTTGCTATTGTAAGTGTGTTACGCAATTATCCGACAGTACTCTCAAGCAAAACAATTTTACCTCTTTAGACAACCGACCTTAAAATAGAGTCACTTAAATTTCGTCGAGGATTTTAGAAGATATTAATAGTCTATCCATCTATATCTGCCTAGCTTTTTCCCAACTATTTATTTATTTATTTTAATTTTAATTACCGCGGTTAAAGCAATTACATTAATTAAAGTCAGAGACACATACACTTTTAAAAGAAAATATAATATTTTAAAATTCTGGTAAAGACAATAAAATCAAAAAAATAAAAAAATACTATACTATGTTGGGGTTGGCTTCCAGTCTAACCGGATGCAGCTGAATACCAGTATTTAACATGGAGCGACTGCCTATCTGACCTCCACAACCCAGTAACTGGGTAATACGATACCCATTGGTAAGACTGGAAACGACTGTCAAAGATCCAAGAATGACAGCCGGGACCATTGCATCGGCTTAACGTGCTTTCCGAGGCACGGAGGAGTCTCGGTATGTAAAGATGGTCACCCATCCACGGACCAACCCTGGCAAGCGTAGCTTAACCTGATGGATCGACCTGTGCGGCTGTTATTACTTAGCTACGAGCTCCTCCGAGAAGATATTAGTATCCCTATAAAAGCAGACTGGGCTAGTTAACTGTTGAGTTTTATAAACTATCGAAATATTGTGTACTGCAATAAACTATTTACAATTTAACGCATTATTTTTCGATAGTTTACAATCTCACATACATAATCAGCCTAAAATGTTCCTGCTGGGACACATGCCTCCTCTCTGTGAGAGGGAGTGGGCCGTAATACACCACGCGGGCCCAGTGAGGGTTGGTAGATGTCGTCTTCGAATTTTTGGTTCTATTTGGACATGTCAGTTTCCTCACGATATTTTCCTTCACCGTTTTGAGAGCAGTGGTGATGAAATAATTTACACAAAGTATCGCGCCAGTCGGGGTGCGAACCTACGACCTACTACTCGTAAGTCGCTGCTGTTACCACTGCGCCACCACTGCTCTCTGCTCCTGCAAAAATTGTGTACTGTTACAATATAAAGGCTTTTACAGACCCAAGCGATATCTCGGGCGCGACAGGCACCGACATAAAAATTGTACTACTAGTGTCGCGTCGCGCCCGCGATATCGCACCGGTCTGTACGAGCGTTAACGCCTTCTTTTTTTGGTAGTTACACGTTTCGGTAGAACCAGCTCTTATCGACTGGGTTTCTAATCATAATCTAGTATATAATAGTTCACAATTTTTCTATAGTTTATAATCTCGTTTTGCCGAAATGTGGATGAACTATAGGTACACCTCTGCCTAACCCCTCGGGGATTACAGGCGTGATGTTATGTTATAATCTAGTTAGATAGATTACAAACTAACGCTGCTGTGTAAATGCATCATACTGAATTCACTTGAACAAAGGATTAGGGTAAAAACAGGATGCAAAAAACCAACAGTGGAAAAAAATGGACCGAAGAAAGCCACTGCTTTACCTATAGTTAGACAGCTGTGAAAGGCCTGAGATATTTCACTATCCTTATCTAAGCAGACTTCTCAGTCCGCCACAACTGCGCCCCCATCCTTAGGCGCCGGCGATCCGCGCCGCCAACATTGTCATTCAACGCACAGCAGCCACATGACACAAGCCACGCTATTGTATGACTAGGCCATTGTTGGCCAACATACGCCATGCTTTACGACCGTTAGTCCATCGGGAGTTATTGCATGTTCCTGTGTCCATGTTACTGGAATTAGGAATAGGGCATAAAAGTAAGTGGTTGGATTAACATAAGGATAATCTTGTCGGTCGTTTTCTCGTGTTCCTTATTTGACAACATCTAACACAACATCACGGCTGTATTCTCTGAAGTGTTAGGTGGTGGTGTATCTACAGTACACCCATATTTCACCAGTTATTTTTAAGTCCCACGAGCCTATTGCCATTAACCGGGCACGAATCCAGACTTCCAGAAATTCCAGATGGAAAAACCCAATAACACTTTACCCGACCCGGGAATCGAACCCAGGACCTCAAGCTCAGCAGTAACGCTTGCGAATACTAGACCAAAGAGGCTGATTTGGGAAATTTTCAGTATCTATAACATCGATATTATTTGCCGAGTTGCTTGTCATAACAGGTGACTCCACGACCGGTAAAATGGTGGTTATATAAATGCCCCAAATACAAGATAAACCAGCCCAAGAAAACGCTAATTTTCAGAGGAAGAAATCGGTTCGAATGAAGATACAATGCATAGAATGCATATTTAGCATCATTTTTTAACCGTAGTTTCGCGGATTCAGAGGATATAATAATTCACTTTCAGACCTAGCCCATTACATTAAAAACACATATAATTTATATAAAACTCACAAACACAGCAGGACAAGGCAAGTACATGAAGATACACTAGAAAGCGATTTACCGGCAATCAAATTTATTACGAAAACAGCTAGGATATACAAGCACAATCCACCAACACTTTACTTACATACTACATCTAAAAACATAACTACAAACCAACCAAATATCTAGCTACATTAATCAGTAGCCATTACTGAGCCATAAGCCGCTGGTCAGGGCAGTAAAGTTACGAAATTTCCATAATTCGGTCTAAGTTGTGCCTCCCCCGCCCCCCAGCGCTGCCTACCTGCCACTTCCGGACGAAGCGGCGCGTGACGCCATGGTCACGCACTTGTGGGGTACAAGGTAGAAGAGACAGCGGGATCGCTAGAAAGATCTATATATTACTAGCTGTTCCCTGCAGATTAACCCGCATAAGTCTTGATTCCATGGGAATATCGGGATAAAAAGTATTATTTGTCCTAATCCAGGTCAAGGTCTATACCTGGGGCCCAAGTCTGCTATTTTTATAAATTCAGTCATTCCAACACGATCCCATTGTCATGCCATTGTCATTTTGCTAAAAGTTCGTATTCTGGTAAATTCATAATGGTCGATCATTGGTCGGTCAATGTTCTCGTAATATAATTGTGTTATTATAATGGCATTGTGGTATTGCCATTATTATAAAAGCCATTAGTAGAAATGTCATTCATTTGTCATTATGTACGAGATTACCAATATATGCAATTTCTTTCAATGTAGTGTCAGTGGCCGACCATTGGGAAGTCATAATGACGACATTATAATAGTATATTACCAAACTTGTCAAAATCAACAATTATGAAATCAATGATCGACCATTCTGACACTATTATAATAGCAGACTTGAGGCCCTGTGCGAATGTCATATAAATCAGTTCAGCCGTTTTAGCGTGAAAGCGTAACAAACAAATAAATATTAACCCGTGAGAAGGCGCACTATGAGCAATTTACTCACACAAAAATTGAAAGCAAAGATTTTTGGTGATACCGACGCCCTAACATCTCAAACGCCTAGGTACCTTCCTAAGTATTCATCCCCTCCCCCCCTGATACAAATCTCATGGCGGTCAGTGTTGTTGCGACCGCGCAGCGAGGTATTTGTGGAGGCCGCGTACTATCGTGCGGTAATTTGCCCCTCACGCGCCGCACCGAACATATCACATACATGTGTTTCGAGAGGCGTCGCGGCGTCGTCTAGATCTCATGGACGAGTCAACTTTAAAGTTTTTGTTGTTTAAGATTTTTTATTGTAATTTGTTACGTACGTATGTGGTTTGTCTACTTAATCATATTTTTCAAAAGTATCAGTATTTTGACCTGTAAAGGCATGTTACGCAAGCAGATCCCTAATCGAAAAATGGTTTTCACAGACCCGCAATATTTTTGAACGGCCTATCCAAAGATACTCCACCCAATGCGATACGTGACAAAAAAAGATCCCCATTGTACGTGCAAGGGAGGTACCCTAAAATATATGCGGGGCAGTTTTTGGGACTGCCGATAGAAGTGAAAACTAGCGTTCGGTGACGATGACGCGAGTTCCATTATTTTTGTTCACCCAAAGAGTGCTCAACGCGCCTAAAGAAGTTTTCACTTCAAAAATATTTTTCAAGAATTTATTTTACCACTTTGTCGGCGTGATTAATAATATGTATGGCCTATGTCCATGCCAAATTACAGTTTTCTAAGGTCCCTGAGCCCGAGAGACGGACGGACATGGCGAAACTATGTGGATCCCTTGTACTGTTGGAATCCCCACACTAAATATTACTTACTAAATAAAAATACTACGGACATCACTAGCGTGCACTCTCTCAGTAGCCATATCCGTTTTGAATGTCTCGTTCACTTGCGCCTGGAGTCGGGCCGCGACAAGACGATAACGTGCTCCTGCCTGCCTGACTGATTATTGGTGAAAAATTACACTACCTAATATTGTAGTCTGTGGTGAAATTATAGAAATTATTCACTATTTAGAAAACTGGCCGTTTCATTAGTAATGCGAGTACATCCAACTTAAACACAACCCCACACTACGGAACCCTAAAAACAAGATGGCGGTGCAAGTTCCGATTTTGAAAAAATCCTTAAATAGCTTTAAATGTTCAATTTGTTGTCTTTCTTTCTGGTTCACCGATTGAATTGGCAAAAACAACAGAGTTTTAATACTCATCTTGCTCTCTAAGTTGATATATCACCTCTTAATTTAACCAACAGCCTCTTATAACTTACGCGCAGTAATAATACGTAACTCGTCCTTTGTTATACGCCCTTTTCCACATCTATTATTTCTCTACTTCACGCTATCGTCTTGAGAAATGCGCAGGATTCCCACTTGTAACCATAGAATGATAAATCATGGACGAAAAAAATCATTGCTTTTGTTTGTCATTGATCTTCTATGGTCAAAATCAAAATCGAAAAGTCATTTATTCAAACTAGGCTGAGAATCAGCACTTTTCGAACGTTAAAATCCCCCTTCACCACTTCCTAGTGCTTTAGCTAGGAAGAAGAAGTGGCGCAACACTCTCTCCATCAGCACAGCTGAATCGAAATCAGATCGAAAAAAAAAAATCCCTTTCCAGGATAAAATCAATGGCGGAGGGACGCTCAAAAAGGACAAGCTCTGACCTTATGAAATGTCCTTGTAAAAGGTTA